>JABWTJ010000177.1:727462-926292 GCA_016801875.1 Solanum sitiens | reverse complement strand
CTAAATAAGAATGAACAACTAACAAATTTAACTTTCGGAGTTTAATCAAATTATAAAAGTAACTAGGGTTTTAGTGTTCCCCACAGGTTCCTAACTTGGTAAATCTAACTATAACAGTTCTATCCTGATATCTTGCATGTAGTGATAAGTTATGTATCTCTAAATCCTTGGTCCGGCATCTAGAGAATTTCACTCCGCACCTTGGTCCGGCTACGTGTGTTGCTATACTAACCCTTATCTTTACCTCATATTAAACATCGTATTCGGTATTTGACTAAGCTATTAACTCGTACCAACCAATACTAGTCTATTAGATAGTCTACACTAAATCTATGTTGATAATTCTTTTCCTATTATCTACCTCCTTGGTCCGGCAAGTAGCATTAAGGCGAGTTCTAACATTGGCCACCGTTAAAAAGAATTCTAAAACGAAAGAATTATCAATACATGCAAGACACCACTCTAGAAATTGTTATTGAAGTTAGATTTCTACCTTGTTATTCACCCATGGTTCCCACAACCCTAGCTATGAGGTTTAGTTACCCATGTTCGTAATTACACAATTCATATCGTTAATGGAAAAGTTCATGCACTTACTTTTATGAAAACGAATAATTTCCCAGAATTCAACTTGATTAATCACCGAAATCCACAGCAATCAATTCCCGGAAAATATCTTAATTTCCAAAATCAATAGTTTACTAATATAATCGAAGAACTATAAACTAAAAATTATCCAGAAAGTCTAACCTCAAAAACGAGGTTTTTCCAACTATTTATAAGAAAAATAAAAACCTAATCAAATAAGGATTCTATTTACTAAAAATCTGTCCAAACGCGTCTGGGTCGACGGACCACGTGACGGACCGTCATGGACACGACGGACCGTCATAGCCTCCGTCGTCCCATACTTCACATCTTCTCATGTTGCTTTCTTCATTCCCCCCCACGGACAGGTATGACGGACCGTCGCGAGCATGACGTCCCGTCGAGGGTCTTCGTTCCAATACACTTGAACTTTGGAATTTTGGTACTGGGATTACTCTCTGATAATTACGACGAACATGCAGGATGGGCCGTCGTATCTGCGACGGTCCATCACGAACTTCCGTAATCCCACACTTGGTCAGACTTCCCCAAATTTCCTTCAGCAACTTCTTCCTTCACTACGATGCCACCTACGGACCGTCACAGCCGCGACGGACCGTCATAGGCTCCGTAGGTGGTCTCTTCTGCAATTCTTTCTCAAAAACTCCCGCGTTCTTCCTTAGACAGATTTTCTGCAAACAAAGATAAACTTATATCAAAATCAACACAAAAAGGCTCTCGACACACACTAAACTTAAGGAAAAAGTATTAGAAATACCGTGAAACCACGGTACATCAAATATATGTCATTAGTTGCTGCCCTTGATCGTGGTAATGTCCGGTTTAAACCGAAGAAATATGAGCTAGACATGAAGAATCGCGAGTCTCCACCCGCTAAACCATCCATTGAGGAGGCTCCAAAGCTAGAACTAAAAGCTCTCCCACCTCATCTAAGGTATGAATTCTTAGGAACCGGTGACACATTACCGGTAATCATTGCATCAGATCTAAATGAACAACAAGTTGAGAGTCTGGTCAAAGTGCTAAAAAGGTTCAAAAGAGCTATTGGGTGGACCATTGCGGACATTATTGGGATCCCTCCTGGTATTTGTTCTCATAAAATCCAACTCATGCCCGATCATAAGCCAAGTATTGAGCACCAGAGACGCTTAAACCCACCTATGCAAGAGGTCGTGAAGAAGGAAATCATAAAGTGGTTAGATGCAGGAGTAATTTATCCAATCGCCGATAGTAGTTGGGTATGTCCTGTTCAGTGTGTACCTAAGAAAGGGGGAATGACTGTGGTCCCCAATGAAAAAAATGAACTGGTTCCAATGAGGCCGGTGACTGGATGGAGGGTGTGTATGGATTATCGAAAATTAAATGCATGGACCGAAAAGGACCATTTTCCCATGCCCTTCATGGATCAGATGTTGGATAGACTCGCCGGAAAAGGGTGGTACTGTTTTCTTGATGGTTATTCAGGGTATAATCAGATCTCTATTGCACCAGAAGATCAAGAGAAGACCACTTTTACCTGTCCATATGGGACCTTTGCGTTCAAGAGAATGCCGTTTGGGTTGTGCAATGCACCCGCCACATTTCAGAGATGTATGATGTCTATATTCTCCGACATGGTGGAAGATACTATTGAGGTCTTTATGGATGATTTTTCAGTGGTTGGTGAAACTTTCGAGCAATGTTTGAGCCATTTGTCTGAGGTTCTTAAGAGATGTGAAGATTGCAATTTAGTTCTCAATTGGGAAAAATGCCACTTCATGGTCAAAGAAGGTATTGTTTTGGGCCATCGTATTTCAGAAAAAGGCATAGAAGTTGATCGAGCCAAAGTCGAGGTGATAGAGAAACTTCCTCCACCTATCTCCGTAAAAGGTGTGAGAAGCTTTCTTGGGCATGCAGGTTTTTACAGGAGATTCATCAAAGATTTCTCGAAAATTGCACATCCATTGTGCAAACTGTTGGAGAAAGATTGTAAGTTTTCTTTTGATGAATCCTGTCTGAAAGCATTCGGCGATCTCAAAGAAAAACTGGTATCTGCACCTATCATTATTTCTCCGGATTGGAACAGTCCATTTGAGGTAATGTGTGATGCGAGTGGGGTTGCCCTTGGTGTGGTATTGGGACAAAGAAGGGACAAAATCCTTCATCCCATTTACTATGCTAGTAAAGCCCTCAATGCAGCTCAGAAGAACTATACAGTCACTGAACAAGAGCTCCTTGCTGTAGTATTTGCGTTTGAAAAATTTCGCTCCTATTTGCTAGGTACTAAATTCATAGTGCATACTGACCATTCAGCCCTGAGATATTTGATGGCGAAGAAGGACGCAAAACCAAGGTTAATTCGTTGGGTATTACTACTGCAAGAATTTGACTTTGAGGTAAGGGATAGAAAAGGGACCGAAAATCAAGTCGCTGATCACTTGTCCCGTTTAGAAGATGAAGCTATGAGAGAGTTGGGGGATAAGACTGATATTGATGACACGTTCCCCGATGAGCATGTCTTGGCTGCCTCACAAGACCTGATTCCGTGGTTTGCAGATTTTGCGAACTACCTAGCTAGTGATCTTGTTCCATCGGACTTGTCTTTTCATCAAAGGAAAAAGTTCATGTACGATGTGAAGAAATTCTTTTGGGATGAACCATACTTATACAGGAGTTGTGCTGACGGGCTTATTCGGCGTTGTGTGCCAGAAGTCGAGATGTTGAGTATTTTAGAGGCATGCCATTCCTCACCCTTTGGTGGACATCATAGTGGTGTCCGGACTGCTCACAAGATCTTCCAAAGTGGTTACTATTGGCCAACTATTCATCAAGATGCTCATGAGTTCGCCAAAGCATGTGATAGATGTCAAAGAGATGGCGGCATTTCAAGAAAGCAAGAGCTCCCTCTAAATCCCATTCTTGTAATTGAGTTATTTGATGTTTGGGGTATTGACTTTATGGGTCCGTTTGTGAGTTCTCATGGAATGAAGTATATTTTAGTAGCAGTGGATTATGTATCCAAGTGGGTGGAAGCTATCGCCCTCGCAAACAATGAAGGGAAGAGTGTCACTGCATTCTTGAAAAAGAATATATTTTCTCGATTTGGTACCCCACGGGCAATTATTAGTGATGGGGGATCCCACTTTTGCAACAAATTGTTCAAGGGATTATTGGAGAAATATGGGGTTCGCCATAATGTGGCCACTCCTTACCATCCTCAAACTAGTGGGCAAGTTGAAGTATCAAATAGGGAAATCAAACAGATTTTGTCGAAAACAGTGAACGCTAGTAGAACAGATTGGTCAAGGAGGCTTGATGATGCTCTTTGGGCTTACCGGACAGCATATAAGACTCCCATAGGTATGTCCCCATACCAACTAGTATATGGGAAAGCATGTCATCTTCCGGTTGAATTAGAGCATAAAGCCATGTGGGCTATGAAGAAGCTAAAAATGGACTGGAACGAAGCTGCAGAACAACGATTAAATGGGTTAAATGAACTCGGTGAATTTCGCCTTAAGGCTTATGAAAGCTCAGCCCTCTACAAAGAGAAGATGAAGAAGTACCATGACCTAAAAATCGAGAAACGAGAGTTTATGATTGGGGATTCGGTGCTTTTATTCAACTCTAGATTGCGCTTGTTTCCGGGCAAGCTAAAGTCTAAATGGACTGGACCGTACTTGATCACCAAATTATTCCCTCATGGAGCCGTTGAGTTGGAAAACAAGGAAGGTGTGCGGTTTAAGGTGAACGGACAACGTCTCAAAATCTATATTGGTCATGCGGAATCGGCGAATGAGGTGGTTGAGGCATATTATCTTGATAAAGTCTGAGTAATCAAGTGTCCTCAGTCGTGCCGCGACGTTAAATCTGGCGCTGGTTGGGAGGCAACCCAATAGTTATCATCTAATCACGTTTATAGTTTTTTGTGTTTTTCTCTTTCTAGTAACAGTAGCATTTTCTATTTATGGGTTGTAAATTTTCAGGTAGCACATCTACAGGAAGTACTGCAGACAAGTTACTCTACATCAGTCACTGACGGATACATCGACGGACCGTCACTACTGTGACGGACCGTCGCATGCCTCCGTCGTGCCAGGTACGCTCTCTTGTAATTTTGAAAAACTAGGGCACAAGCGACGGACCATGTGACGGACCGTCACAACTGCGACGAACCGTCATCGGGGTTTCGTCACGCCATTACCCGGCTACCCGACCCGACCCGGCTTCAGAATTTTAAAAGTTTAAAACGTTTTAAACCCCCCCACCCCTTCATTATCAGTTTTCACTTAATCTTCCCTCCATTTTCTCCCCTTCCAACTTCACTCTCTTCCCAAATTCCCCATCTTCTCCCATTGTTCATCCCAAAATTTTCCTTCTTGGTCGGAATTTGCTGCAGTGATTCTTAACCTTCTAACTTGAGTGCCATCATTTGTGCATTATTGTCTCCTCTTCCAAGGTATGTATTCCTGAAACTCTACCCTTTACTATTTTTTTGGTTGTTTTAATGTTTTTCCCTATTGATTGCATATGGGTTTCTGCTTTTGCCTAGATATTATCTAACTTAGGTCTGTAATTCCACAAACTGCCTGGACAATACTAGAGAAATTAGGGCTTTAAAACTTACCAATTTGGGTTGTCATTCTGACTCACATGGGGTAAAACTTGGCACCCCTCAGTTCTGTCTCTGTTTCACAGCACGACAACCCGATGACGGACCGTCATACCCATGACGGTCCGTCCTGCACAACCGTCGTGACGGTCAGAGACCCCTGTCCTAGGGGTCTCAACACTTTTTCTAAATGTCCACTGACGGACACATGTGACGGACCGTCGTAGCCATGACGGTCCGTCCTGCACAACCGTCGTGACGGTCAGAGACCCCTGTCCTAGGGGTCTCAACACTTTTTGTAAGTGTCCACTGACGGACACATGTGACGGACCGTCGTGGCCAAGACGGTCCGTCCTGCACAACCGTCGTGACGGTATGACGGTCAGAGACCCCTGTCCTAGGGGTCTCAATACTTTTTGTAAGTGTCCACTGACGGACACATGTGACGGACCGTCGTAGCCATGACGGTCCGTCCTGCACAACCGTCGTGACGGTCAGAGACCCCTGTCCTAGGGGTCTCAACACTTTTTCCAAGTGTCCTCTGACGGACACTTGCGACGGACCGTCATACCCATGACGGTCCGTCCTGCTTAACCGTCGTATCGGTCTGAGACTTTCCCTCTGATATTTTATGTTGCCAAGTATTATATGACGGACTGCATGACGGTCCGTCATACGCACTACGGTCCGTCACCAGGTCCGTCGTGACCTACTGCTACTTCAGAGCTGTTATCACTGGTTTGAGTGTCTGAGTATTATTGTCTCAAATGTTTATTTCTTTTGTGTCATGCTTCATCCTTCAAGTACTAATGATGATTCGTTACAGGTACTACCTATCATGGCACCTAAACAAGATCGCGTTTACGCACGTGGGCGTTCAAAATCTGTCGCCCCGTCTGCCCGATTGGTGATAGGCTCTGATGATGAGCATGATCCAGAATACGTGCCCCCTACTGCTACTCCAGCACGAGCTCCACGTGTACCGCGAGTCACGCCCAAGAAGGTGGCGCCCGGCGTAGTCACTGCCTCCCAGTCTGATGAGGAGCGCACACTGACCGGCACTCCTTCTGGGTCAGCTGCCCAAGACGAAGGAGCATCTGGCTCCTTAAGAGTTTCGTGGTCAGAGGAAGCCTCTGGGTCTGCAGACGCCTCTGCTCCTGCCACAGCTACACAGTCTGCTTCAGATGATGAGGCTGACAGCACCGACTCCACCCCTGGCTCACCAACAGGAGTCCCTGCCCCGGTTGCCAATCAGCCCAACCGGTGGTGTGTTGACGGGCAATACAAGGTATACTTAGACGCCAAGGTTCTCAATGACAAAGGCGTCATGACACGGACTCTTACACTGGAGAGGCGGGTCCTCACGGGAAGTCTCCCCACCATGCCAGATATTCACACCCTCTTCACCAGACACCGGCTAGAGTGGACGGCTCGTTCTTTGGGTCGTTACAGTGAGGAGCTAGTCCGCGAGTTCTATGCCTCTTATGTGGCTACTCTTCGCTCGCAGATCGATCGGCGGTCTGCCCCCGCCAAACAGGCCCCACTTGAGCACGTCCGAGTACGAGGCATCCAGGTTGACATCTCCCTACCAGCCATCCGCCGATATCTGTACGGCACGGATTCTGACTCCACCAGCACACCTCTCACCGCCGAGTTTGATTACCGGTGGCAAATTGTTAAAGAGGGCCGGTTCTTACGTGAGCCTTCACTGAGAGAGACCACCAAGAGGTGGATGGCACTGCACCTATCTATTGATGGAGAGGCTGCGGATTGGGTGATGGAGCCGAAGGGGGCCATCAGGAAGGCCAACTTGACCTTTACGGCCAAGTTTCTCTGGTTGATCGTCCGCCATTGTCTCTCCCCCACTGCTGCGGATAACATAGTCACCTGGGATCGTGCAGTGCTGATGGCTGCTATGATGGCAGGGTTCGAGGTCGATTTCGCTTGGCTTCTCCAAGCGGTCATGCACGAGAGGGCCTTCAAGGTCACCACAACTTACCCTTTCCCTTGCATGATTTTCTCTTTGTGCAGATCAGCAGGTGTGCCCATTTGGCACATTGACCAGCTCAAGACCCCGCCAGGAAATGTTGACATCGGCCTCATCAGGGATGAGGCCAATGAGTTGGCCCCACGCAGAGGGCCCCGTCCAGAGGTGGCCCCATTTGGTGAGAACCTGGCCGACACCGTAGAGCATGCTCATGATGCTTCCCGTGCTGCTTCTGCACACACTGACACTACTCCGGTCGAGTCTATCCCGGGTAGTAGCACTGCCCCGAGCTCCTCTCGCTGGGCTCCTTCTGCCACTCTGGTCCCACTAGCTCGGGTTCAGAAACTTGAGGCACAGATGGCTACTCTTCTGCATCACATTCAGCCGTGGATGCAGAAGACTATTGCTGAGGCAGAGGAGCGCATGGAGCGCAAGATGATACAGCATACAGAGAGGCAGATCGCCGGGGTACACCAGCGCTTAGACGCATTTGAATTACGAGTACTAGCCCGACCAGCCCCTCCGGTGGACATGTCGACTCTCCAGGCTGCGGTTGAGAGTCTGCGGGCGGATCTTGATATGATTTTAGAGGCGAGGGTGCCTGAGTCTGAGGCCCCTTCTGCGGAGCCTGCCGATGACACCGTGATGGCCGCCCTGTTTACCACTTCTGATGTTCCACCACCTCCCCCACAAGAGCATGTCAAGAGACGCAGGGGTCGAGAGGAGGATGAGGCTAGGGCAAGGAAGAAGGAGCGCCGTGAGATGGAATCTGCGAGGAGAGCCTCGATTGCCGATGAGGAGGCCCGTAGGTTGAGGGCTGTAGAAGTAGCTGCCGGGGCGTCTAGCTCCAAAATTGTAGATTCTGTGGGAGGCGCTACTGATGGTGCTGTGGATGCTGCGGACATTACTGAGGATGTCCAGACTATGCAGGGAGCAGGTTCCGGGGAACCGGACCCACCAGCTTGCTGATCACCGGCGCTTAGCGCCTCAGGTTTGCTTCACTTACCCTTTTACGTAGTTTAACTTTTCTATGCATTGGGGACAATTGCATATTTTTTTTGTAGGGGGTGGGGTAAATGGAAAGTGAACACTTGGGTGAATTCTGAGTAGCCCAAGTTCACGATCCTCTTTTGGGGTTTTCTTGCCTGTGTTCTTTTTCCCCAAAAGACTGATTACTTTTACTGTTGAACCGGCATGTCATATCTTATGTACACAGTATAAATCTGAAGCATGATGGCTAATATAAATATGATATCTCGATAATCATTTGCATGACTAGGCATAGTAAGTGATAATTGTGTGGTTTGAAACATGAAACAAGGATACACTTCTGCATGATCCTGAATCTAAGATTTGAACTAGGTGTCTAATACTCTGGGAATGCAAGGAATGTCATGTGAGTGTGAGGTAAAGTCGAATGACCACCATTAATACTGAGCTAGAACTTGCCTGGTTAGTCCTACTGAAAGTGAGTCAAAACAATCACTTAGGAAAGGATCATAGGCCCTTGTTCGAAATAGTCAATCTTGAGCCTAAAAATAACAGAAAACCAAATGAAGTTAATCCCTTTTTGATCCAAATGAATTGAGCCTAAACTAGATTTTTTTTTTTACCCCAAATGATCTTCTCTGGGAGCAATGTGTTGGCCCTGGTCCCTCCTAGGACATGTGCACCTCATCTTATGCCAAAAGCATAAGTTGAGGGTGGCTAATGCAGAAAGCAACCTTGTTTTGGCCCTGACCCAACCATGGGTATTGTGAACCTTGACTCATGGCAAAATCATGAGTTGAGGGTGGCTGCTATAAGGAAAACCACGGAAAGTGGGGTTGAAAGAATGAAGAGAAAGAAAGAATAAAACAGAAGTGACTAAAAAAAAAAAAGAAAAAAAGTTAATAATAACCAAAAGCAAAATAAACACAAGAAAAGAGAAAAGTCACTTACACATAAGGATAAGAAAGGGAAAACAGCAAAGTGAAAAGAAAATTGAGTAATAGGGCGAAATAAGAATGATATGTCAAGGAGGGCAACAAGTCACTAAAGTATATCTAAATACACCCTACCTGACCCTGAGCCTATGTTACAATCTAAAAAAGTCCTATTGTGATCCTAAGTGCGTATGAGGAATTTGAAGTAGTGAAAATAAGGGCAAGCCTATGGCAATATGTATAAATGAGTGGTGAATTTGTTCTGAGAGTGAGTGTCGAAACGTGATCCTTATACTCAAACTAAAATCATTGTGTGAAAAATGAGGATGTTATTTGAAGTAAGGACAGGAGTTGTAATACCAGAAATATTAGCATCTCGGTGAGAAATTGAAGAGGATAGGCATCATTGCGTAGTAAATCTGGGTTATGGTTTGATTCTACACAAATCAATGCCTAATAGTGAGACCATGCATGAACATAATGAGAATAATCGAGGTTGATAGCCAAATGATTGCGGAAATTAAAATATGGATACTTTTGTACAAAGAATTTGTAGTGAGTCATAGTGCGTCGCTTGAGGACAAACAACGAATTTAAGTTGAGGGTGTTGATGTACCGTGGTTTCACGGTATTTCTAATACTTTTTCCTTAAGTTTAGTGTGTGTCGAGAGCCTTTTTGTGTTGATTTTGATATAAGTTTATCTTTGTTTGCAGAAAATCTGTCTAAGGAAGAACGCGGGAGTTTTTGAGAAAGAATTGCAGAAGAGACCACCTACGGAGCCTATGACGGTCCGTCGCGGCTGTGACGGTCCGTAGGTGGCATCGTAGTGAAGGAAGAAGTTGCTGAAGGAAATTTGGGGAAGTCTGACCAAGTGTGGGATTACGGAAGTTCGTGACGGACCGTCACAGATACGACGGTCCGTCCTGCATGTTCGTCGTAATTATCAGAGAGTAATCCCAGTACCCAAAATTCCAAAGTTCAAGTGTATTGGAACGAAGACCCTCGACGGGACGTCATGCTCGCGACGGTCCGTCATACCTGTCCGTGGGGGGAATGAAGAAAGCAACGTGAGAAGATGTGAAGTATGGGACGACGGAGGCTATGACGGTCCGTCGTGTCCATGACGGTCCGTCACGTGGTCCGTCGACCCAGACGCGTTTGGACAGATTTTTAGTAAATAGAATCCTTATTTGATTAGGTTTTTATTTTTCTTATAAATAGTTGGAAAAACCTCATTTTTGAGGTTAGACTTTCTGGATAATTTTTAGTTTATAGTTCTTCGATTATATTAGTAAACTCTTGATTTTGGAAATTAAGATATTTTCCGGGAATTGATTTTTGTGGATTTCGGTGATTAATCAAGTTGAATTCTGGGAAATTATTCGTTTTCATAAAAGTAAGTGCATGAACTTTTCCATTAACGATATGAATTGTGTAATTACGAACATGGGTAACTAAACCTCATAGCTAGGGTTGTGGGAACCATGGGTGAATAACAAGGTAGAAATCTAACTTCAATAACAATTTCTAGAGTGGTGTCTTGCATGTATTGATAATTCTTTCGTTTAGAATTCTTTTTAACGGTGGCCAACGTTAGAACTCGCCTTAATGCTACTTGCCGGACCAAGGAGGTAGATAATAGGAAAAGAATTATCAACATAGATTTAGTGTAGACTATCTAATAGACTAGTATTGGTTGGTACGAGTTAATAGCTTAGTCAAATACCGAATACGATGTTTAATATGAGGTAAAGATAAGGGTTAGTATAGCAACACACGTAGCCGGACCAAGGTGCGGAGTGAAATTCTCTAGATGCCGGACCAAGGATTTAGAGATACATAACTTATCACTTTACATGCAAGATATCAGGATAGAGATGTTATAGTTAGATTTACCAAGTTAGGAACCTGTGGGGAACACTAAAACCCTAGTTACTTTTATAATTTGATTAAACTCTGAAAGTTAAAATTGTTAGTTGTTCATTCTTATTTAGTTAATTGTTTTCATTAATTTAGAAATAAAACCCCCCTTTTTTTGTCTTTTGGTTTATTGGAAAACAGTTGGCTAAATAATAGTAATAATAAAATAAAGTTAAGTCTGAACTATTTTCCTTGTGGGATCGATCCCAACCTCATTAGTTGGGTTCTTTACTTGATACGACCGCTTTACTTCTTATTTGAGAAGTAAGTTTGAGCGTATCATGTAGGCCAGAGGTAATGCGGCCACGCCATGTTTAACCTCTTTAGGGAGATGTTTGCAAGATACAAACGATGTTCGAAGGCCACATTTGACATCGATAGGCAGATGTGTGCGAGCTACAGGCGATGCTGGCAGGCCATGTCCGACATGGCCGATGGATGTGTGCAGGACTTGAATGATAGGTGCAGCCCACGTCTGACGTCGGTTGACCATTATTTGGAAGCCAAAGGAGATCCGGGAAAGCCATGACCGACGTCGACTGACCATTGTTTGCAGGCCAAAGACGATGCGGGAAGGCCACGTCCAACATTGGTTGACCGTTGTGTGCAAGGAAAAGGCGACGCATGAAGGCCACGCTTGATATCGGCTGACCGATGAGAAGGCAAACGCTGATGGGGGTAGGAAACGCCCGAGGTGTGCTTACCATTGTGCAGCCCAAAGTCGATGGGGGCAGGCAATGCTTGATGTCACTTGATCGTTTCTTGCAGGAGAAGGGTGATGTGGGCAGTCCACGCCTTATGACGGCTAAGCGATGTGTACAATCCACGATCAATGTGGGTAGTCAACCACATCCTGGGAGCACCCCCTAGACGTAACTGGCGTCGTCGTCATTGGAGAGGACTAAGACTAGCCTTTTAGCTTACATCATTAAACTCATAGGTTAAAAATGCAGAAAATTAAAAAACTTTTATATATATATCTTGAGGTTTACATGGACCTCTCGCATAAACGTAATATACTCATATCGAGTATATATAGACCCTTCGTATAAGAAGATTTCATAGTCTTCTAGTTTTATTCCACATAGATATATAACATACTTAACATAGTCTTAAAAGAATGTATCATCTCATAACCATCTAAACAAGAATATATCAATTCGGCATATCCCATACATCAATGTAATAAAGCCACATATAGATTATACAATCTTTAGTACTCAAATGAAAAGGAAAGAACACAGAAGTCTTAAAACTAGAACAACATTCAAAAGCTTGATATTGGCATCGCCCTCGGAAAGTGAGGACCTACCCACTTGGATGAGTGAAAATTTTAAGTCTTCTTCAAAGTCGTCTTAAAATTCCTTCAACGACCGGAACCTAAAATTTTGAGGAAAAGAAAGAAAATGGGGTTAGCACATCACATGTACTAAGTATGAGACCATATGCACACATATAATAAAATAATGCTAGAAAGGGACATTACATTAAAACATGCTATTTTTCAATTGGAAATACTTAGGCACATTCAAGAAACAATACAAATCATTTATGCATAATCATCAAGTCAAGACCATGTTCATCATACTAAGTCTAACCAAACCAATCATGCATACTAAGATACTTGAACATATAATCAAGACAAATCTATCATCAAGTTATAACCTCAACTAGAATGAATTAAGTTCATTAAAACATAACCAAAGCAAGACCATACTGATGACCCTCATTAAGTTCACTTGTGAAATGACTAAGCAAAGCCCTATAACCTTATTCAATGAAGTAAACCTAACAAGAACCATAACCAATGTCCAACTCCACATATCATATCATTAATAGTACATAACATCATACTTAAGCAATAGAGATCAAAGACATATTCATAAGTGAATTCAACATCATATTATACCATCATCATGAAAGATCATCATATACATCTCATTTACATTTATATGCATATTTATACATAAGAACATCCTCCTAAGGCTTCCATCAAGGCAAACTAGTGCAAGGCATAGGTAGAGTCCCATACCCCTACCTAAGCTAAGTCAAACCTCTTAAGTCACCCTAGTTGGTTTGTACTTCATTTCTTCATTTTAGTTTAGAGAACACTTGCCTTAAACGACATAGACCACAAGACCTAAGTCTGGAATCCGTTGTTGTGAAACCTTACACAAATGGAAGGTGGTCTACTAGCCAAAGTAGAACCAACATAAACATAGCTTTCTAGGTGGATCTACTAGTTAGTCTTTCTATGGGGGCAACATAGTTCAAGAACTAGGAGATATGTATGAACCCTCTACATGCCACTTGTAAATTGGAGCCTCATATCATGAGAATCCATAGTGTGAGTCTCCCTCATAGGGGAGTCAACACCTCATGTGGAACTATAGGATGAATTTTTTCTCTTGGGAAGCCAACGCCTCTCATTGTCAAGTTCACTCCGTGCTAAGATATAGTGCATTTTGAAATTTCTTTCATCAATAATCATAACTTAGTTTAGGTCGTAGGATACTACTCCTTGTATATCATCATAATTATCTTATTAGGAAGTGTATGAGAATCACCTTTCAATACATCCGTCATAGTGAGATCAACACCATATACCATATCATAGTAATGCACACAAATGAATCAACATCATTCTTATATCATTAGAACCTTAACATGATCTCACAATTCATAAGATAAGACATTTCAATACCAACATCATACCATCCTAATCAATCCAACCACAACACACATACTTCAATTGAATCAACATCATTAGGTATAATTCATCACATTAGAGTTAAGGTTTGAAGATCACAAAGTCTTACCTCTTCCCCTTCCAAAGCCATCATCATGGTCCTACCATCGACCTAACAAATCTCATACAACAATAGGTGTAATAACATCATTCAATAGCAATTAACCCAAGAACTAAATCTATTATATCATCATTATCAAAATTGACTTCAATTCATAACCTAGGGTTAGGAGATAACGGTTCATCATGAATTCTTCAAGAATTAGGTCTAATACCAACAATACAAGTCCCTAGGCAGCCCATAGGTTGAATAAAATGACTACAATAATCAACACATTCACAATTCCTCTTTGATTCACAAGTAAGAACCAAGACTTGGCGAAATTGGGGAGATGATGTGATCCATGCAATATTACAACAATTAACATCAATTACAAAGTAAGTTATACTAGATTAGTTATAGACAATCATAATTCAACATAATCAATCATCAATTTCGACTTTAGAAAAAAAACCATTTGTAGAGAAAACCTATCAATTTGGGTAATTGAAATTCAAATTTGAGAGGACCTCTTGGGGAAAAGAATCCAAGAATGAAAAACCCATACCTTGCTGAAGCTTTATCCCCCAAAATTGAGTGAAAATGTTGTAGACTTTGTCTTCTTCCTCAAGCTTCTTGTTCTTCAATGGAGGATGAATGAAGACAGAGAAAGTAGAGAGAAGTGAGACCAATTTGTGTTTTAATTTGAGTTTGTGTTTTTGGAGTGGGAAAATGAATGAAAAATGATCTAAAGTCAATATATAGTCCACCCCCAAAATACCCAAACTACCCCTCATTAAGTTGGACTTCTAAAAGTGAAGTCCAACTTAACTTCACTGTGAGACCCCGTCCACCTTCACGCCCTACTTCACGGACAGTGAAGAGCTTGATGGGTGGTGGTGGTGGTCGTGCATATGGAGGCAGTAGCTCCACCAAAGGAGCCTCCTCCATTTCTCCCACCAAGGCAAGACCACGGAGAACCTTGTCTCCTTCCGTGAAGATGCAACACGTCCTGTCAAGTGGCTCATGGTGCTCTTAGACAGTAGCTTACCTTCACTCACCAACTCACACCCCTTTTTAACTAAGGTCTTTTCAGGGAAGCCTCTTGCCCTTCGTCAAGTTCACCACGACTCGTGGAGTAGCTCGTGGTGTCTTAGACAGTATCTAGGCTTCCCTAGGCACTCCCCCCATGGCTAAGGCTTCTTCACGAGCTCCCCACCTTGACCGTGGTCAACACCATGAGACGTGGTCATGCTCGTGAAGAGTGAGGCAGTAGTCTCTCTTCTTGGGCAGCCTTGGCATCTTGCCTTTGGATTGTCCTTGGAGGTTTGCAATCCTCACTTGGACTAGCATCCTTAAGCCATTCCTTGAAACTTATATACATCCTAATCATCTCACCAAGATAGAACCCTTAGAAACTCTCTTCAACCCATCAAGACATTCCATTAGCCCATGTAGTAAGTTCACCGAACGTCGTGGACGTTCCTTGATGATTTGATCTCTAAACTTCCTAAATGACTTATATACGTTAAAATTGAACTTAGAATAGTGTTACAACTCTTATACTCTCAGGTTAGGCTCTAGTTTAGACTTGAGGCTTTCGTAGTGAATTACATTATCCCCCCCTTAGGAACAATCGTCCCCGAATGAGACAAAAATCTTTTGGAAGAATGAAATAGACTCAAGACTAGCAGCCCAACCTAAAACAATACATTATAACAAGAGTTACAACATCCATCTTGGCATTTACACATAACAATTCAAAATTTCAATTACTTCACATAAAGTTCACATAGCATTTACCAAAGTCTTATAAATCAAATCAGGACCAAGAAGTGAAGACTCGTCAACCTCAAACCACCCAATATGAGACCTACACCTCTTATTACAAAGCTTCATAAGGAGCCATAAATATGGATGAATGAAAAGTATTATTATAGGATAACTCCACTAAAGGAAAATGTTCATCCCAATTTCCTTTAAAGTCAATGATAGAAGATCTAAGCATATCTTCAAGAATATGAATAGTCCGCTCTGCTTCACCATCCGTTTAAGGATGAAAAGCAGTGCTACACTTCACTTGAATACCCGAACCTCTTTCAAATGATCTCCAAAACCTAGATGTAAATTGAGAACCTCTATCCGATATGATGGACAAAGGAACCCCATGAAGACTCACTATCTTGTCAATAAAGATTCTTGCATAATCTTCCACAAATAAGTAGACTTAACGGAATAAAGTGAGCGGATTTGGTCATTCTATCCACTACCACCCATATAGAGTCATATTGATTTCTAGTTCGAGGAAAACATACTACGAAATCCATGTTAAAATCTT
The DNA here is from genome assembly GCA_016801875.1 of Solanum sitiens. Lineage (NCBI taxonomy): Eukaryota > Viridiplantae > Streptophyta > Magnoliopsida > Solanales > Solanaceae > Solanum > Solanum sitiens. The sequence continues at coordinate 910,132 of JABWTJ010000177.1, read as the reverse complement.
CCCACTTCCAAGTAGGAATTTGGATTTCTTGTAGTAGACTACTCGACTTTTGGTGCTCGTCCTTCACTTGTTGGCAATTGGGACACTTTGCAACAAACTCCGCAATATCTCTTATTAGGCCATCCCAACAAAAAACCTCTCTAAGATCATGGTACATCTTCGTAGAACCCGGATGAATAGAGTAACGGCTCCGTGATCTTCCTCAAGGATCCTACTCCTCAAATCATCCACATACGGCACACACAATCTTCCTTGATACCTAAGAACACCATCCCCTATTGGGAGAATGACTCATTAATCTTACTTAGAACCGATTATTTCAACTCCATCAATAATGGATCAAGGTGTTGCTTAGAATTCACCTCAACCACCAAACACGACTCGGAGCTATGTTGTACCACCATACCACCATTTGGAGAACTTTCAATTCGAACCCCTAAATGAGCCACCCTATGAACATCTTTCACTAGGTTTCTCTTGTATTCTTCCACATGAGACACACTTCCCATGGACAATCGACTTAGAGTATCTGCTACCACATTAGCCTTGACAGGGTGATAGAGAAAACTCATGTCATAATATTTCAACAACTCTAACCATCTCCGTAGCTGGAGATTCAAATCCCTTTGAGTGAATACATATTGGAGACTTTTATGGTCCATATAAACATCAATATGAACCCCATAAAGATAATGCCTCCATATTTTCAATGCAAATAGCACGACCGCTAACTCAAGGTCATGAGTCGGATAATTCTTCTCATGAACTTTGAGTTCCCTAGAAGCATAGGCTATAACTTTGTCATATTGCATAAGAACACACCCCAACCCGACTCGATAAGCATCACAATATACTACGAAACCCTTTGTACCCTCCAGTAGGGTCAATACTGGAGCGGAAGTAAGTCTATCCGTCAACATTTGGAAGATCTTTTCATATTCCTCCGACAACTCAAATTTCACATTCTTTTGCATCAAGGTTGTCAAGGGGGAAGCAAGAGACGCAAACCCGTCGACAAACCTTCTATAATAACCTTTTAAGCCTAAGAAACTCTTAATATCCGTAGGAGCCAAAGGTCTAGGCCACTTTTTCACCGCTTCTGTCTCCTTTGGATCAACCTCTACACCTTCACTAGAGATGATATGACCAAGAAACGCTATTGACCTCAACCAAAACTCACATTCGCTATAATTGGCAAACAATTGATGTTCCTTAAGCACTTGTAACACCACACTTAAATGGTTCATGTGTTCACCCTCATTCTTCGAATATACCAAGATGTCATCAATGAAGACAATGACAAATAAATCTAGGTAATTTGGAAACACCCTATTCATTAGGTCCATAAACTCTGCCGGAGCATTAGTGAGATCAAATGAAATTACGAAGAACTCATAGTGACCATATCTTTCTCGAAATGCCATCTTGGGAATATCTTCACCTCTCACCCTAAGTTGGTGATATCCCGATCTCAAGTCAATCTTGGAAAAATAACTCGCACCTTGGAGTTGATCAAATAAATCATCAATCCGAGGTTGAGGATATATGTTCTTTATTGTGACTTTGTTGAGTTGAGGGTAATCGATACATATTCTAAGGGACCATCCTTCTTTTTCACGAACAATACCGGAGCACCCCATGGGGAAATATTAGGTCGAATGAAGCCCTTGTCTAGTAGATCTTTGAGTTGATCCTTCACCTCTTTCAATTTGGCCGGATCCATCCTGTATGGAGGAATTGAAATGGGATTCGTATCCGGTATCAAGTCAATACCAATACTGGGAAGGTCATTAGGAAAGACCTCCGGAAAATCACTCACTATGGGGACCGACTCAATGGGAGGAATTTCAGATTTTAAATCTTTGACTCTTACTATATTGTATAAACACCCTTTAGAGATCATTTTATAATCTTTCAAACAAGAAATGATACGACCTCTAGGAATAGAATTTCCCCCCCTTCCACTCTAAAACAAGCTCATTTGGAAAGTTAAACTTCACCACCCTCGTTCTACAATCTATTGAAGCAATACAAGCATGCAACCAATCCATATCCAAAGTGACATCAAAATCAAACATATCTGGTTCTACTAGTTCAACATGAGTAACTCTATTGGGCAACATGATAGGACAATTTCTATATACTCTATTTGCAACAACCGAATCACTCACCGCGATAGACAACGAGAAAGGTTCACTCAAGATATCGGGCAAACGTCAAACTTTTTAGCTACTAAAGGTGTAACAAATGACAAGGTAGCACCGGGATCAAGTAAAGCATATATATCTATAAAAAAGACTTTCAACATACCGGTCACCACATCGGGAGAAGTCTCTTGCTCACCTCTAGAGCGGAGAGCATAAAAGTGATTCTTCCTCGGAGCATCAACATTAGAACCACTTTCTTGAGCTTGACTAGAACCCTTGTCTTGCCCCTTCACATTGGGCAATCTCAAACTTTGTTCCCTCTTTTAACACAAGTAAAGCAATTGCCCGTTCCAACTAAGCATTTACCAAAATAACCTTTTCCACACTTGGCATAAGTAGGATTCTTGTTTGGTAAACTAACACCTCTTCCCTTTTGAGACTTAGGGTTAGACACCCTATCATCACAGGTCTTAGGGAACTTAGAAGGAACTTGGTTAGAAAACTTTTTCTTGAACCTACGCTTGTCTTGGATATCAATCCTACCCTTTAAAGAACCACCATCAAAATACCTTTCTCTCTTGGCATCCCTACTCTTTCTCTTAACCCTTGTATCTTCCACTTGTTGAGCATGAACCATGAGACGAGAATGTTCATATTATCATGTAGCATATCCGAACGACATTCTTCTTTCAAGTCATCTGACACTCCTGTTATAAAGTGACTCATTTCATCTCTAGTGTCGGAAAACAAAGAAGGAGAATATATTGACAATTTAGTAAATTTTAAAGAGTAGTGAAGTACACTCATACCTCCTTGACGAAGGTTGATGAATTCTTCCACTTTGGCTTCCCTGTTCTCTCTAGGAAAGAACCGATCAAAAAAAGCCTTTTTGAAGATCTCCCATGTCACTGGTCCACCCCTTAAAGGCCTATTGTCTCTCCATTGGACATACAAGGTTTGGTCCACATCCTTGAGTTGGTAAGTGGATAAATCAACTTTCTCATTATTAGTCAACCCCAAAGCATAGATAATCTTTTAGACTTCATCAATTAACTCTTGGGGGTCTTCCTCAACTTTGGACCCATAGAAAGTAGGGGATTCATCCTAGTTAAATCCCTCAAACGGGAGGCCATGGTGCCAACACGATGGTTTGTTCGGGGTACCACCTCCCGATTAGCTTGGGTCATCATGGATTGTGCTTGAGTGGTGACGGATTGTGCTTGTGTAGTAATGTCTTCGACCATTTGGAGAAAGGCACCCCTTATGTCACAATCCGTTATACGTGGAGGATTAGCCGGAGCTTGGTCATCATTAGCAACGTCTTCAAGAGGAGGGACTTGATTATCACAGGGAGGAGCACCCACATTGGAAATGTCTTCATCAATTCTTCGAGCGGCTGTTCTTTGAGTATTCATTGCCTATAATCACAATTAAAGGATTAGATGCTAAAGGCACATAGAGACAAGACTCTAGAGGCACGATATTCGATTTCCAAATAAAGTGAGAGTTTCCTAAGCATCACATAGTTTCATATTCATAAGTGTGGCCTGCTTCACAATTATGAGTAAGAATCTACATAGACGTGGTTGACTGTGAAAATGACTCTAAAGATATTCAACCTCATGCTTTGATACAAGGTTTGTCACATCCGGGGAGCACCCCCTAGACGTAATCGGCGTCGTCGTCCTCGGAGAGGACTAAGACTATCCTCTTAGCTTACATCATTACATTCATACGTTACAAATGCAGAAAATTTAAAAACTTTTCTATATCTATCTTGAGGTTTACATATAGACCTCTCGCATACACGTAATATAGTCATATCGAGTATACATAGACCCTTCGTATAAGAAGATTTCATAGTCTTCTACTTTTATTGCACATGGATATATAAGATACTTAACATAGTCTTAAAAGAATGTCTCATCTCATAACCATCTAAACAAGAGTATATCAATTGGGCATATCCCATGTATCAATGTAATAAAGCCACATAAATGCTATACAATCACTAGTACTCAAGTGAAAAGGAAAGAACAGAAAACTCATAAAACTAGAACAACATTCAAAAGCTTGATATTGGCATCGCCCTCGGAAAATGAGGACCTACCCACTTGGATGAGTAAAAATTCCAAGTCTTCTTCAAAGTCGTCTCAAAAGCCCTTCAACGACCAGAACATAAAATATTGGGTAAAAGGGAGAAAATGGGGTTACCACATCACATATACTAAGTATGAGACCATATGCACAAGCATCATAAAGTCATGCTAGAAAGGCACATTTCATTAAAGCGTGCTATTTTTCTTTTGGAAAGACTTATGCACATTCAAGAACCAATACAAGTTATTTATGCATAATCATCAAGTCAAGACCATTTTCATTATACTAAGTCTAACCACACCAATCATGCATACTAACATACTTGAACATATAATCAAGACAACTCTATAATCAAGTTATAACCTCAACAAGCATGAATAAGAGTTCACTACAACATAACCAAAGCAAGACCATTACTCATGACCCTCATTAAGTCCACTTGTGTAATGACTAAGAAAAGCCCCATAACCTTACTCAATCAAGTAAGCTTAACAATAACCATAACGAATGTCAAACTCCACATATTATATCATTAACAGTACATAACATCATACTTTAGCAATATAGACCAAACATATACTCATAAGTGAATTCAATATCATATTGTACCATCATCATGTAAGATCATCATATACATATCATTTACATTTATAAGCATATACATACATAAGAACATACTCCTAAGGCTTCCCTCAAGGCAAACTAGTGCAAGGCATATGTAGAGTCTATAACGACCCTAAAAATGAAATAGGTCAAACTAGATCTTCAATGTGTTTAAAGAGTTAATAATGTATTAAAATAGTGTATTTTAGCATTCGAAGTCAGTTTGTGAAGTTTGGGAGCCTTTCGAAGTCAAACGCCCAAGACGTCCGAAAACTAGTCGAAGTTGAACTAGTGTGTCGTAGTGTTCTGTAGTGATGTTTTGGGGGATGGTTTGAGAGTGAAATTGAAAGTCAACGGTTCCTATGTAGAGGTATGTACAAAGTGTCAAAAAGTATGAGTACGACTTCTCGAGGACCACCTGAAGGGCCCCCAAGGAGGACCCAAACATGGGTCAAGATGCTTCCCAAGGAAGCATGCAGGGGAAGGATCTGAAGCCCCACCTCGCGACACACCTTGACGTGAGGTCTAGTGCCTCTGAATTTTTTAGAGGCAAAAATCTGGAGCTTGCCTCGCGACGCGCAGCCAAGTCCCAGATTTGGCCGCGATGTTTTTAAGTCAAATTTCAAGTTGGAAAAAGATCCAAATAGTGTGGGGGTATTTTGTGTAATTTGGGGATCATTTGTGGACTGATTTAGGTCATTTTAAACCTCATTTCACCCATCATTTACTACCCAAAAGATCAAATCAAATTTCTCCAAAAACCTTCTCCAAACACCTCCATTGAAGAAGCTTCAATCTCAAAGGAAGAGGACCAAGTTCTTCACGTTTTCTTCGCCAAATTCTCGTGGGTTTCTTCATATTAAGGTATGGTAGTCATCCTTGAACCTTCTTTCATTCAAGGAGCCCTTTCAATGAAATTTCAAAAAGGATTTCAAACTTCAATAAACCTCTTTATTCCTTGACTCTGAGTACGGGTCTTTGCATGAAAATGTTTTATTGATTAAAATGAGTTGTTCTTAGCTTTAAATGATCATTTTAATGTCAAAACCCGAATTGAATCATGTCTATTCTTTTTTTTTTATCAACTTTTGGGTTATTAATTGGGTTCTATGAGCATGACTAGATAATGTTAAAGTCATTGTTTCTTGGTGGTTTTGTTGAGTTTTAGCTACTGCCCTAAGGGCTATTTTATTATGAATTATTGTATAAATTGTGAATAAGTGGTAAAGGCTTATATGAAGGGTAATTTATTCTACATTGGCTAAGTTATGTTGAAGTAACTCTTGTGTGGTATGGTCCACCTTTTGTGGCGGTTTTTACTTGAAATATATGAAGTTATATGTATATTGTGAGAATGGCCTTGAAGTCATGATATGTGAAGTGAAGGTGATAATTTTGATATGTATATGTATGGTATGTGTTGGAATGTCGATATGAGTATCTTGAAGGGTTTATGTCTAAATGAAGTATGCATTTGTATGTGAAGTATGATAATGTGTGAATTGTGATAAATGTGAGTTGAGCATGTCTAGAAGTCAATGTTATGAATAGTGGTCATTATGTGAAAGATGTGCTCACATGTGCTCGCACACACACTTGAATGCATGAATGAAGTCAATAAATAAAAGTGCGGGATTATAGGGTGGACACTCTTCGTGATTAGAGATGAAGTAACTAGACCATCTCTATTATTCCTAAGTATGAAAAAGGGGGATTTTTGGGTGAACACTCTTCGTGAGTAGAGATGAAGTGTTTAGTTGCAACCTCACTATTCCCAATGATGTTTCCAAGATAGGTTGGAGGTTGTATACCCTTCGTGAGTTGAGATGGGGTGTTCAATAGTTATCTCCTAACCTATAGTCAATGAATGTTTAAGACTCTTTGGGGTAGTTATGCTTATCTCCGAGAGGATTTGAAGAAGGGGTGGGTACACTTCGTGAGTAGAGATGTTGTATCTAATGTATCTCTTGAGATGGGTGCAACTATGGCAGAATTAAGAGTTTGGACATTTTGTGTCCTTAACTCTCTTTGTGCCTATCCTTTCAACCCACTTATGAAATAGTGCAACTTGTCTTCTTCGACCATGTTTCCTATGTTCAACATCAAGGACGAAAATTCCTTGAAATAAGCCCTCTCTGTGCTTCCTTGTTTCAAACGTCGCATCCCATCCCTTGACAACCAAGACGAATTGCTTTGAAGGAATTGAGTTTTCAATTCTTTCTTCAACATTCCCACGTTTCAATCTGTTGGAAATTCAAATTTACTACTTCAGCAACCCTTGTTCTCCACCAAACCTTAGCATCATCACTTAAATATATTGTTTTGACTAACACCTTTTCAGCATCTTGAACCTTTGCTACCTTGAAGTAATTTTCGATATCCCAAAGAAAGTTCTCTAATTCCTTAGCACCCCTCACACCATTGAAAGCCTTCGGTTCTAGAACCTTAATTCTTATGGGGCCAACCGTTCCTTGCAACGCCCGACGTATAAGAAGAACTTCACCACGCAGATCTTCTTTCTCCATGTGAATAAGTTCCATCTCTTATTGGAAAGTGTCATGTTTGGCTGCATATTCTGCCTCCAACATCAACACTTTTTCGTTCAAGATCTCTTTGGTCAAGGTTAATTCTGCCTTCACTCTTTGAATTTGAGTGACCAGATCAACCAAGTCCTCTCCATCGTTTGTTCCACCAATAAGCGCCTCCAATCGTGTCACCCTCTCCCGTAATTCAGCGTTTCCCCCAGCCAAAGAATAATCTAAGGAATGCTCTGATACCAATTGTTAGGAGGGAAGACTATTCTACCTTAATTTCGTGCAGAAAATCAGCCCAACCTAATGGCAATCAAGTCTCACTCAACGCAGCCCTTTCATAGCCTATTCTACCTAACGTTCAAGGATGTTTTTCTTCTTTTTCCTCTTAGATTATTTTTCAGACATTAACATTAAATCAGCACATAAACATATGGGCAAACCCAAACTTTATATTTATTCTCAAAATCAATACAAAAGACTCACTGTTGAACAACAATTCTATCCAACTTCGACTTCGACTTCGACATAAGGCGCAATCACATGTCGATTGCTGCCTTAGACACTTTCTAAAAACCCTTACGTTTTATTATTAGTTTCTTGGTGAAATTCCAGACTTAATCTTCCCTCTTTCACCTTAGGATAACAATTCTATCCTCAATACTTATACAATTTCGTCCAACACACAAGGCTGTCCATTTATATAACATGTGGCAGCCCTGTGTTTACATAGCATAGTGTTGTGACACATGTCTACCACTTGTCAAATGATTAGCCTACTAAATTAAACATCAGTTAACATCCCCAACTTATAAGGCATTTCAAATTTCGAATTTAAAAGCAATTACAAGATACGATGAATCTGGACACAAGCGGTTACAAAAAGGTAACCGCCACATATGGTTGGCATATTATCTTTGCTGACTGGATTTCGTTTCTTTGCTGCATTTTCCTTCCATATTTTTGACTCTAATACAATGTCCAAACATTGTATAGTCAATGCCTCATAAAAGCAAAACCGAATGCATTCGCATATTTTCCATGCATGCGCACCACCGACGCCCTAGTGCTGCCTGGCGCTACCTTGCTTTGGCCTTGTTAAATTTTAATCTACTCGTGTCATTTCTTGTTGCGTTTCATTCATAATTGACAATATTTCAATTTAGATCAGCTAAATTTTCCTGCATCTGACCAGACCATGTGATTTTTGCATGCCAACTTTGCCCACAACCGAGGTCACCCAGCGTCAAAGTTATGCCATGGGTTGTTGCCTTGCCAATGCCCATGTCAAGTCTTGACACTATCTTACCAACATATTTTGAACCCAATTGACCATGCCAACACTCTGCTCACACAACGCATGCTTGATTCCACCCGCATTTTGGCGTTTGGCAAATTCATTCATGCCAACCCTTTGCCACGCCCATGCCTATGTCGAGTCACTTGGTCGGGACCCTTCCAAACTTCCCCCACCTAATGAAACTCGACCTCCTAGTCAAGGACATCAATCATCTGAACCTATTTGGGTTCCGGACAAGGATCATATCCTGTACATCATCTTAATCTTCAACCAACGCCAAAGAATTCACTTTTGACGTTTCTGCCTCATTGTTATTTTTTTTTCCAATTCGGCAGCAAGTATGGCATTCACATTCACTTTCTCTAGACAGTCTCTTTTCAAATGAAGACCAAGACAAGCAAAGCATCCCCCAAACTTTTCCTTTTGTTTTGGAAAAGAGGACTCCCCTTGTCTAGTTTTTCCACCTTCATCTTCCTTTTCGGCAGCATGGCCCTTCCCATTTTTCTTCCACTCCTTTTCCTTGTATTTCTGTATGAAGTGTGAAGAATCCCTTGGGTCGTCACCCTCATCGAAGTCAGCCAACTTGTTTGCTGCCACTATGGCAGAATTAAGAGTTTGGACATTCTGTCTCCTTAACTCTCTTTGTGCCCATCCTTTCAATCTGCTTATGAAATAGTGCAACTTTTCTTCTTAGACCATGTTGCCTATGTTCAAAATCAAGGAAGAAATTCCTTTATATAAGCCCTCATTGTTCTTCCTTGTTTCAAACGTCACAGCCCATCCCTTACCAACCAAGACAAATTGTTTCGAAGGAATTGATTTTTCAATTCTTTCTTCAACATTTCCCACGTTTCAATCTGTGGAAAATTCAAACTTTGTACCTCAGCAACCCTTGTTCTCCACCAAACCTTGGCATCATAACTTAAATACAATGTTATGACTGACACCTTTTCAACATCTTGAACATTTGCTGCCTTGAAGTAATTTTCGATATCCCAAAGAAAGTTCTCTAATTCCTTGGCATCCCTCACACCATTGTAAGCTTTAGGTTCTGGAAAATTCATCCTTATAAGGCCAATCGTTCCTTGCAACGCCCGATGTAGAAGAAGAATTTCACCTCTCCCTGCGAACAAGTTCTATCTCTTTTTGGGCTGTGTCATGTTGGGCTGCATATTCTTCCTCCAACATCAATACTTTTTCATTCAAGATCTCTTTGGTAAAGGTTAATTCTGCCTTCACTCTTTGAATTTTAGTGAACAGATCAACCAAGTCCTCCCCATTGTTTGTTCCACCAATAAGCGCCACCAGTCGTGTCACCCCCTACCGTACTTCAGTGTTTCCCCAGCCATCGAATAATCTAAGCAATGCTCAAACACAAATTGTTAGGAGGGAAGACTATCTACCTTAATTTCGTGCAGAAAATTAGCCCAACCTAATTGCAGTCAAGTCTCACTCAACTCAGCCATTTCGCAGCCTATTCTGCCTAACGTTCAAGGACGTTTTTCTTCTTTTTCGCCTTAGAATATTTTTTCAGACTTTGACATGAAATCAGCACATAAACATACGGGCAAACCCAACCTTTATATTTATTCTCAAAATCAATACAAAGGACTCACTCGTTGAACAACAATTCTGTCCAACTTCGACTTAAGGCACAATCACAAGTCGATTGTTGCGTTAGACTCTTTCTAAAACTCTCACGTTTTATTCTAAATCTCTTGGTGAAATTCCATACTTAATCTTCCCTCTTTCACCTTGGGATAACAATTCTATCCCCAATACTTAGCCAATTTCGTCCAACACACAAGGCTGTCCATTTGTAGAACAAGTGGCAACCTTGTGTTTACATAGCATAGTGTTGTAACACATGTCTAACACTTGTCAAATGCTCAGACGAATAAATTAAACTTCATTTGACATTCCAAACTGATAAGGCATTTCAAATTTTGAATTTAAAAGCAATTACAAGATATAACGAATCTGGACACAAGCGGTTAAAAAAAGGTAACTGTCGCATGTTCTTGGCATGTGATCTTTGTTGACAGGATTTCGTTTCTTTGCTGAATTTTCCTTCAATATTATTGACTCTAATACAATTTCTAAACATTGTGTAGTCAGTGCCTCATCAAAGCCCACCCGAATCCATCCACACATTTTCCATGCTTGCGCACCACCGACACCCTGCTGCTGCCTTACTTTGGCCTTGTGAAATTTTAATCCACTCGTGTCATTTCTTGTTTTCATGTTGCGTTTCATTCATGTTTGAAAATGCTTGAATTTATATCAGCTCACTTTTCCTGCATCTGACCAGACCATGTGATTTTTGCATGCAAACTTTGCCCGCAACCGAGGTCAGCCAGCGTCAAAGTTATGCCTTGGGTTGTTGCCTAACCAACGCCAATGTCATGTCTTGACATTGTATTACCAACATATTTTGAACCCAATTGACCATGCCAACACTCTTCTTACACAATGCATGCTTGATTCCACCCACATTTTGGCCTTTATCTAAGTAAGTCAGTCATACCAACCCTTTGCCACGCCCATGCCTATGTCTAGTCACTTGGTCGGGACCCTTACACAGTACTACTTAGGGTAGATGGTGGAATGGGATGCTACCTATCCATTGCACAAGTAGACATTTGGAGGAAGTCTTGGTGTGTCTTTATATGAAATGTATGAATGGGTCATGATATGATGTAAATGAAAGTAATGTGACTTTATGTTAAATGTGAAGAAAGCATGTTGATGTTAATACTTGTATGATTAAAGCTTAGTATGTGATGAATGTAATGTGTCTATTCTAAGGTTATTCATAAGGATCACTAAGTGGAAGTGGTCGTATGGGATGCTACTTTCACATTGCACCAAGTGTAAATTGGGGGTTTCCTTGGAAGATGGTTCTTATGTGAAGTTTATTTATGTTTCTATAGTGTCCTTGGTATTGAATGGTGACTCGTGTAAATGAAATGAAGTAAGACTATCCATAGTAGTCTTAAGGACCTCTTGAGTAGGTATTGAGGAGGTTGTATGGGCGATCGCCTTATGTCTTACTTAGAGGAGCCTTTGGACAACTTAGGATAGGAGTAGTTCATGTGAAATTTTGGGTTCAACGTAAGTATGCTTTTATGTTGAGAAAAATGTATTTTTTGCCTTATGTGCTAAATGATGGTTTTAAATGACGTCTTGTGACTTAATTCGTGAAAGATTTTATCAAAATATCATGACTTGTATGTTTCAACTAAATTGTCCCTTTTTGCATGTTTTTGCATATGTCATACTTAGTACATTATTTGTACTAACCCCGTACTTTTCAATTCTCTAAAAGTATAGGTTGGAATTGAGTTGAAGGTTAGAAGGCAAACTTTGGAAATTTACTCTCTCAAGTCTTGGTATGTCCTCATATATTCAAGGACATAGTCTATGTTTTCTTTAGTTTCTTCTTTTAAGACTTATATAGACTTATTCAGTATTTGTTTCAATGTAAAGGGTCGTGTCCCTAAGATATTTATGTCATGTCTATAAGTTGGCTTGTGACGATGAGATTATCTTTAGTATAAATAAAAAAAGTTTCTTTATTATTTTGTATCATGAAAAGTTTTAAATTTCTGCGCTACTTTTCTTGTCTTATGTAATGAATGATAGCTATGAGGCTTGTGCAAGACCTTCGAAAGGTCGAGTACGACTTGTGACGACCTATGGGTTGCCCTAACTTCTAGTGTGAACTTGCGGGTCGTTACAAACATGGTATCAGAGCATACGGTTTTGGGAAATAGTTCAGGGTCCAAAGTCGCACAAGCCACATCTAGTAGAGTATTGTTCATCGGTGTGATTCGCGACACATCCATGGGCGAGAGGCTATAGGACGATAGAAGTTTCACTTTTATTCATTTCTCTAATGTCGTGCCTTAGAGTTGAGTTCTATAAGTTCCTTTTTCTCAATCTCTTCTCTTGTGTTTATAAGACATGAATAAGAGAAGGACACCCATTAGAAGGGAGGAGGGAGAAGTAGCTAACGAGATATTTCCTCTTTTGATTAAGAAAGTTCCTATAGTTGACAAAGAGGATGTGAATTAAGAGGTTCCCCCTCCGGAACCTCAATAACCTCAAGTGCCCAAAATGCCTCCACTGCCCCAAGGTCCTCAAGCTCCCTATGTTGAAGGGGATATGACTAATGCGGAGATAAGGGCTGCTCTTAGAGTTTTGACTCAACTCATGACGACTCAAGCCCATGTCGTCACTAATATTGTGGTTTCCCAAGATAACCTAGGAGTTGGACCTCAACCAAATGTTAGTACTCCCACTTCTAGAATCGGGGATTTCATGAGGATGAACCCTCCTACTTTGTATGGAACTAAGGTGGATGAAGATCCACAATGCTTCATAAATGAGGTGTTCAAGGTGGTGGATTCTATGGGCTTGAATCCTAGAGAGAAAGCGGAATTAGCCGCTTATCAACTAAAGGATGTGGCACAAGTGTGGTTTGAACAATGGAGAGATGAGAGGCCTTTAAGGGAAGGTCCGGTATATTGGGAGTGATCAAAATGACTTTTCTTGATAGGTTCTTTCCCATAGAGTTGAGGGAAAGGAAGTTAGTAGGATTCATGAACCTTCGTCAAGGGGGGATTAGTGTTAAGGAGTATTCTCTCAAGTTCACCCAACTCTCTAAATAAGCCCCAACTTTGGTAGCCAACTCTAGGTCTAGGATGAATAAGTTCGTGATGGGGTATCTATCATGGATGACAAACAATGTTGTACGGCTATGCTCCATAATGATATGGATATCTCTAGGCTCATTGTGTATGCCCAACAAATTGAAGAGTCCAAGTTTAGGGAGATGACTAGAAATGGAAAGAGGCCTACATTGGAGGAGTCAAGTCAACCTATGGCTAAGAAGAGGTTCTTTAATCAAGAATCTTCCATGAGGAACAAGTATAGGGTTTCCAACAAAAATTCTCAAGGATATGGTTATGCTTTTGAGAGGCCTAGGTGTACTAGTTGTGGAAAGCAACACTTGGGAATGTGTCTTGCCGGCACGGATGGCTACTTTGGATGTGGTATTAGGGGCCATAAGATGAGGGATTTCCCTACCCTCAAGGGAAAAGGGAAAGAGGTCAACCAAGCTCCTCATGATGGTCCGGATCCCAATGATCCAAAGATGAATCATTTCTATGCTCTCGGAGCTAAAGAAGCGACTAATCCAGAGTGAAGGCCCCGGTAAGTCATAATTACTTTTGGCTGTTATGTTTATGTTATGATATGAGTTTATATGGTCTTGTCTTTTATGTTGTCATGACTTCATGTTAGAATTGCTTGAATGTGAATTCTTGAATTTTGAGCATGTTTCACTGTAAAGGAGTAGTGTTCACTGTAAAGAATTTCAAAATTTTGATTTAGTTGCTTTTTCATGAATGATGATCTCAATATGTTTATAAATGATGTTTAATATCATTACTAATGTTGGAGAAGCTAGTTCCTCCATGAATGATAAAACGAGTATGTGGCGTTAATTGTGGAACTTGTTCCAACTTGCTTATGTTGCTTAAATGCTTAATGATGTGAAGTTGGTGCTCCTTGAGAGTTGGTGCATTGAGTATGAATATCGTGACCTTAATTATTTGTGTGGTATGCTTCTAGTTGTGTCCTTGATGTCCTCGGAAGTGTTTAATGTCATTCGAGGACGAATGTTGTCTATGTTTTCTTTAGTTCTTATTTTAAGACTTGAAAGACTTATTAAGTATTTCTTTCAATGTAAAGGGCCATGTCCCTAAGATATTTATTTCGTGTCTATAAGTTGGCTTGTGACGATGAGACTATCTTTAGTATTTATAAAAGAAGTTTCTTTATTATTTTGTATCATGAAAAGTTTTAAATTTCCGCACTACTTTTCATGTCTTATGTAATGAATTATAACTAAGAGGCTTGCGCAAGACCTTTAAAAGGTCGAGTACGCCTTGTGACGACCTAAGGGTTGCCGTAACTTCTAGGGTGTACTTGCTTATCCCTAAAGAGTCCCATAACCCTACTAAGTTAAGTCAAATCTCTTAAATCACCCTAGTTGGATTGTACTTCATTACTTCATTTTAGTTTAGGTAACACATGCCTTAATCGACATAGACCACAACAGCTAAGTGTGGAATCCGGTATTGTAAAACCTTACACGGATGAAGGTGGACTGACGGCCAAAGTAGAACCAAACATAAGCATAGCTTTCTAGGTGGTTCCACTAGCTAGTCTTCCTATGGGGGGAAACATAGTTCAAGAACAAGGAGATATGTATGAACCCTCTATATGCCACTTATCAATTGGAGCCTCATCTCATGAGAATCCATAGGGTGAGTGTCCCTAATAGGGGAGTCAACACCTCATGTGGAACTATATGGTGAATTTTTCCTCTTGGGAAGACAACACCTCTCATTGTCAACTTCACTCGGTGCTAAGCTAAACTCTCTTTTGAAATGTCTTTCATTAATAATCATAACTTAGTTTAGGTCATTGGAGACTACTCCTTGTATATCATCATAATTATCTCATTATGAAGTGTATGAGAATCACCTTTCAATACATCCCTCATAGTGAGATCAACACCATATATCATATCATAATAATGCACACAAATGAATCAACATCATCCTTATATCATTACAACTTTAACATGATCTCACAATTCATAAGATAAGACATTTCAATACAAACATCATACCATTCTAAACAATCCAACCACAACACACATCTTCAATTGAATCAACATCATTAGGTATATTTCATCACAATAGAGTTAAGGTTTGAAGATCACAAAGTCTTACCTCTTCCCCTTTCAAAGCCATCATCATGGTCCTACCATCCACCAAACAAATCTAATCAAACAATAGGTGTAATAATATCATTTAATAGTAATTAACCCAAGAACTAAATCAATTATATCATCATTATCCAAATTTACTTCAATTCATAAACTAGGGTTAGGGGAGAAGGGTTCATCATGAATTCTTTAAAAATTAGGCCTAATCTCAACAATACAAATCCCTAGGCAGCCCATAGGTTGAATAAGATGACTACAATAATCAACACATTCACAATTCCTCTTCAATTCACAAGTAAGAACCAAGACTTGGGGAAATTGGGGAGAGGGTGTGATCCATGCAAAATTAACACAATTAACATCAATTACACAATAATCTATACTAGATTAGTTATAGGCAATCCTAATTCAACATAATCAATAATCAATTTCAAATTTAGAAGAAAACCCATTTGTCGAGAAAACCCTAAGAATTTGGGTAATTGAAATTCAACTTTGAGAGGACCTCTTGGGGAAAGGAATCCCAAGAGTGAAGAACACATACCTTGTTGAAGATTTATCCCCAAAATTTAAGTGAAAATCTTGGAGACTTTGTCTTCTTCCTCAAGCTTCTTGTTCTTCAATGGAGGATGAATGAAGAGAGAGAAAGTAGAGAGATGTGGAGCAATTTGGGTTATAATTTGAGTTTGTGTTTTGATGTGGGAAAACAAATGATAATTGACCTAAATTCAATATATAGTCCACCCAAAAAATACCCAAACTAGCCCTCACTAAGTTGGACTTCCAAAAGTGAAGTCCAACTTAACTTCACTGTGAGACCCCGTCCACCTTCACGCCCACTTCACGAACCGTGAAGAACTTGATGGGTCGTGGTGGCGGTCGTGAAGATTGAGGTAGTAGCTCCTCCAAAGGAGCCTCCTTCATTTCTCCCACCAAGGCAAGACGATGGAGCACCTTGACTCCTTCCGTGAAGATGCACCAAGGCCCGTCAAGTAGCTCGTGGTTCTCTTAGACAGTGGCTTACCTTCACTCACCAACTCACACCCTTTTTAGCTAAGGTCTTTTCACGGAAGCCCCTTGCCCTCCATCAAGTTCACCACGAGTCATTGAGTGGCTAGTGGTGTCTTGGACAGTAGCTATGCTTCCCTAGTCAATCCCCCCATGGATAAGGATTCTTCACGAGCTCCCCACCATGGACGTGGTAAACACCACGAGCCGTGATCATGCTCGTGAAGAGTGAGGCAGTAGCCTCCCTTCTTGGGCAGCCTTGGCCTCTTGGCTTTGGATTGCCCTTGGAAATTGGCATTCCTCACTTGGTCTAGCATCCTTAAGCCCTTCCTTTACACTTATATACATACTAATAATCTCACCAAGATAGAACCCTTAGACACTTTCTTCAACCCATCAAGACACTCCATTAGCCCATGTAGTAAGTTCACCGGATGTCATGGACGTTCCTTGATGATTTGCTTTCCAAACTTCCTAAATGACTTTTATAACTTAAAATTGACCTTAGAAAGTGTTACAACTCGTAGACTCTCATGTTAGGCTCTAATTTAGAATTAACACTTTCTGAGTGTCACACGATGCACACACATCATGATAATTGCGTGCAGGACTTGGGTAATTGTGGTATTTATTGTCCAACATTGCTTTTCAAAAGCGTGCAGGCCTTAGCTAATGCTACCTATAATTGGTCGACGTTGCTTGCCCGAAGCACACAAGACTTGGCTGATGGTGTCTTTTATTGTCGACGTCGATGTCGCCAAGACAATGTGCAGACGCCAAGGTTTATGCGTGCATATCCTATGATGATGATGCATGTCGTTGTCTAATGTTGATTTCTAGATGTGCACAAGCCACGTCAGATGAGTGCAGACCTTGGTTGATGTAGCATGTTATTGCGCGACGTCACTTGTTTAATGTATGCAGGCCACGACGGATGTCGCCCAGTCGATGCGCACACATAACATATAATGCATGCATTCCTTAGATGATGTTGCCTACCATTGAACGATGTTGCTAAGTCGATGCACGCAGGCCACGACCGGTGTCGTTCAGTCGATGCGCACACGCCACGATTGATACGTGCAGGCCCTGGCTGTTGTTGCCTACCGTTGGCCAATGTCACTTGGTCGAGGTGCGCAGGCCAATACTTATGTCGCCTAACAGATGCGCTCAGACCACGACTGAAGTTTCCTTACCGAAGAGCACAGTACATGCCTGACAATGACTGAGCGATATGCACAAGCCACGAGCAATGTGAGAAATCCACCGCCTACATCGACAGAGCAATGTGCACAAACCATGACCAATATAGGCGATCCACGACAAATATCGACTAGACGATGCTGCTTTCCTTTGACCGATGTTGCTTTCCCAAAACACACAGGCCTTTGCTGATCGTGCCTCGCGTTGCCCGACTCCGATTTCACCCAGCCAATGCGTACACACCACGTCTCATGTGTGCATGCCTTGGCTGATGTTGCCTCTTGTTGGCCAACGTTGCTTGCCAGATTCCAACATGCCACATCTGATGCGTGGTCCACTTGGAGATCTTGACTCCGTGGCGCAAATTCTGACTTACAGGAGTAAACATCATTTTTCCAAAGATTCATATGGACATGTACAAACCAAATATGCACTTTCTATGGTACAAACACACATTAGCTTCCGCAAATAATATATATATATATATATATATATATATATATATATATATATATATATATATATATATAAATAACACCAAAAATTTACAAAATGAATATAGTAACCTAAAATTCAATAACTTTAATAATCTTTTTTATTTTATTTGTGTAAGATAAATCCTAAAAATGAGTAATTATTGAATAAAAAACAGGAAACCGTTGACATAGATTTAAAATTAAATCCAAAAATTCACAAATAAATATAGTAACCTTATATTAAACAATTTCAGCAATTTTTTTAATTTTTTTTTATAAATCTCGAAAATGGGTAATTCAAGATTAAAATAGGAAAAGTATAAAATTAATGCTAAAACTTCACAAATTATTGTAGTAACCTTAAATTTATCAATTTAAACATTTTTATAATATTTCGTTTTGTTCGATAAATCTCGACAATTGGTAATTCACTAATAAAAATTTAAAAAATAAAATAAAAATTAACACCAAAAATTCACAAATAAATAGAGTAACCTTAAATACAACAGTTTCAACAATTTTTTCATTTTTAGTTTAGTTCAATAAATCTTTAAAATGGGTAATTCAAGAATAAAAAATTGGAAAAATATTTTTTTAAAATATAAAATTAACGCCAAAAATTTAAAATTAAATGTAGTAACCATAAATTCAACAATTTCACCAACTTTGTTTTAATTTTTTAATTTTGTAAATCTCAAAAAAGGGTAATTAATTAATAAAAATCAAAAAACATAAAATTAACCCAAAAAATTCACAAATATATATAGTAACCTTAAATTTAACAATTTCAACAACTCTTTTTTATATTTGTTTTTGTTCATTTAATCCCGAAAATAGGTAATTAACTAATAAAAATAGGAAATATCTGAAAAAATTATAAAATTAACGCCAAAAATTCAATAATTTCATAAATTTGAATTTTAAAAATGTGACATAAAAAGAAAAATCATAAAAATAAATTTTAAACAATGAATAAAAGTTAGAAAAGATACAAAAATGCTTTAAAATACTTCTAAACATGTGAAAATAATGATAGATTACATATTTGTACAAATAAAAGATTTTTCAATATCATACGAACCGTAAACGTGATGAAATTGGTACAAAAAACCACGTGAGGCGGAAAAGTTGAGAATAAGTGATGTAAAATAGATGAATATGTTGTTATGCAGGAAGGGCGTTTAACACTCTTTTGATTTTTTGTACGACATGGACATTTGCATGCTGTCGACTAGACCTTGATCAATGTCGCTGCATGCGAGGTCGCTCGTCTAAAAACTGCAAGCCATAGATGATGCAGGTAGGCATATCCGACGTTGGCTGACTTAAGTGTACACGCCAAAATTGATGCACCCAGGTCACCCTGACATGAGTATAATGATGTGTGCAGGCTATGGACGAAGTGGCAGGCGATGTCCAAAGTTGGGAACTAGACGTGTCCATACCACAGACGATAGGTTCAACCCATGTCCAACGTCAGCTGACTATTGTATGCAGTCCACAGACGATAGGTGCAACTTATGTCCTACATCGGCTGATCCTTGTGTGAGGCTACGTCCAACACTAACTGACCATTGTGTGCAGACCAAAGGTGATGCTGAAAGGTCACGTCCAACATTGATTGGCCATTATGTATAGGCCAAAGGCGATGTGGAAAGGCCACGCTCCGCATCTACTGACCATTGTACATGCCAAAGGCGATGAGTAAGGCAACGTCGGACGGCGGCTGAACGTTGTGCTGGCAAAAAGAGATGAGGGAACTCAACACCTAATATTGTGTGACTATTAATTGCAGGCCAAGGGGGATGCGGGCAATCCACGGCGATGATGGGTGAGCGATGTGCATAAGCCACGGAGGAAGCAGGCAGTCCACGATCGACGTCAACTATGAAATATGCAGGCTACGAGAGATGTGAGAAGACCTTACCCGATGACATATAGCCATTGTTTGCAAGCCAAGGGGGATGTGGGAAGTTCATGCCCGAATACCGCTAAAGGATGTACAAAGTCCACGGCCAATATAACCGGCACACGCCTGACGTCGGCTGAGCGATATGCACAGGCCACGTCCGATAGGAAAGTCCACGACTAATGTCGCCTTACCATTGCCGGTTGCTATTAGAAATGTCAGTTTCTTGAAGAATATATGCCTTGGCTGATTCTTTAAGCTGATGGTCGACGTCGATGTCCCCCTACCAATGCACACACACCACGGTTGATGCGTACATGTCTTGGTTGATGTTACTTGTTCTTGGACAACGTCACTTGCTCAAAGTGCACATGCCTTGGATGATGATGCCCGATGTTGGTCGATGCGAATGTCGCCCAACCGATGCACAAATGCCATAACCGATGTGTTCAAGCCTTGGCTGAGGTGTGTGCGATTGGCTGACTTCTATAAACCAATGTGTCTAGGCTATGGAAGATGTAGGTAGTCCACAACCGATGTCACTAGACAGATCAGTACAGGCTACAGACGATGCTCGCAAGCCACATTTAACCTCAGCTAACCGATGTATACAACTCATGTCTGATGTTGAATGACCGTTGTGTGCATGCAAAAGGTGATGCGGGTAGTCCACGTTTGATGTCGGCTAACCATTGTGAGTAGGACAAAGACGATGTGGGAAGTCCACGTCTGACATCAGCAGTCCATTTTGTGGAGACCAAAGGTGATGCATGAAGGCCACACCGAATGTTGACTGACCATTGTGCAGGATAAAGGCGATGGTGGCAGGCAACGCTGGATATCGCTGACCGTTATTTACAGGCCAAGGGCTATATGGGAAATCCACGCTCGATGACATCGCATCAATGTGCAAAAGCCACGACCAATGTCAGCTTAGCAATGTGCAGGCTACGATCGAGGCGGGCAACCCACGTTTGACGCCGGATGGTTAAGATCGATGACGCCGAGTGATGTGCATAGGCCACGGCCAATGTAACATGTCCACTCCCGACAAAAACTTAGTGATATGCATAGGCAACGACCGATGCTGTAGTCCACTAGAATTATCATCTGGTCGATTCTTCTTGTCGTTGGACGATGTCATTTGCTCGAATTGCAGAGGTCTTTACTGATGCTGCCTTCTCTTAGGCGATGCTCAAGTTGCCTCGCCAATGTACACACGGCACGCCTGATGCATGCATGCCTTGGTTGATGTTGCTTGCCATTGGCCAACGTTGTGTTCTTGTAGCGAACAAGCCTCGACTGATGTTGCATGAAGTTGGTTAATGCAAAAAGCTCCCAATCGATACACACACCATGAAAGATGCGCGCTGGCCTTAGCTTATGTTGCATTATATCAGAAAACATCCCTTGATATATGTGCACATGCCATATTTGATGTGTGTTAGCCTTGGCTTATGCTTCCTATCATTGGCCGACATCGCTTACTCGAAGTGCACTGCCTTAGTTGATGGTTCCTGTCCTTAGCCGACGTCAGTGTCGCTTAGCGGATGCAAACACGCCACAAGTTATGTGTGCATGCCTTGGATGATGTTGCATGTCGTAGTTCAACATCGGTTGCCAGATGCGCACAAACTACGTTAGATGTGTGAAGACCGTGGTTAATGCTTCCTGTCGTTCACTGATGTCACTTAGCCGATGCATGCAAGCAATGACTGATGTTGCCCAGTTGATGCACACATGCCACGACTTATGCGTGCAGGACTTGGAAGATACTGCCTGCCATTGGACGATGTCTCTTATCCACTCTCTGTAGGCCAGGACTAATTTCCATGAATCTATGTGCACACGCCACGATTGATGCGGTCACGCCTTGGTTATTGAGCGTTCATTGACCGATGTCTTTGGCCGATAAGGACAATCCATAGGTGATGTCTCCTAGTCGATGCACTCAAACCAGGACTGAAATTGCCTAGTCGATAATCACGTGACATAGATGATGCGTGCAGACCTTAGTTGATGGTGCATGTCATTGGCCGACGTTGCTTTCCATGTGCACACATGCCACGTCTGTGCATGGATGCTTGGATGATGTTGGATTCCATTAGATGACGTCGCTTGCCATATGTGAATTCCACGTCCATGCGTGCCGGACTTGGCCAAAGCTGCATGCCATTGGGTGACGTCACTTGCGAGATGCGCATATGACACGTTAGATGCGTGCTAGACTTAGCTAATTCTATGTGCTATTAGCCGACATCTGTAGACCGATATTTGTAGGCTACGTATAATGCAAGCAGGCCACATCTGATGTTGGCAGACCAAAGTGTGCAGGCTATGGACGATATTTGCAGTCCATGTTTGACGTCGACACACCGATTTGAGAAAGCTATGGATGATGCTATCAGGCCACGTTCGACGCCGACAAATATTTCTGTACAGTATAAAGGCGAGGGAGGAAGACCATGTCTGAGGATGGCTGACCCTTGTGTGCATGCCAAAGGCGATAAGAGTTGGCCACACCCGACGTCATATGACCATTGTATGTAGGCCAAAGGCAATGTTAGCAGACAATGGTCGACATTGTATGAACATGATCTGTAGGACAAGGACAATGCTGGTAGTCCACGCCTGACGTAGGCTGATCGTTGTGCAGCCCAATGATGATGGGGGTAGGCAATGCCCGATGTCGCCCGACCGATATGTGAAGGCCTAAGGTGATATGTCCAAGCCACATCTCACATCTAAAGATCGATGTGTGCAAAATACAGACGATACTGGGAGGCCACTTATGACGTCGGCTGACCGATATGTGCAGGCCACAGAAGATAGGTGTAGCCCACATATGACGTCGGCCGATCGTTGTGTGCAGGACAAAGGTGATATTTGCATGCCACGTATGACGTGAACTGACCATTATGTGCAGGTCGAACGCAATGCGGGAAGGCCTTATTCAACTTTGACTGACTATTTTGTGTAGGACAAAGGCGATGAGGGAAGGCCACGCTCGACATTGGCTGAACGTTGTGCTGCCTAAAAGTGATGGGGGCAGGCAATTCCCAACGTCGGCTGACACTTGTGTAGGCCAAACTCAACGGAAGGAGGAAACACCCGATGTAGACTTACCATTTTATTAGGCCGAGGGAGATGTGTGCGGTCCACGCTTGATGACTGCTAAGTAATGTGCACAAATAATGTACGATACGTACAATGCGGGTAGACCTCGTCTAACGTTGACTAGCCATTTTGTGCAGGCTAAGGGCGATGCGAGAAGGCCAAGACTGATGATCGCTCAGTGATTTGCACAGGCCACAACCGGTCCACGCCCCACGTCTATTGAGCGATGTGCACAGGCCAAGGCCAATGAGGCTGTCTAAAACCAAAGTTGACTGGCCAATGCCTCTCCGTGTTGGACGATGTCTCTTGCCCGAAGAAAATAGGCCTTGGCTGATGCTACCTGCTGTCAACCGACGCTGAATCACCCTGCCGATATGCATACACAATGGTATATGTTGCCTGCTGTTGTCCAACATTGCTTGTCCAAAGCGCACTTGCCTTAGCTAATGTTGCCCGACGTAGGAAGATGCAATGGTCAGCCTGTCGATGCACACACACCATGACCAATGCGTTCACGCCTTGGATGATGCTGCATTCCAATGGCCAATGTCGTTTGTCAGATGTGCACATGCCATGTCAGATGGGTGCAGGCCTTCGTTGATGCTCCATGCCATTGACCGACGTCGCTTGCCCGAAGCATACAATCCTTTGCTAATGGTGCCTCCTATTACTGACGTCTATGTCGCCTAGACGATGAACCCATGCCACGGATTATGCGTGCATTTCTTGAATGATGTTGCATACCATTAACCGAGGTCACTTGACAAATACACACAAACAATGTCAGATGCGTCAAGACCTTGGATGCTGCTGCATGTTGTTGGCCAACGTCGCGTGAACAATGCATGCAGGCCACGATCGATATCGTCCAGTCGATGAGCACACGTCATTTCTGATGCGTGATATTGTTTGCCATTGGTCGATGTCACCTTAAATTTAATTATTTCAATAATTTTTTTAATTTTTATTTTAGTTCAGTAAATCTGTAAAATGGGTAATTCATGACTAAAAGATAGGAAACTTTTCATAAAAATATGCAACTAACGCATGAAATTAAAAAATTAATATAGTAACCATAAATTCAACAATTTCAACATTTATATTTAATTTTTTTTATTTGGTAAATATTGAAAAGGGGTAATTCATTAATAAGAAATTTCGGAAAATATAAAATCAATGCCAAAAGTTCACAAATAAATAAACAAACCTTAAATTCAACAATTTCAACAAATTTTTTTTATGTTCGGTAAAATTAAAAAATGGGTAATGAATTAATAAAAATAGAAAAAATATGAAATATTTTATAAAATTCACAAAAAAAATTCACAAAAAAACAAAGCATTAAATTCAACAATTTCATAAATTTTAATTTTTAAAATGTGACATAAATAATAAAACCATAAAACTAAATTTTAAACAATGAATAAAGGTCGTAAAAATATGAAACTAATGATAGATTACATATTTGTATAAGTAAAAGATTTTTCAAAATCGTACGAGTCGTAAACATGATGAAATTGGTACGAAAGAACCATGTGAGGCGGAAACATTGAGAATCAATGAGGCAAAATAGATAAATATGTTGTTATGCAGGATGGGTGTTTCACACAGTTTTGTTTTTGTACGCCATGGACATTCACATGTTTCTGACTAGACCTTGATGAATGTCGCCACATGCCACTTCACTCACTAACAAGTGCAAGCCACATACGATGAAGGTAGGTACATCATACATTGGCTGAGCAAAGTGTGCAGGCCACAAGCGATGCAGCCAGGTCAGTCTGACATCGACAGACCAATGTGTGTAGGCTATGGACGAAGTTGGCAGGTGACGTCTGACTTTGGAAGACCGATGTGTTCACCCCACAGATGATAGGTGAAGCCCACGTAAAACATTGGTTGACTAATGTATGTAGGCCAGAGACGATAGGTGCTTCCCGTTTCCCACATCGGCTGACTAATGTGTGAAGTCCACGTCTGACGTAAGCTGACCATTGTGTCCAGGCAAAAGGGGATGCGGGAAGTCCATGTCCAACATTGGGTGACCGTTATTTACAAGCCAAAGGCAATGTGGGAAGGCCACGCTCGACGTCTGCTGACCAATGTGCAAGTCAAAGGTGATGGGGTAAGGCAACGCCGACGTCGGCTGACCGTTGTGCTGGCAAAAGGCGAAGAGGGCAGGCAACGCCCAATATCCCCTGACTGTCGTTTGTAGGCCAACGGTCGATGCAGTATGTCCATTCCCAATGACGCGTGAGAGATGTGCACAAGCCACGGAGGATGCGGGCATTCCACGTTTGATATTAGCTAAGTAATATGTCTGCTATGACCGATGCGAGCAGCCCTTGTCTGACAAAGGCTAGCCATTGTGAATCAAGGGCGATGCGGGAAGTCCAAGCTCGAAGACCACTAAAGGATGTACACATTCCACGGTCAATGCAGCCGGTCCACGCACGATGTCGACTGCGCGATGTGAACAGGACAAAGCTGATGCGGCAGTCCATGACTAGTGTTGCTTGGACGATGTCCGTTGCTGTTGGCCGATGTCGCTTGTTCAAACCATAGAGGCCTTAGTTGATGCTTCATGACTTTTGTAGACGCCGATGTCGCCCTGCCGATATGCAAAAACACGGCTGATGCGTACAGGTCTTGGTTGAAGTTAAATTTTGTTGGTCAACGTATCTCGCTCAAAGTGCTTATGCCTTGGCTGATGATGCATGACGTTGGTCGATGCAAATGTCGCGAAACCATTGCACATACGCCATAACCGATGTGTGCAAGTCTTGGCTGAGGTGCTTTCATTTGGCCGACATCTACAAACCGATTTGTGCAGGCTACGAAGGATAGTGAAGGACACGTCCGATGTCAGCAACCAATGAGTGCAGGATATAGAAGATTCTATAAGCCCACGTCTGACGTCAGCTGATAGATGTATGCAGGCCACGGCTGATAGGTTCAACCCATATTCGACGTTGGCTAACCGTTGTGTGCTTTCAAAAGGCGATGTGGGCACTCTACATCCGATGTCGGCTAACCATTATGTGTTCGCAAAAGACAATGCGGGAAGGCTACGTCAATAGTTAGGTGCCCGTTTTGTGCAGACCAAAGGCAATGCAGGAAGGCCACACCCGACGTCGACTGACCGCTGTTATAACAACCCTCAAAATGAAATAGGATAATGTAGAGATCCACATGTATTCCTTGAGTTAATAAATTTTTAAAATAATGAATGTTAATCTTTGATGTCAGTTTTAAAGAGTTTTGAAGGTGAAGGTCAAAAAATGACAAAGACGTTCAGAAACTAGTCTTGTGTGTGCTAGTATGCCATTGCATGTTTTATTTGTGGTTTGGTGTCTAAAATGAAAGGAAGGGAGCCTAGCCTCTATTTGGTCATTTATAGGGTTGAAAGGTCCTAGTACAAATCTCCAAGGACCACCCTAAGGGTCCTTGATGAGGACCCAAACATTGGCCACGAAACTACCAAAAGCAGTCCAAACGACGACCCTCAAACAACGACCCTAGGTCCATAACGCCCCGTCAAAAGTGGGAATTGCTCCAAACTTATTTGTGGGTGCTTAGTACCCAAATGAGGGGCCCTTTGCATATACCACAGACCATCACGATGGTCCATTCAAGTGATGCTCTATCTATTGCAACGTTGTTTGACACCAGCAATTTTTGCAGGTGTCTCGGCCAACTTACGGTTGAATTGGGAAATTCACCCCACGTACTAATTAAATAGTAGGCAATTATTTTAGATGTTTTAAGTTAGTTTATACACCTAAACCTAATTTTAGACTTAACTTTTTAAGATAAAAACCCCTCTCCCAAGTAATATTCTCTTAAACCTCGATAAAAGCATGAACTCAAGTTGGAGCTAGGATTGAAGATATTCAGTGGTTTATTCATCAAATTTCGTGTGTTTTCTTATAATAAGGTATGTTAATTCATCCGTGATTCTACTCTCATTCGATGATCCAATCCAAAGGCTTTTCAAAAAGGTTTCGAAATCCTAAATTCTGCTATTTTTGAATTCTAAGCACGGGTTCTTGCATGAAAAGGTTTTCATGTATGAATTATGATATTTTTCAATGTAAATTGATGGTTTTATGATCAAAAACTAGATGGACCCATGATCATTCAAATTCTCAAATTTTGGCTTATGTATTGGGTTGGATGAATGTGATTAGATGATGTTAGAGTTGTGTTTGTACTATGTAGTATTGTGATTATCTACTGCCATTTATGCCTAATTATGATGAATTGTTTGAAGATTGATAAAAAGTGATCAAGGCTTTGATGAAGGTTAAGTTGATCTATATTGTCTTGTTCTTCTTGAATTGATCTTGAGGGTGTATTGTAAAACTTCAAAAATTCAAGACGTGTTGTAAAGCCTAACATAAGTGTAATAAGGTATAGGCACTTTTTTAAGGTCCATTTTAATTAATATAAGTCATTTAAGATGTCTAGAAACCAAAACATCCAAGAACGTCTGGAAATTAGTTCAAGGAGGTACTAGCGTGCCTTAGCCTATTTGACTAGCTTTCAGAAATCAGAAAATGATTAAAAATGGTGGAAGGGTGTGTAACATGTGTTTAAGTTGATTCATTGTTGAAACGTCCGGGTACGACTCCCCAAGGATGAACCAAGGGTCATTTCGGAGGACCCTTGCACGTTTGAGTCAAACACTGCCTGGGCAGTATGCACCCAGGAAAGGGCATCGACAGCGCGTGTGTTGATCGACGGGGTGTCGATGCCATCCATCGACCAACACTAAGACAATTCATTGGAGGGCCTTATGTGCACAGTCTCTGACCAAGACTATGGATGTGCAACACAGAAGGGGGGTGGTCGTCGACTCACAGACGGACCGTTGGTCGAGGTCTCGTCTGTGAGGGTCCAATTTGTTGTACATTTTGACTAAGTCTTAAATAATTAATTAAGGGATTTTGTGGTTATTTAGGGATTAAGGCGAGTCTAATAACTTAGATAACACCCTATATAAAGTCCTAACCTAATTAAGACTAACTAAACCCTCATAACTCACAAACCCAAATTCTCTTCCTTCACTCTTCTGTCTCTCGCTAGTGAAGAACTCCATTGAAGACAAAGCTAGGGGAGGGTTTTAGGAGCTGTAAAAGGACGAATTCACCATCAATTCTTCATCACACATTAAGGTATGGGGTCTAATTCACCTTTGAGACCTCTTTCCTCAAAGGGTTCCTCCAAAATATTTTCAAAAGTTGAGTTTTCATGTGGGTCTTTCCCAATCTCAAAATTAATGTTATGAATTGATTTGTTTATGATTTATTTTGGATATTATGAATTTATTAACATCTAATTACAACTTAATATGGTATATCTTGATGGTTTGGTCTAGTTTGTAGAATATGACCTTTACCCCTTAACCCTAGGTTATGATCTTGATATGAATCAGGTCATATTGGTTCAATTGACTTGATTATTGGTTGAATTACTACTAGATGATGTTTTTATACTAATTATGAATGAACTAGGGTGAATTTTAGTCTTTTTCATTCTATTTCTTGATAAGTGATCTAGGTTATGAAGTGTGTTGTGAATTCACCTAAGTATCTTGTCTTATGCTATAATCTAGTATTGAATTGTGATGTAGTGATTCTTCTAGCTTTGTTATCATGTTGTTCATTGAATTATGATGATTTTATTACCTAATTGGGTTGAATTAAGGGTTGATGGTAAGACCTTGATGATGAATTATGGAGGAGACTTGGTAAGTCTTATGATCCCTATTCTTTACTTCAAATTATGATTAATTGTGATTAAGTGTCACTACCCTCAAGTACACCCTAGACGTTAGAGCATCCTTGTGTCGCCACACGGCAAATGAGACTTTAAGAAGTCTCATCTAAGCCACTCGTATCATTCATTGCATAAATAAAACATTCTAAAATGAGTAAGAATTTAAAACATTCTTAACACACGAAGAACTCTTTCGATAATCAATGCGCAAGCGGAAGACTTCCATTAAAATATCAAACCTTTACAACATACCATTGAACCATCTAAACTTTGGAGTTTACAACACTTGGGACTAAGCCCATACAAGACATAAAGTAAATAGTTAAGACATAAAGGAACATGTGGATATTGTCCTCAAATCGATGAGGACTCACCAATACTTCATCTTCAACCCTTAGAAACCTATCTATCTTTCATGGCACGTCAAGACTTCCAATTCCCTACACTTTATTCAAAAGGGGAAAAAAAGGGTTTAGCACATTAGATGTACTAAGTATGGAAGCCATGCAAAAACAATGAATAAAGGGACATTTAGTAAGTAACATGCTTTTCATGAATTTTGATTTAAGCATCATACTATAAGAATAAGGACAACATTTAACACTTTAGAAATACATAAAGAATCATTTAAACAATTATCACATTTTAAAGGACACTTTCCAGTGAACCACTGCACTGTACAGTGAACTCCTTCAGTGTTACAGTAAAGTTCCCTAATGTCACCTTAGACATTATTTATCATATAATTCCCTCACTCACAGTTATCATAAGACTCACTTAAGCAACACAAAGAGAGACCGCCCATACACCCTCTCTAAGCATGCCTAAATGATCCTCAAGACTACTCAGAATGAGATACACTCACTTATAATACATCAAACACATCAACATGAGATTCTCCTACTAAAGGTGATTCCAAGGTTCACTTGAGTGAGTGTGGAGCGACCGCCCATGCAATCCTTTTCACACACACGCAAGGGATCATATAGATTACCTAAGATAGAATCATTCTCACTTAATACATTAGCACACATAGAATATGACATTCTCCTTTCAAAGGGTATACAAAGACCTACTGAAGTAACTCAATAAGAGAACGTCCATAATTGACCTCTTCAAGATTACCTAAGTACTCCTTAAGACTTACCTAAGTTTGGATCATGTCTACATAACCAATCAATTTTCTTAACTAGAATCATTAGTAAGACTTATCCAAGTACGAGATAAAGTGACCATTCCTTTGCCCCCTTCATACCTTAACTAGACAACCCTTAACTACTCTAGATAAGTACTTATTCATTTAACATACTTTCTTAACTTAATTTATTACATTCCTTAGTTCATTTAAGAGACATTCATCACATAAGGACATTCAAGTAATGGTCTTGTAGAAGACCTAGGGACTCTCACTTACATCTTCAAAGCCTATTGTGCAATGTCTAGATAGCGTCCCATACCGCAACCTAAACTTCATAGAACTTCTCTAATGCTAATGGGTATCCCACATGATGAGAATAGGCAATAACCGACATAGACCATGGTAGTAAAACATGGAATCCGGAGTTCTATCCTACTCCGATGAGGTTGTTCTAGTTGCCATAGTAGAACGTGGACACATCCCATGTAAGCACATGGTTAAGTAATATGAAGGGCTTACTTTGTACTCTAGTCTCGTTCTTCACTATAGCTACTTCCCTTACCATACTCACTCGGTGCTAGCCTTTGTTCTCATTGAGTAATTCACATTAAGGTTCATACAAAAGGGTTCCATATCAAGTTCACAACCCAATTACATTTACCATACAAAAGAGGTCCTCTAGTGGTTGCCTTACAATAGAGACAAGAAGTTCATCATTAATTTCCTAAGTATTGATATGATGCCATTCCAGCCAATCAACCTTGAGTCCATCATTCATTACATGAAGGATACCATTACGACTTTCGACTTCAAGTTTCATAACCTTACCACTAGGTTCAAGGTTTCACATAAAGGACCCTCTTATCATTATTCAAGGTATCACATCATTCACATATATAAGAATAAGAGCTTTAGCATCCTAAGTCAAGACAACACATATTCACTATCATACATGCATCAAGTAAGGGACATAAGTCAACCAAGATAAGACACAACATACTTCACATTAGCACATATTACATGTCATACTAGAAGCACATAGGAACAACCATTATCATCTTCTAAGTCATCCGGTAAACTACTATATCATCATCAATATAACCATCATGGACTCATATAGTCCAGTAGGATCAATCATGTACCAACTCTAAGGCTACACACATGAACACATAGTAATAGTCTAACATTATCACCTAATATCAATAAAAGAACACATACTTACACATTACTTCACATATAGGTAGATATGATCATATTTAACATAATCAACTACACTAGTCATCATAATACTTCAAGTAATGCCGACAAGGTCATGATCATCATAATACATAAAGTAACGCCGACAAGGCCACATCAATTCACATAACACCGCCACCATAAGTGGACCATACCAATCACACATAAGTCAAGAGCTAAATTACAATATCTATACATAATATTAAAAGAGTTAGGGCAGCATACCACCCACATGAACTCACCACTTCACTCCAAAGCTAAATCATCCAATTCAATACCATAAGGCCCTTACCCATGGCCATGAACATCAATTCAATAGAATAACCATAATACTAAATGAATCTAGGTCAATTAAATATTGATTTATTAATATAATAAAACCTAAACACCAAATGAATACAATTCTTACTTCATTCAATAACCCATAAAAAACTACACTAGAATCTACAAGCATTTATTCAATATCAAATAAATAAGCTTAAATTCAATAGATCTAAGAATATACAATACTCAATTTATCAAATTGAAATAGACAATAAACCATACAACCATAATTTATACATGAATGAAAAGCCCATAACAATCTATACATGAATTCATCAATATCAAAGCATGATCATATAACACATATTTTAGTCCAAAATTGAGAGATTTGAGAAGGTCAAGGTTTCATGGAAAATTTCATTAGAAAACATATATTATGCATCAATAACATCATATCTTAATGTTTGAAAACCTTTCATGCAAGAACCCAAGACAGAGTATAAATTGGACTTTTCATCTTTTTGAAATCTTTGAAAATCATCTTTGAAATTGGCACTAAGGTGATACAAAGTCTTAGATGAAGAACTGCAATACCTTATTAGAATAACCCAATGATAATTGAAGAATAAACTCCATTGAAGATCCATCTTCAAGCTCCATCTTCACTTTGAACTCTCATGGAGGTTTTTGGAGAAACTTTAGGACGGAAAGGGCTTTGATCTAAGTGCTAGGGTTTAAATGAGATTTTAATCACTTATATACTCTTAAATACCCGTAAACACCTAAAACAACCTTCCACCTATTTTGAAAAGGCTTGGGGTGAATTCTCAACTTCACCCCTAACATTATAGTGAAGCAGCGCAGTTTCACAACACCATCGACTCCCCACCATCGACGGTCCGTGTGTGAGACCACGCCTCGTCGATGGGGTCTCGTGGTTTGATTCAGCATCTCTTCAACATGAATTCCACATGTCTCAATCGACGAGACCCATCTACGGGTCGTTGCCTGGTTGACTGGCCGTCGTTTGGGTCAGTCTATTGCCACTGCCTAGCAGTGTTGAGCTCGAAGTTGGGGTCCTCTTTCAGAGCCCCTTGTGGGTCCTACATAAAGTCGTGCCCAGACGTTTCAAACTCAAATATGTTCGTATACAACTTTAGGAGCTCTCACATTAGTTTCATCCAAATCGAATGTAACAACCCTAAAAATGAATAGGATCAAGACTTAGGTTGTCAAGAATGCTTGCGATTAGACCAAGGTTTGCACAGACTGATACGCGTAGAACCAGACCTCAGAACCCTTACTACGACCAAGCCAACTAACTTGGGGAGTTAATTGAGCTTGTAAAGGTTGGAACCAACCATGTGAGGCTCACGAAAACGAAGATTTAATCAAAAGAGTTTTTACCAGACTCAAAAAAAGAAATTTTAAGTTTTGAGGGTCTAAGGGTAAAATGGTCTTTTCCAGGCTAGGGGTAAAATTGTAATTACCCTGGGAAATTAATTATTTAATTAATTAATTTAATAGAAGGAAGATATTCGGGTGGGGCAACCCAAAGTGACCCATTTTCGCAAATGGGAGCCACTCCGGTTCGAGCCCCACTAGAAGCAAGGATTTAACTTGATTTTATTTAATTTAATGAATTAACTTAATTAAATAATGAATATTATATGATTAAGAAAAGGAAAAAAATCAGATTTTTAATTATAAATTTAGCAAGGAGTCCTAGTTTGACTAATTCTGAAACCAAAACTACTATCTTAAAGCTACTCTCTCTCTCTCACGATATCTCTCTCACTTTTTCAATTACTCTCAAAATATTCAAGAGCTCTTCACACTTGAAAAACTCAAGCAAAATTTTTAAGTGAACAAAGTAACCAAACGATAAAGCAAAGAGAGGTGATTGTCGAGTAGTGTGGACGATTGAGAAAACTTGGACTGATTTGTGGAGAGGATTTTTGGGCAGAAAATTCGTGTTTCAACAAGGAAATTAAGGTATGGGTCTTCTTACTCTTGGTCCCTTTCCCAAGAGACCCCTAGGACTCAGAATATTCGGCTCAAAACTAAGGTTGTTTTCCCCGTTGCATGTCCCTGTCATTAGCTCCCAACAAATTTGTAGGTTGGTATGATTGCTGGTAGACTTAGGATTATGTGATGTTTCTGCTGGATATGAATGTGTTGGATGTATGTTAGTTTATGAAAATGACAACCCATGTATGTGTTCGGAATTATGAAAAAAATTGTGTGCAAGTGTGTGATATGACATGAGTCTCGGCCTTGAGGCTTAAATTTGTAAATGTTGTGGTTGTTAATTTACGTACACAAACTCATGAGGATCGTGATGTTCATAAAAAGGAAATGTGTCTGACTTGAACAAGGATTTTATAGCCAATAAATTCTATGAAAGATGCACTTAAAAATACATTGAAGTGGATTCATGAACGAAATTATGAACTAAGTAAAACATTGATGTTATGAGTTAAAAGTAACTAAAATTTCCAGCATTGTATAAGTTAATATAGACTAAATATAAATGCATATGAATCTGGAAATTTACTACAAAATAAAAGAATGAGGCCACTAGGGATTGAACCCATGACCCCTCGGTGAGAACTCATGAAGAACAGGAAATAAAATAAAAAATAAAAAGGGTGTTAGGCGTGGGATTCGAACCCACAACCTCAAGATTTGGGAATAGAGTAGGCGAAATTATATATTAAAATAAGTGAGGCCGTGGGGGTTCGATCCCACGACCTCACTGTCCATGCCCTTAACTTAGAGAAAATATTGAAAATATAATTGTGGGGCTGTGGGGGTTCGAACCCACCACCTCACAGCCCTTAAGCAAAAATTAATTAAAAAGAAGGAGGCTGTGGGGGTTCGAACCCACAACCTCCTTACTTGGGCGAAATTAAGAGTAAAATAAAAGAGGCTGTGGGGGTTTGATCCCACAACCTCTTGGTTTAAAGAAAAATGGGAGAATATCATGTTAATGAAAAATGAAAATGGGGTTGTGGGGGCTCGAACCCACAACCCATCGGCCAATGCAAGAAAAAGGTTAAATAGAAAAATAATCCTTCAATGTTAATATTGTTATTTGACTTAGAGTTAAAATGTTATGAATATTAGAATAAAATCAATTAAAAATATAAATGATATCCAATTGATTCAAGACTTGGGTTCCTTGCCCAAACTTCCGTATTGATACATAAGTCATACGTGAACAAAATATCCAAGAATAATGCCACCTACTTAGATCAAAATCAAGATCTTGGCATATATACAAGACACATAAGTCTTGTACTACATAATCTTAGGAATGTGAGAATCACTTAACGAACTATGAATGAAGCCTCATGGCTTGTGTGTATAGACTCATAAGTCTAACATACGTTCAAAAGTAAGTGAACCTAAGATGTATGAAATGAAATGATGAACCCTACAGGGGTTAAGTAAGGGTGTGAAACACACCAAATGGCCAAGTGCATTGGCATATGACGAAATGAACATTCACGTAATAAGAGGTGAATAACTAAGAAAACCAAAGGTGCTAATGATGATGAATGTGGTGACAACATGATATGAGGCTAATGTAAATGATGAGAGTAATCTCAAATGAGCCTAAGTAAATGTTACCAATATGTATTCACCTATGAGAGTGTAAGATAATGAAGAGACCAGTCTCTATGAACACTCTAATGAGAGTATTGAGCTTAACACACTTAATACGAATGATGAGATGAGAAATCATCTAATCAGCTATGATTTCCTCATACTAGAAGTCAGCTTCCATGACGTATGAGATGAATGAAATAGAACTTTACACTGAGCACCGATAGACTAGCTATGAGCGGTGATGCCCTCTTTCGGGAAGGGCGGAGGTTCACGTAACTCTCATGAGATGAGACTGTCCGGCTTGCCGTGTATGGGTCTCCTTATATCTCCTAGTCTTCGAACCTATACTGCCAATACAGGGATCTGGCGGGGTTAAATTCCCATGTACGCTAGCATGTTATTGGATCACTTTGGCCGGTGATTCCACCTCTTTTCGGTGTGGGGGAGACACTGGATTTCATGATGCTCACATGATCTATGTCAGTTAAAGTTAAAGTTCCCAATGAATGAATGAGGCCAGCCTCAAATGATGCACATAATGAAATGAATGAATACCAAAGGTGTTAGGATAGGATAATCAAAAGGTGAGTTAGATTCAAGTAATGACATTAGGTCATTCTTGGTCATTGCACAACGAACCTAATGAAAGTCTTAAACTACATCCTAGGTATAACCGGTGGTTACACTGGACTATGAATGAAATGAAATAAAGTACGTATGAATGAATGAAGCAGACTCTGTGTTTGCTAATGAAGACTCCCTAGTTGAGGTCCCATATGTTGAGCCCTCATTTATGGGATATCTTAATGTCAAGTCCATGATTCCAAGGTCTCATGGCATATGAATGAATGATATGAACGAAGTTAAGTGCTACATGAAAAGTGTACTGTATGCTATATGATGTGTGCTATGTGTAAATGTTATGTGCTGCGTGCAAATGTGAAAAGTATGATGATGTATGTTATTCTCCGGCATAACTTTCCTAATCCAAATTTGGAAAGATCATTTACTTTCCTAATCCAAATTAGGAAACTTTCCAAATCTCAATTTTGCAAGTCCACTTACTTGACTTCCAAAAATCATGTTGTTAGGAAAGAGCTATTCTTTCTCATGCATGTCCTTGGTGTGTGCTTGCATATACCCATACTTAGTACAAGTGTGTACTAACCTCATACAAACTCTACTATTTTAGGTGCAGGCACAGGTGGACGGTAGAGCTACAGGATCATCGCTGCAGTTATCCAGACGTCCAG
Organism: Solanum sitiens; assembly: GCA_016801875.1. Taxonomy (NCBI): domain Eukaryota; kingdom Viridiplantae; phylum Streptophyta; class Magnoliopsida; order Solanales; family Solanaceae; genus Solanum; species Solanum sitiens. The sequence goes on along the minus strand of JABWTJ010000177.1, from coordinate 873,649 downwards.
CATTCATCCGGCTTTGGTAGGTCCTCATGCTTTCAAGGATGCTACTATTTTATGTTCTAGCTTAGTTTAGAAGTTGAGCTAGTGGAGTATGTTCCACTAGCGTTTCTTTCTTACTTTATTCAGACTATGTATTGGGCCATTTTGGCAATTATACAATTATGTTTATTGAACTATTCCTTTCAGTTGCTTATCTCTTAATGTTAGATGGTTGATGGTGAACAATTACGTATTAATGAGAATGTTTTTTATAAGTATGTTAGGAAACAAAAAGTTTCAAATTTTCCGCTAAAATTAACCTATGTAAAGTAAGAATAACGTAAGTAGGCTTGTCTGCGACCTCTGAGAGGTCAACGACACCGGTCTCGTCTGGGCTCTAGATTCCAGTCGTGACAAAGTTGGTATCAGAGCACTAGGTTAAATTATGAAAATAATAAGTTCACATCAACCACATTGAGTAGTTTCTAAGTCATGGTAGTGAAGTGCACCACTATCCTGGATTAGAGACTGCATGATGAGTAGGAAAGTTTCCCTTCTTCTGATCTTATCGTGCTTTTCTGAATGTCTGAATTCTTGGTGTTATGAGCGTGTCTAACATCAATACTTTTTGTTTTTCCAGAAAATGAACACTAGGAGAGGAAATGGTCAGAGGAGAGGAGGAGCAGCTGCTAGGGGTAATCAGGATCTACCTCAGGCTCCAGCTGAAGGAGTGGCCATGCCAGTTAACCCAGCTGGGTTGACTGATACTGAGGTGCGGGCATCTTTGGCCCAAATGGCACAAGCCATTACTATGCAGGCCCAGGCTATGACTGCCCAGGTCAACCGGCAGGATGTTCAGAGGGAGAACCCACCAGTTCGTAGCATGGCTGACAGGCTGAGAGACTTCACGAGGATGAATCCTCACATTTTCACAGGGGTTAAGACATCGGAGGATCCTCAAGAGTTTGTAGATGAGGTGCATAAGATCCTGGTGGCTATGGGGGCCACTGATATTGTGAAGGCTGAGCTGGCTTCCTATCAGCTCAAGGATATTGCACAGACTTGGTGCAAGATGTGGCAAGACAGCCGTGTCTTAGTTGGAGTACCAGTCACATGGGAGCTGTTCAAGACAGCATTTCTGGAGAGATTCTTTCCCAGGGAGATGAGAGAGGCCAAGGTTAAAGAGTTCATCAACCTTAAACAAGGATCCATGACAGTCAGGGAGTATTCCCTGAAGTTTGTTAAGCTATCCAGGTATATTACTTTCCTTAGTATTTAATAGCAAGATTGAGGAGAGTACTGAGGCTTGTTGAATTATCCAGGTATGCTACTTCCCTGGTTTCGAACAGCAGGGATGACATGAGTAGGTTCCTCACAGGAATCAATGGAGACCCTGAGGAGGAATGTTGGTCTGCGATGCTCCATGATAATATGGACCTTTCCAGGTTGATGGTACATGTACAGCAGGTGGAGGACAGCCGTAGAAAGAGGGGTATTCGTGATGTTAGGAGGCCTAGGCCTCAAGATCAAGCAGGTCCCAGCCATGGAGGCCACAGAAATAACTATGGCGTCCGTGAGCAGCCAAGGTTTAAGAAGGGACTCTCCCACCAAAGGGAGTCAAGTTCATCCAGTGGTCTCTATGATAGGGATTCCGAGTCCAGATATAAGAGAAACAAGGAAGTATGTACACCTAAGGAAAGGCAACCTTGCAGGAAGTGTGGCAGACATCATAAAGGAGAGTGTATGATGGGCTCTAATGCTTGTTACAGCTGTGGAAAACCGGGCCACATGGTGAAAGATTGTCCGAATAGGAGAAGTCAGGAACAAGGGAAGGAGAGAGTTCAGACTAATGGCCCGGATGAAGAGATTCCAAAGAGTCAACGATTCTTCGCACTCAAGTCCAGGGATGCAGGGGAAGGCACTTCTGATGAAGCCTCGGGTGCGTAGCCTTAATTAGCCTTTCATATATTTGACTGTATATGGTGTTTATGCCCTAGTATGAGGTTAATAGGTTTGAAGTCATCATATTGGTTGCTAATTTATATGATTTTTATGTTGACTTTGTGTTGTATTCTTTGATGAGACTAGTTTAGGGAAGAATTACTTAGTCTATTAATGTGAAGCTACTAGTAGGTCTCAAGGAGGTGTTCCATCATGTTAAGAAGTGAATAAAATATTCACCCATGGAAGTATTGAAGTACCTACGTATGTGTACATTCTATAGATGACATACTTATTGTTAGTAAAGAGTAGTGTCATTCGGGGACGAATGTTCCTAAGGGGGGGATAATGTAACAACCCTAAAAATGAATAGGATCAAGACTTAGGTTGTCAAGAATGCTTGCGATTAGACCAAGGTTTGTACAGACTGATACGCGTAGAACCAGACCTCAGAACCCTTACTACGACCAAGCCAACTAACTTGGGGAGTTAATTGAGCTTGGAAAGGTTGGAACCAACCATGTGAGGCTCACGAATACGAAGATTTAATCAAAAGAGTTTTTACCAGACTCAAAAGAAGAAATTTTAAGTTTTGAGGGTCCAAGGGTAAAATGGTCTTTTCCAGGCCAGGGGTAATATTGTAATTACCCTGGGAAATTAATTATTTATTTAATTAATTTAATTGAAGGAAGAAATTCGGGTGGGGCAACCCGAAGTGACCCATTTTCGCAAATGGGAGCCACTCCGGTTCGAGCCCCACTAGAAGCAAGGATTTAACTTGATTTTATTTAATTTAATGAATTAACTTAATTAAATAATGAATATTATATGATTAAGAAAAGGAAAAAAATCAGATTTTTAATTATTAATTTAGCAAGGAGTCCTAGTTTGACTAATTCTCAAAACCAAAACTCCTATCTTAAAGCTACTCTCTCTCTCTCACGATATCTCTCTCACTTTTTCAATTACTCTCACGTGTTTCTCTGCAAAATAAAGGTGAAGAACTGAAAAATATTCAAGAGTTCTTCACACTTGAAAAAATCAAGCAAAACTTTTAAGTGAACAAAGTAACCAAACGATAAAGCAAAGAGAGGTGATTGTCGAGTAGTGTGGACGATTGAGAAAACTTGGACTGATTTGTGGAGAGGATTTTTGGGCGGAAAATTCGTGTTTGAACAAGGAAATTAAGGTATGGGTCTTCTTACTCTTGGTCCCTTTCCCAAGAGACCCCTAGGACTCAGAATATTCGGCTCAAAACTATGGTTGTTTTCCCCGTTGCATGTCCCTGTCATTAGCTCCCAACGAATTCGTAGGTTGGTATGATTGCTGGTAGACTTAGGGTTATGTTATGTTTGTGCTGGATATGAATGTGTTGGATGTACATTAGTTTATGAAAATGACAACCCATGTATGTGTTCGGAATTATGAAAAAAATTGTGTGCAAGTGTGTGACATGACATGAGTCTCGGCCTTGAGGCTTAAATTTGTTAATGTTGTGGTTGTTAATTTACGTACACAAACTCATGAGGATCGTGATGTTCATAAAAATGAAATGTGGCTGACTTGAATAAGGATTTTATAGCCAATAAATTCTATGAAAGATGCACTTAAAAATACGTTGAAGTGGATTCTTGAACGAAATTATGAACTAAGTAAAACATTGATGTTAAGAGTTAAAAGTAACTAAAATTTCCAGCATTGTACAAGTTAATATAGACTAAATATAAATGCATATGAATCTGGAAATTTACTACAAAATAAAAGAATGAGGCCACTAGGAATTGAACCCGTGACCTCATCCTTGGGCGAAATAGACCACGGAAATGGGTGAGGGCTGGGGGGTTCGACCCTGGGTCTGAGCAAGGGAATGAATGAGAGAAAAAAATTAATGAGGGGAGTGGGATTTGAACCCATGACCCCTCGGTCAGAACTCATGAAGAACAGGAAATAAAATTAAAAAAAAAAAGGTGTGAGGCGTGGGATCGAACCCACGACCTCAAGATTTGGGAATAGAGTAGGCGAAATTATATATTAAAATAAGTGAGGCCGTGGGGGTTCGATCCCACGACCTCACTGTCCATGCCCTTAACTTAGAGAAAATATTGAAAATATAATTGTGGGGCTGTGGGGGTTCGAACCCACCACCTCACAGCCCTTAAGAGAAAATTAATTAAAAAGAAGGAGGTTGTGGGGGTTCGAACCCACAACATTCTTACTTGGGCGAAATTAAGAGTAAAATAAAAGAGGCTGTGGGGGTTTGATCCCAAAACCTCTTGGTTTAAAGAAAAATGGGAGAATATCATGTTAATGAAAAATGAAAATGGGGTTGTGGGGGCTCGAACCCACAACCCATCGGCCAATGCAAGAAAAAGGTTAAATAGAAAAATAATCCTTCAATGTTAATATTGTGATTTGACTTAGAGTCAAAATGTTATGAATATTAGAATAAAATCAATTAAAAATATAAATGATATCCAATTGATTCAAGACTTGGGTTCCTTGCCCAAACTTCCGTATTGATACATAAGTCATACGTGAACAAAATATCCAAGAATAATGCCACCTACTTAGATCAAAATCAAGATCTTGGCATATATACAAGACACATAAGTCTTGTACTACATAATCTTAGGAATGTGAGAATCACTTAACGAACTATGAATGAAGCCTCATGGCTTGTGTGTATAGACTCATAAGTCTAACATACGTTCAAAAGTAAGTGAACCTAAGATGTATGAAATGAAATGATGAACCCTAGAGGGGTTAAGTAAGGGTGTGAAACACACCAAATGGCCAAGTGCATTGGCATATGACGAAATGAACATTCACGTAATAATAGGTGAATAACTAAGAAAAACAAAGGTGCTAATGATGATGAATGTGGTGACAACATGATATGAGGCTAATGTAAATGATGAGAGTAATCTCAAATGAGCCTAAGTAAATGTTACCAATATGTATTCACCTATGAGAGTGTAAGATAATGAAGAGACCAGTCTCTATGAACACTCTAATGAGAGTATTGAGCTTAACACACTTAATACGAATGTTGAGATGATAAATCATCTAATGAGCTATGATGTCCTCATACTAGAAGTCAGCTTCCATGACGTATGAGATGAATGAAATGGAACTTTACACTGAGCACCGATAGACTAGCTATGAGCGGTGATGCCTTCTTTCGGGAAGGGCGGAGGTTCACGTAACTCTCATGAGATGAGACTGTCCGGCTTGCCGGGTATGGGTCTCCTTATATCTCCTAGTCTTCGAACCTATACTGCCAATATAGGGATCTGGCGGGGTTAAATTCCCATGTACACTAGCATGTTTTTGGGTCACTTTGGCCAGTGATTCCACCTCTTTTCGGTGTGGGGGAGACAATGGATTTCATGATGCTCACATGATCTATGTCGATTAAAGTTAAAGTTCCCAATGAATGAATGAGGCCAGCCTCAAATGATGCACATAATGAAATGAATGAATACCAAAGGTGTTAGGATAGGATAATCAAAAGGTGAGTTAGATTCAAGTAATGACATTAGGTCATTCTTGGACATTGCACAACGAACCTAATGAAAGTCTTAAACTACATCCTAGGTATAACCGGTGGTTACACTGGACTATGAACGAAATGAAATGAAGTACGTATGAATGAATGAAGCAGACTCTGTGTTTGCTAATGAAGACTCCCTAGTTGAGGTCCCATATGTTGAGCCCTCATTTATGGGATGTCTTAATGTCAAGTCCATGATTCCAAGGTCTTATGGCATATGAATGAATGATATGAACGAAGTTAAGTGCTACATGAAAAGTGTACTGTATGCTATATGATGTGTGCTATGTGTAAATGTTATGTGCTGCGTGCAAATGTGAAAAGTATGATGATGTATGTTATTCTCATGGCATAACTTTCCTAATCCAAATTTGGAAAGATCATTTACTTTCCTAATCCAAATTAGGAAACTTTCCAAATCTCAATTTTGCAAGTCCACTGACTTGACTTCCAAAAATCATGTTGTTAGGAAAGAGCTATTATTTCTCATGCATGTCCTTGGTGTGTGCTTGCATATACCCATACTTAGTACAAGTGTGTACTAACCCCATACAAACTCTACTATTTTAGGTGCAGGCACAGGTGGACGGTAGAGCTACAGGATCATCGCTGCAGTTATCCGAACGTCCAGCATTCATCCGGCTTTGGTAGGTACTCATGCTTTCGACGATGCTACTATTTTATGTTCTAGCTTAGTTTAGGAGTTGAGCTAGTGGAGTATGTTCCACTAGCATTTCTTTCTTACTTTATTCAGACTATGTATTGGGCCATTTTGGCAATTATACAATTATGTTTATTGAACTATTCCTTTCAGTTGCTTATCTCTTAATGTTAGATGGTTGATGGTGAACAATTACGTAATAATGAGAATGTTTTTTATAAGTATGTTAGGAAACAAAAAGTTTCAAATTTTCCGCTAAAATTAACCTATGTAAAGTAAGAATAACGTAAGTAGGCTTGTCTGCGACCTCTGAGAGGTCAACGACGCCGGTCTCATCAGGGGTCTAGATTCCAGTCGTGACAACGAACACGTAAAACTCTACGAAACATGCTTAGACACACAAGGTTATTTCAAGGCACATCTTTTGAACGTCATGGACGTTCTTGCGCGTTTAAAATCCAAACTTCAGGAAACTTGACACACAACATATATATGACATAATAACTCATTTAAGGACTTCATAACATCATGAATCACACATAAACACATAAAACACATATGAGACACATAGGTGAATTAGTCGTCGAACGTCTTGGTCGTCCTTTGCTGTTTGACTTCCAATGCACCTAAACTCTTAGACACTGCCTCAAACCCACATTATAAACCATTTTAGGACCTTATACCATCATGACAACCACTTTAGTCTTTAGATTCACCTAAGTCATTTTCGGGACCTTACATTAAGTCATGATGTTGTGTTGAAGTATACCTTGTATTAAGATTGATAGGGTTGGAATGATATTGAATTGAAATGTCTTGAATATGTTGTGAGGTTTATTAAGATGTAAATGTTATAAGGATGGTGATGAATACCAATGTGCCTTATCATGAATGAATATGTAAATTTGATAACTTCACTTATATGAATTGTAATGAAAGGAAAATGCTCATGCAATTCTTATAAAGCTATGATGATGATTATTATACAAGGGCTAGACCCTATAACCTACAATAAGTTATGATGAATAATGAAGACATTAAAGATATTCCAAAAAGGGACTCTATCTTAGCACCGAGTGATCTTGTATGTGAGGGGGTGACACTTTCCCAAATAGGGAAGGTAGGGTTCACTACGATCCTCACGGGGTGGATAGCATCATGACCCAAGTAGGGTGTAGAGTGGTGTTTCCAAGACGACCCCAACCACAATAGGAATACTAGCTAGTGGATCCACCTAGATGCTATGTTCATGTTAGGTTCTACCTTGGTCGGTAAACACCCTTCCATCGGTGTAAGGTTTTACAACACCAGATTCCACACTTAGCTCTTTTGGTCTATGTCGGTTAAGGCAAGTGTTCCATAGACTAAATAAAGCAATGAAGTATACACTAACTACAGTGACTTGAGAGGTTTGACTTAGCCTAGGTAGGGGTATGGGACTCTACATATGCCTTGCACTAGTTTGCCTTGATGGAAACTTTATAAGGTTGATATGATGTATGAAGATGATAATGAATGAAAATGATTATAATATGATGACTTTACATGTAAATGATGTTATATGGTGATTGATATTCTTATGAACATTTATTTGGTGTATATTGTTGAAGTATGATGTTATGTATTCTTAAAGGTTATGTTATGTGAAGTTGGATATTAGTCATGGTTCTTGATTTGGTTTACTTGACTCAAGTAGGGTTATGGGGCTTTACTTGGTCATTGCACTTGTGGACTTTGTGAGGATTCATGGGTAGTTGTCTTTCTTTATTATGATATGATGAATTTTTATTAATGTTTGTGATATAATTACTTGTTGATGCAGTTGTATTAGATTATGGGTTAAAGTATGTTGATAAGCATGTTACGTGGTTTGGCTTGATGAATATGTCTTGTTGATTGGTATGTTTTGCTTGATTGTGCATAAGGCTTTCAAAGGATAAAGTAACATGTTTTAATGAAATGTCCTTTTTAGCATGATTTGATCTTATATGTGCATATGGTCACATACTTTGTACAAGTGGAGTACTAACCCATTTTCTCCCTTTTCTTCAACATTTTAATTTCCTGTCATTGAGGTCTCTTTGAGACGAATTTGAAGAAGGCTTGGAATTTCTCATTCATCCAAGTTGGTAGGTCCTCACTTTTTGAGGGCGATGCCAATATCGAGCTTATGACGTTGTTTTAGTTTTAAGATTCTTATGTTCTATCTCTTTTCATTTGAGTACGGATTGTATAAAGCATATATTTTGCTCTTTTTGCATTATTGTATGGGCTATGCCCAAATTTCTAATCTTGTTAGATTGTTATGAGATGAGACAATCTTTAAAGACTATGTTCTATCTTATATGTATACTTATGTGCAGTAAAAGTAGAAGACTATGTAATCTTCCTATACGAAGGGTCTATGTATACTCGATACGAATATATTATGTGTATGTAGAGGTATATGTAAACCTCATTGTAGAAGTGATAAAAAATTTTAAATTTTCCGCATTTTAACCTATGAATGTAATGATGTATGCTAAGAGGCTAGTCTTAGTCCTCAAAGAGGACGAAGACGCCGGTTACGTCTAGGAGGTGCTCCCCAGATGTGACAAACATGGTATCAGAGCATGAGGTTTAATATCCTTGATGTCAATGTCTCTCTCAACCATGTCTATGTAGATTCGTACTCATAATTGTGAAGCGCGCCACACTTATGAATAGGAATCTATGTGATTCTTAGAAAAATCTCTCTTTCTTGGAAATCCAATATCGTGCCTCTAGAGTGTACTTTTTGTGTGATTTCACCTAAACCTTGCATTTTGGTTATAGGCAATGAATACTCTAAGGAATGCGGATCGAAGACTTGAGGAAGAGATTTCCAATGCGGGAGTTCCTCCCCGTGGTGATCAAGTCCCTCCTCTTGAAGAAGATAGTAATGTTGAACAAGCTCCAGCCAATCCTCCACCTTTGACGGATGGTGACATAAGGGCTGCCCTTTCCAATTATCCCAAGCCGTCACTACTCAAGCTCAAGCTATGAAGGCCCAAGCTAACCTGGAGGTTGTACCCCATCCAAATCAACAAGTTGCTACTGTGTCTTCCCATCTAAGGGATTTCACTCGAATGAATCCTCCTACTTTCTATGGGTACAAGGTTGAAGAATACACTCGAGAGTTCATTGATGAATTATACAAGAAACTCTTTTTATGGGGTTGACTACTAGTGAGAAGGCCGAGTTAGCAACTTACCAACTCAAAGATGTGGCCCAAACATGGTATGTCAAATGGAGGGACAATAAGCCTCTAAGGGTGGACCGGTGACTTGGGAGATCTTAAACAAGACTTTCTTGATCGGTTCTTTCCTAGATAGATGAGGGAAGCCAAAGTGGTGGAGTTCATCAACCTTCGTCAAGGAGGTATCAGTGTGACACACCAACAAAATGAACTAAGGTACCTAGAGACTTACATGTGCCTAAAAAGGTTAATAACATGTTGATTAAGTGTTTTTAAAGTGTGCATATTTGATTTGAAGTCATTTGGAGGTCAAACGTCTAAGAACGTCCAAGACGTTCGAAAGTTGGTCTTTAGACGTGCTAGTGAGTCCTTGTATGTTTGGCTAGATTTTATGTGTTGTTTGGAGTTGAGAAGAAGTGTAGTATACCATAGTACCTTAATAGACATGTTAAGGGTCAAAACATGCGGGTACGACTGCCTAGGGACCACCCGAAGGGCCTCCAAAGAGGACCCAAACCTCGGACAAGAGGCTTCCCAAGGCAGCGTGCAAGAGCAAGATTCAGACCTTGCCCTCGCTAAGCGCTCCTAGCACGTACCTCACTGCCTCAAGTTTTATTTGGGGTAGAATGGGGAGGCTGCTCCACGACTCGCAGCCTACTCCAAGATCCGGTTGCGTCGTTTTAAGTCAATTATGACATGTCTAAGAGTCCTGATTCGTGTGGGGTGTTTTGGTAAATTAGGGGACGCTTTATTAACTGTTTTAAGACCTTTTTAAACCCTTTCCCAATCCAAAACCCCAACACCCATTAAAAAATCAAATTCCCAAAGTTCTCTTCTCTCCCAAAATCCCCAAAACCTCCATTAAAGATCAAGCTTAAGAACAAGCTATGGAGTTGGATTCTTGGAGATTTCTTCTAAGATTTTCATGGTATTTGAATATATAAGGTATGATGATCCTTCATCCATATCTAATCATTCATCTATGTAGTCTTTCCAAAGGTTTTTAAAACATGAATTCTAAGTCAGAAATCCTATATTTCAATCTAGCCATGGGTTCATTATTAAAGTGATTTGAAAAGCATTCTAATGATGAATATATGTTTATCTACTGATTTTATGATGAATTTCTATCAAATTTTATGAAGAACCCATGATCCTTCTACTTTCTCAAATTAGCCTATAATGTGGGTCTTGTGATATTGACTTGATGTTTATAGAATTGTGATTAGATTGTATTGAATTGATTATTGCTATTACTTTCTATATCAATTGAATATGAATTGTGTAGGAATGATCAAACATGATCATTAGCTTGGAGATTTGGTAATTTGACCTATTTCTTCTAATTATCCTAGAATGAACATTGAATGATGTTGATTGGTATGGTCCACCTATGGTGGCGGTGTTTACATTCTTGTACATGTTTATGTGTTATGATCATGGACTTGAAGGCATTATATGAAATATGAATCGATATGATTATTTCTATACTAGGAAGTTGAAAGATATAGCCTTGATTCTAATATTATGTCTAATTGAATTGATGTTACGTGATATTATGTGTATAGTCTTCTACACTACTTGTTTAATCTAGGTGTGGAGATGATGTTATACGTATATGTGTGATGATCATGTTAGGTTTACGTGTGGTATATATGGTTAATGGTGATAAATATCCTTGTAGAATGACCCCTACCCATATGAACCCTATATGAATGTGTAATCAAAGTATGCTAGGATCCTTCTATTCTATTGCTGAATATGTAATTTCCTCCTATGATGTAATGTGAGTGTGTGTATTTTATATTCCTTAATACTCTATATGTTTGTATGACTTAAGACTTGAAGAATGGTGTACATGTGTTGTGGTATTTAGAGAGTGTCTTCCTAAATACTATGTGATAGCCATTATGTGATCATGATGACCAATGTACACACATACACTTCATGCATATCTATGAGTAGGATAGATTTATGATGAATAAGGAAGGGATAGTTCTCCTATGCATCATTACCTATTTATATGCATGTAAAGTAAATGATTTATGAAGTTATGAACATGTGTGCCTAAAGGTGTTTATGTGAAGGTAGATCTCACATATATGTACACACACACATGCATGTATCCATATGATATGATTATGTGAAAGGACATTCTCCCATAAGGTAGGTTCTATGGTGAATGTAGAATTCTCACCCTAGATACTTTTGAGCTTTATGATATATGAGGGGAGTAAGTCCCTAAGGCCTATTCTATATGAACTAATGTTATCTAAAGCCCTAATGATGTTTAAAAAGGGTGTTATTGCTTAGCACCAATAGGGCATGTAGTTGATATGAAGGTTTCACGTTAGTAAGTTCGGCCTCACACATGGGTTTCATCACGTTAGTAAGTTCGATTCCCAATATATGTGTTGTCTCATGAGATGGAAACCTCACGTTAGAAAGTCTAGGTTTCTAGAAGCAATCTCCTTGTCACTTAACTATGTTCCCACATAGGACTCTAGCTTAGTGGATCCACCTATATAAGCTATGTACGAATGGTTGCACCTTCGGCAAGTTTTAACCCTCTCTTTTCGGTGTGGTAGTAGAACATCGGATTCCATATAGCTCACATGGTCTATGTCGGTTATAGCTATATCTCCCAAAGGTTAATAATTAACTAAGATAAGAATATGAACTCTAATCTGAATTCCTTGAGAAGTGTACTTGGTATATGAGGACTATGGAACCAACCTATACATTGCACTAGATGACTTCAAGAAAGGATAGAATTGGAGACCCTTATGAAGTAAAGACTTATGTAATGTATGACTTGTATGAATGCATGTTAAGTGAGTTTGTTATGTTATGATATGAATAATGAATATGCATGTGAATTACACTTATGGTTTCTAAATGAGTTCACTCAGTATATGTGGGGATATGGGACTCCATGTGTACATTGCACAAGTAAGCTTGTAAAGGGGTTATGAGGGTAGTTTACCTATGACATGAACTAAGTGATTTATGACTAAGGTTGTAGTAAAGGAAAGAGTCCTTATATGATGATATGAAGTATGTGGCCTTATGTCTAGTTGTAAGTGAATATGTTATGACTTGTTGAATATGTTATTCCTAGTCCAGGGTGACTTCTTAGGTACACTTGGTGGAAGTAGCATTATGGGATGTTACCTACACATTGCACTAGGGTGACTTAGGATTTTTCTTAGGTGATGGTCCTTATGTCAAGTTGATGTCTTTTATGTGCTTATGACTTATGAATATATGTGCTTGTGTATCATATTATGACAGACTATTGTAAGGTTACCTCAAAGTGATACATTGTACCAAGTACACTTGAGGGTTTCTTAATAAAAGAAGTAAAATTAAAGAGAGGTAATGTATGATGTGTATTGAATATGCTTATAAGGATGATAAATGGTTTTATGTGCTATTATGCTTATTATCCATGTCTATATTATTTATGTGAACTATATTGAGCTTATATGTGCCAATGTTTATGAAGTTTACTAAAAAGACATAACGCGTGATTTCAAATGAAATGTCCTCTTTAAATGCATGTTTTCGTATGGTTGCCATACTTAGTGCATTCTTGTACTAATATCATTCTTCTTCATCTTTTTAGACAAAGTGTAGGTGGTGATGGCTAGATGATGTATCCTATGTGAAGAGCTTGGGTAGATCTCCCAAGTTCAAGTAAAGGGACCCTTATGACTCAAGGGTTGCCGATGTCAAGATGTTCTTAAAGTTAATGTAATAGTTTAGACTTATATTTATGTTGTGAAGGGCTGTGTCCCTATTCTATTCTATTTAGTTGTGTCTTAAGATGGCAAAGAGACATTAGACTCTAACTATGTATTATTATATTATATATATATATGCGAAGAAATGTTCTAGCATATGATATGCTATGAAAAGTTTAAAATTTTCCTCTATTTTTACGATTATTCAATGAAATATGTCTAAAGGCTTGTCTTAGACTCGGATAGATCGACGACGCCTTGTTAAGATTTGAGGATACCATAACTTCTAGGGTATACCCTAGGGTCGTAACAAACTTGGTATCAGAGCATAAGGTTTTGTGTTTTGTCCTTAGGTTTCAAATTCTCGTATTGACACGTCTACTAGAGTCTCGTTTCATTGGTGGTGAGTCGCGACACATCAAATGATACGGGAGGATATATGACGATAGAGTTTCCCTTCTTCACTATTCTCATATCGTGCCATAGAACTTAACTCTATATGATCTCACTCTTATGTTACCTTGTCCGGTGGTCTTTAAGATGTGATTGCATGGATGGGGATGATTTCTAAATTCTTGAGGGAGAACAAGGTTAGTTTTAATGCTTACCCTTGGTTTTATGGTTTGATAAGAATATGTGAAGGTGAATTTTAGTACATGTTGATGTTATGCCAATTATGGCTCTACGTGGTTTATTGTAACACCCCAGAGAATAATGATGGTTTTAGATCTAAATAAATATAAATAACTTGTTTGAGAAGTTTCGGAGCAATAGGATTAAAGAAAATCCTTAACATCTGGAAACTAGCAAAATTCAACTATGTTGACGTCCCTATGTTTGGTGAAGATTTCGGAGGATCATATGGAGTCCAAAACTGGTAAAAAGAATTTTTTTAGGAAGACTGTAGTATATATAGTCTAAAATTTTGAAAACCACACCCCAAGGACCACCCGAAGGGTCCTTGGGGAGGCCCCAAAGATGGGTGGGCAGGCTGCCTGGCAGTCTGCGCGCACGACGAATTGGTTGCAAGGCGTGCGACGCGAGCTTGCCACGCATGTCACTGCCTCATGATTTGATAGGCAGCCTCGCGATGCGAGTCTAACACCGACCTCACTTCCTCAGCTCAAAATTTGAAAATAAATTGGGGAATTAGCCCCGCGACGCGCACCTATTTCCTAGATATCGTGAAAGTCATATTTTGGGTGATTTGACTTCACAAATAAACCCATTTAAGTGAGGAGTCTTTTTGGTAATTTAATATGTGACTATATAATGTATTAGGGTCAGTTTTAAGTCCATTATAACACAAACATCAAGTCCCACAAGTTGAATTCAAAAATCATTCTCTCTCACTCCCAAATTCTCTCTTCCTCCAAAACTCCATTGAAGACAAATAGAGCTCCAAGAAGAAGATCAAGTCTTCAAGTTTTTCAACCCAATTTCGTGGTTCTATCATCAATAAGGTATGGTTTCTTTAACTCTTGGGATTCCTTTCCCCAAGAGGTCCTTCAAAATATGATTTCTAAATCCCCAAAAACAAAGGTTTTTCTTCTCACATGGGTCTTCTTTCTAAAACGAAATTGTGAGTTAATTGCGATGAATTAATGTTTTTTAAGTATAAACTAATGGTTAATTAATGAATTCCTATGAGTTTTACCTTGACCCATGTCTCTCCCCTAAATCCCTAATTTCTTGGATTGATTAAGGTGAATGGTTGAGGGTGATGAATATGTCACTTGTTTACTTTGATTTTAGTTATGTTAATACTTCATGAATTGCCCTATTTCATATGTTGGTTGTGAGTTCTTGGGTATTGAATTATGAAGTCCCATGAAGGGAAATGAGGTATGATCTTGACTCTCCTTTGATCTCAATTATGCAAGGTGAAATCTACTTATATGATAATGATGTTATAGCTAATTTTGTTGTTATGATGTTGGTGACAAGGATCCCTCATCCCTAACCCTAGATCTATGAAATGTCTATAAAGTATGTAATTATGTTATGGTATGATCATTATATGATTGAATGTAGTTTCTCATGATTATAATGTTGGGTCTAAAAGTGAAAGGATAGTTCTCACTTATGATCACCTATGAGCTATTATGATAAGATGTTAACCTAAGAGTATAGAAGAGGCTAATATGAACTTGTATGATGATATATGATGATTACTAAAGGAAATAATTGCTTATCACCTAAAGGGCATGAAAATGCGATGGAGGTCTCACGTTAGTAAGTCCGGCCTCCCACATGGGTTTCTTCACATTAGTAAGTACGAATTGCCAATATATGTGTTGTCTCATGAGATGGAAACCCTCACATTAGTAAGTCAAGGTTTGTAGAAGCAATAACCTTGTCCCTTAACTATGTGCCCGAATAGGACTCTAGCTTAGTGGATCCACCTAGATAGCTACGTACGAATGGTTACACCTTAGGCAAAAGTGGGTTAGCCCTCTCTTTTCGGTGTGGGAATAGAACACCGGATTCCATGTAGCTCACATGGTCTCATGTTGGTTATGGTACTTATTTCCATGAAGTAATGGTATGAACAAGTTATGTATGTGAACTTTTATTAGGGTTGTCTTAAAGGTTACTACATAGTGTGAGGAAGGGTATGAGACTTCTCTTACACATTGCACACGTGGGATCCTATAGGATGATTCTAGTAGTGTTCTATTATGATTATGATTATGTTTATGATTACGTTTATAAGCTATGAGTAGTATTGGTATATGAAGCATGTTATATATGAGAGTATGTTGTAAGTATGAAATGGGTTGCTTAATGTGATACTTTGCGTTGAACAGGGTTATGGGACTTTATTCTTAGCATTGCACAAGTGTTACTTGACTTACTTATATGTTGATATGATTATGATGTTCCTTATATGTTTATATTGAATTGACTGTCATTGTGCATAGTTTTGACTAAATGGTGCTTTTTCTCATGCATTAATGATTTTTATGCATATGGACCATACTTAGTACATGTGGTTTGTACTAACCCATATTTCTTCCCTTTTCCCCCAAACATTGTAGGTTCGGGCCGTTGAGGTATTATTGAGATAAAGCAAGAAGGCTTGGACTAGACTCTCCGTGTTTTGGGTATTCCCTCTAGTTCGAGGATGCTACCACACACTCTATCTTAGTAGTATTTGTATTGTCTAGTAGATATTCATTTCTTTCTTATTGTTGAAGATATTGATGTAAGACCTATAATGAAATTATGAATTTGTATAAGGGCTTTGCCCGGATTGTTTGACTTTGTTTAGATGGTTGATATGAGACAAAATATTAGACTAAATTCATATGCGTTGTTATGGTCTATTGCGAGAAGCCTATGTATGCTTCCTATGTAGAGGTCTATGTAAACCTCCTTGCTATATGAGCAAAAGTCTTAATTTTTCTGGGTTTTTGACTTATGATTGCTAGGACGAATGCTAACAGACTTGTCTTAGTCCTCTTCGAGGCCGCCGCCGTCGGTAATGACTACGGTGTACTTTGGGTCGTTACAAACTTGGTATCAGAGCATGAGGTTAGATCTTCTTAGTATTGATGTCTCATTAAACCATGTTAATTTAGGGTCTTATTCATAATTGTGAAGCGCGCCACACTTATGAATGAGGGATTATGTGATGCTTAGGAACTCTCACTCTCTTTTTAATCCTTAGTCGTGCCTAAGATTCTTAACTCTATCTAGTCCTTTCTTCTAATCCTTTATTGTGCTTATAGGTAATGAATACAAGGAGGAAGAATGCTCGGAGGGCCAGAAAAGAGAACTCGAATGAGGCGGTTCCTCCTCAAGTTCCTATTGAAGAAGGGGCTATGTCTAATGTTGAGATAAGTTCGGCTATTCATAGCTTGATGGCTACACATGTTGTTAGGGATATAAGGGTGCAAGTGAACTCCAATGATAATACCACCGCATCAAGGATTAGGAATTTCAGGATGAATCCCCCTACTTGTCACGACCCAAAAGTACCACCTAGAAGTTAGGGCTAACTATCGAATTGTGGCCGGGCGTACTTGACCCTTTAGGGTCTCATACAAGCCCTTCAACTCTCGTTCATAACATTAAGCATGAAAAGTAGTGCGGAATTAAAACTTTTCACGATAATTAAATAAAAGAAGTCTTTCATAAATACTAGGAAATCTTATCGTCACAAGCCAACTTAAAGACACAACTTAGAATCTTAGGGACACTGCCCTTTACAATAAAAGGAAATAAAATTTAAGTCTTAATAATGAAACTAGGAAACATAAACTATGTCCTTGAATATATGAGGACATACCAAATTCTTGAGAGATAGAATTCCCAAGCTTCAACTCCGATCCTCCAAAAGGCTTCCCACCTATACTCATAAGGTATATAAAAGTATGGGGTTAGTTGAACAATGTACTAAGTATGGCATATGCAAAAACATGTAAAAAGGGACATTTTTAGTAAAAAAAGACTTCATGCCGATTTAACAAAGCATTCATGAACTTAGGAACAAAACAACATAAGAAGCATCATTAAGCATTTAAAGAAGGATTTCCATAACTTTAACTTAAGGACATACTTTACAATGAACACATCAAATCTTACAGTGAACCGACTCAAGTATACAATTTCACACAAGTACTTTCCTCCAATAGGACTCTTAGGTCACACTAAGTGCAATGTGAGAGTATCATCCCATACTACCACTCCCACTAGCGCTCCTAATGGATTGCTAAGGATTTGAGCATGTTACAACAAGTTGACCAAAAGGATGCAATTACAGTGAACATTTTCATTGGCATTATAGTGAACCATTTTAAGACTTTAAAGTAAGTTCAAAAGCTTTACATTAGACTAAAGACTCCAACAATGGTGAACTTCCAAAGTATTGCAAATGAGGAAATTAGTCCATTTTCTTAGGAGTTTCCCTACATCAGGATAATCCCAAGATTCTCTAAGGTAAGACATGAATGAAACGCCTAAAAATTTCCTTCAATGCAAACCCAAGAGATCCTCAAGACTACCCCGTTCGGCTTATTCGCCTCGGTAGAATGAATCATCACTCAAAGACAAGACCTTAGAAGAAAACCCAACAAAACACCGAAGGTTTCCCTTTCGGAATACCTACTTAGTGCAATGAGTAGGATGGAGTCCCATACCACCACCTACCCTAAGTAGTACATTATTTTAGAAGGTTTGGCACCAAGTCTTCCCTTTCGGAAGGTCCTACTTAGTGCAATGGATAGGTAGCGTCCCATACCACCACCTAACCTAAGTAGCACGTTTATTTAGAAGACTTAGTTCAAGCAAATCACATAGGTATTACAATAATTAGAAAACTTATCATTTTCATTTCTTTTGTGGGGGGGTAGCTTAACCGACAAAGACCATGAGAGCTAGGCATGGAATCCCGATATTAACCCCTATCAGATGAGGGATCCTTACTTGCCTAGAGTAAGGTCATACTTCTTAGCTTTTACATGGATTTTCCAATAGTTATACCTATGCGGGCACATAGTTAAGGGATAGGGAGATTGCTACTAAGTAACTCATTCTCTACTAACGAGGAGTACTCATCTCAAGAGGTATAAAGGAATACGACATCTCAACTCACGAAGTGTACTCCACCTATTCTTCCTATCCTCTCGGTGCTAGGCATAACTCCCCACGGATTCTCACATTATAGACTGTAGGTTAATGATAACTAGTGAATGCCACATATCAACTCATGAAGTGCATTCATCCTCCTACCTATCTGGAAAGCTCATTAGGAATAGTGAGGTTTCAACTAGACACCTCATCTCAACTCACGAAGAGTGTCCACTCCAAGACTCCCCTTCTTACTAAACTTAGCTTCATTCATTCACTTAAAGTGTGTGTGTATACATGTAAGCACACCTTACACATAAGCGTCATTTCATACACATTACTTCTAAACATGCTTTAGACTTCCTTTTATCAACTTACACACTTAGTCACATTCTTCAATTAGACTAAATTCTAGGTCAAACATTGAATTCAAGCTTCACAATCAGAAAACAAGACCCATTTAAAATTTCTATTCATTCTACGCTTTGGACCTTCAAGATCCTATTCTCAATACAAAATAAACACCACCAATTTATGAAATAAGCACCGCCACCAACAAGGTGGATCATACCACTCAAGATCAATTTATCATAAGCATAATATAATATAGCAACTCTTCAATTTACCAAGCCATAACAACCTATAAATTTTTTTATCATTAATCATGCATGCCTTAGATGATGTTGTCTGCCTTAAATGATGTCGCCAAGTCGATGCGCATAGGCCACGACTAGTGTCGTCGAGTCGATCCGCATACACCACGATTGATGTGTGCAGGCCTTGGTTGTTGTTGTATTTCGTTGGACGATTCACTTGGTTGATGCGCGCATGCCACAACTGATGTTGCCTAAACGATATGTGCACTGCATGCCTGACAATGACTGAGCGATGTGCACAAGCCAAGAGCGATGCGGGCAATCCAAGGCCAACGTCGGTGGAGAAATGTGCACAAACCACAACCAATGTGAGCGATCCACGACTAACGTCGCCAGGACAATGCAAGTTTATGTTGGCCGACGTTGCTTGCCAAAAACAAACAGGCCTTGGCTAATGAAGCATGTCATTGCCCGACTCCCATGTCGCCCAATCAATGCGCACACGCAATGACTCATGCGTGGAGGCCTTGACTGATGTTGTCTGTCGTTGGCCAACGTTGCTTGCCCCATGCCAACATGCCACGTCTGATGTGTGGCCTACTTGGAGCTCTTGATTCCGTGGCGCAAATTCTAACTTACAAGAGTAGACATTGTTTTTTCCAAAGATTCATATTGAACATGTACAACCCAAATATGCACTTTGTATGGTACAAATACAAATTAGCTTCCACGAATAACTTTTATATATATAAAAATAGTTTTTAATTTTTTTTTAAAAAAAAATGGCTAAACTTAAAAATGAGTAATTGAATAGTAAAACATATGAAGAATATGAAAAAATACAAAAATAATGCCAAAAATATACAAATAAATATAAATATAGTAACCTTAAATTCAATAATTTTAACTGTTTTTTTATTTTTCTTTTTATTCAATAAATCCAAAAATGAGTAATTGATGAATAAAAAATAAGAAAATTGTGACATAAACATAACATTAACACCAAAATTTCACAAGTAAATATAATAACCTTATATTCAACAATTTAAGCACTATTTTTATTATTTTTTTTGTTCGATAAATCTTGAAAATGAGTAATTCATGAAATAAAAATATGAGAAATATAAAATTAATGCCAAAAATTCACAAATCAATATAGCAACCTTAAATTCATCAGTTTCAATAATTTTTTAATATTTAGTTTTATTCGATAAATCTCGAAAATTTGTAATACATTAATAAAAATTGAAAAGTAAGACAAAAATTCACAAATAATATAGTAACCAGAAATTCACTAATTTCTACAATTTATTTGATATTTATGCTAAAAATTCAAAAATAAATATCGTAACCATAAATTCAACAACTTCATAAATTTGAATTTTTAAAATGTGACGTAAAAAATAAAATCATAAAAATAAATTTAAAAAATGAATAAATGTCGGAAAATATATGAAAATACTTCTAAGAATGTGAAATAATGATAGATTACATATTTGCACAAATAAAAGATTTTTCAATATCGTACGAACCGTAAACGTGATGAAATTGGTACGAAAGAACCACATGAGGCTGAAACTTTGAGAATAAATAATGTAAAACAAATGAATATTTTGTTATGCAGGAAGGGCGTTTCACTGTGTTTTGATTTTTCTACGGATTGGACATCCATATGTTGTTGAATAGACCTGGATCAATGTCGTTGCATGCGACATCGCTCGTCTAACAAGTGCAAGCCACAGAAGATACGGGTAGGCACATCCAACATCGGCTGACTGTAGTGTGCAGGCCACAATCGATGCGGTGAGATAACTATTACATCGGCACACCAATGTGTGCATGCTATGAAGTTGGATAGCGACGTTCGACATTTGCAGCCCGATGTGTGAAAACCATGGACGATAGGTGCACCCCATGTCAAACTTTAAGTGACTTATGTATGTAGGCCACAGACGATAGGTGTAGTCAATGTCCAACATCAACTGACTGTTGCGTGAAGGATGCGTCTGACTTTGGCTGACCATTGGGTGCAGACCAAATGTGATGCGGAAAGGTCACGTCTAACGTCTACTGACTGTTATGGACAGGACAAAGGTGATGTGGAAAGGCCACACTCAACGTTTGCTGACCAATGTCCAAGACAAAGGCGTTGGGGTCAGGGAATGTTCGACGTGAACTGACCATTGTGCTGGCCAAAGGCGATGAGGGCAGTCCATGCCCGACGATGGGTGAGCGATACGGACAAACCACAGAGGATAAGGGCAGCCACAACCGACGTCAGCTAAGCAATATGCAAGCTATGATCGATTAAAGAATCCCTTGTCCGACGACGGCTAGCCAGTGTTTGTAGGCCAACGGTGATATGGGAAGGCCAAGCCTGAATACAACTAAAGGATGTACATAGGCCATGACAGATAAAGCGTGACCACACCCAATGTCAGCTGAGCGATATGCACAAGACACGGGCGATGCGGCAGTCTACGACTAATGTCGTCTGAATGATGCCACTTGCCATTAGCATATGTTGCTTGATCGAAGCACACATGCCTTGGTTGATGCATTATGTCGTTGGCCAACGCTGATGTCACCCAGCAGATGCGCACATGCCACGGCTGATGCGTATAAGTCTTGGGTGATGTTACATGTTCTTGGACAACGTCGCTTGCCCGAAGTGCACATGCCTTGGATTTGATGCCTGACATTGGTCGATTCAAATGTCACCCAACTAATGCACAAACTCCATAATCGATGTGTGCAAACCTTTGTTGAGGTGCCTGTTGTTGGCTGACATCAACAAACCGATGTGTGCAGGCTACGAAATATGCTTGAAGGGCACGTGTGATATAGGCAGATTGATTAGTGCAGGCTATAGACGATTCTGGCAAAACACGTTTGATGTCATCTTACCGATGTATGCAAGCCACCGATGATAGGTACAATCCACTTCTGATGTCAGTTAACCGTTGTGTGCATGTAAAGGGTGATACATCAGATATCGGCTAACCATTGTTTGTAGTC
Organism: Solanum sitiens; assembly: GCA_016801875.1. Classification (NCBI taxonomy): domain Eukaryota; kingdom Viridiplantae; phylum Streptophyta; class Magnoliopsida; order Solanales; family Solanaceae; genus Solanum; species Solanum sitiens. Next base: position 851,367 of record JABWTJ010000177.1, on the reverse strand, counting down.
CAAATAAGATGTGGGACGGCCACATCTAACATTCGCTGTCCATTTTGTGTAGACTAGAGGCGATGCATGAAGGCCACGCCCGATGTCGTCTTACCGTTATGCAGGCCAAAGGGGATGGGGGCACCAAACGCTTTATATCGCTGACTGTTGTTTGCAGACCAAGGTCTATGTGGGATTTCCACACCCGATTATGGCTCAGTAATGTGCATAAGCCACACCCTATGCGGTCAGTCCACGGACGATATCGGCTGAGCAATGTGCATGCTACTGCGAGGTGGGTTGAACACGTCTGACGCTGTCTGACGTTCTATGAAGGTAAAAGGAAATGAAAGAAGGTCAAACTCGAGGATCGCTTACTTATGTGCAAAGGCCACAACCGATGTGACAGGTCCAGGTTTGATGTCAGTTAGTGATATGCATAAGCAACATCCAATGCGGTAGTCACTACCAATGTCATTTGGCTGATGCTGTTTGTCGTTGGCCGATGTCATGTGCCTAAAGCATAGAGGCCTTTGCTGATGATAAATGTTGTTGTTCGACACGAAAGTCGCCTTGCGGATGCATACATTTTATGGCTGATGCGTTCATGCCTTGGTTGATGATGCTTGCCGTTGGCAAACATTGCTTGCCTTTAGCGAACAGGCCTTGGCTGATGCTGCCAGACATTGGCCAATGCAAATAACGCCAAGTCGATGGACACATTACACACCAGATGTGCGCAGGACTTGGATAGTGTTGCATTCTATCGGCAAACTTCGCTTGCAATATGTCCACATGTCATGTAAGATGCGTGATGGCTATGGTTGATGGTTCCTATATTTCATCGGTGTCGCTTACTCAAAGCGCACAGGCCTTGGTTGATGGTGCCTATCGTTGGCCAACGTCAATGTTATGTGTTCATGCCTTGGATGATGCTATATGTCGTAGACCGACATCGGTTCCCAGATGCGCACAAACCACGTAAGATGCGTGAAGACCTTGGTTGATGCTTTCTTCCGTTGGCCGATGTCACCTTGCCGAAGTATGCAGATAATGACCAATGTCTCCAGTAGAGGTACACATGCCATGAATGATATGTGCAGGCCTTGGCTGATGCTTCCTACCATTGGAGGATGTCACATGGCCAATGTGAGTAGGCCAAGACTGATATCCATGAGTAGATGTGCAAACGCCGCAACTGATGCATGCACACCTTGGTTGTTGCTGCCTTCTATTGGCCAATGTCACTTGGTCGATGCACACTAGTCATAGGTGATGTCACCTTGTCGATGCACTCAAACCACGACTCAAATAGCCTAGTCAATGTGCACATGACATAGATGATGTATGCAGGTCTTAATTTATACTTCATGTCATTGGCTGACATTGCTTTCTAGATGCGTACATGACACGTATGTGCATTCATGCTTGGTGATGTTGCATGACATTGGCCGACGTCTCTTGCCAGATATGCACATTCCACGTCCATGCGTTCAGGCCTTGGCTATGTGTGCATGCCTTAGATGATGCTATATGTCGTAGTTCGACATCGGTTCCCAGATACGCACAAACCACGTAAGATGCGTGAAGATCTTGGTTGATGTTTTTGCCGTTGGCCCATTCAACCTAGACGAAGCATGGAGACCATGACCAATGTCTCCCAATTGATGCACATATGCCACGGATGATGCGTGCAGGGCTTGGCTGATGCTGCCTGCCATAATACGATGTCGCATGGCACTGTGCATAGGACAGGACTGATGTCCATGAGTTGATGCGCACACGCCACGACTGATGCATGCACATGCCACGACTGATGCATGCACACCTTGGTTGTTGTTGCATTCAATTAGCCAATTCACACTGGTCATAGGTGATGTCACCTGGTCGATGCACTTAAAACACGACTCAAATAGCCTAGTCAATTGTGCACACGACATAGATGATATGTGTGCATGCCTTGGATGATGCTACATGTCATTAGAGCTGTTAATATGGGCTAGTCCACCCCATCCAGGCTAACCCATATAGGCTTCAACATTTATGGGTCAAGCCAGTCTAGCACATTTTTGTGTGGGCCAGAAAATAGTCGGCCAAATCCACAAGTGTGTAGGCTACAGACTTGCCAGGCTAGCCCACTTTTGATAAGATTATCTATTTTTTATAATTATTAAATTGAATTATAAATTATAATTTAAAAATATTATCATTAATATCAACAAAACAATATTAGATGATGTGAGGAAAGGATCAAAATAGTCCCTCTTTTTTGTGTTAAGGCTCAAAGTGATCCTTAAGTTTTCACATGGAGCACTAATAGTCCCTCATGTTTGCAATATTGGTGCACTTTTGGTCCTCCTTCAAAGTTTTACCTATTTTTTTGCATTGATTTATCAATAACCTATGTATGGTATGTTCAATCGTCATTTTATATATTTAGTAGAAATAACAACTCTATATCAAAGAATGTGAGAAGAAAAACACTTTGTTTTGTTTAGTAGAAATCGTATTGCAGATAGAGTCGAGAGGTTCATCACGATAATTTCACGCGCAATAGTATAAATTTTTCTTTTCCTGTAAATTCATATGTTAAGATGTTCTTAGCTTAGTGGCAGTAATATTTTTAGTGAATAGAATAAGGTGTTTTTCTTATCACCTTCTCTCATATAGAGTTATTATTTCTATTAAATATATAAAAAGACGATTGGACATTCTTTATATAAACTTTTGGACAAAATTAATGTTAAAAAATAGGAAAAATTTTATGATAGAACCAAATAAAATTATCTTTATAATATTAATTAAGTTCTTTTCATGTAAAAGTATGAATATCTAAATAGAAATATTAATTTAATTGTTTTGAGTTTGGACTCTCTTCAATTTTAAATTTTAATGTTATCTTATGTTTTTTAATTAATTTTTGTTGGCCCACAGGCCGTCCCTACCGATATTTCTCAAGCCCCACAAATCGACAAGCTTATTCAGGCCGAGCTAAAAATCCTTTTTCTTAAATGGGCTCCGGAAATCATAGCCCAGCCCTATTAAATCCCCGGTTAGGACAGATATATCCAACATGCCTAGCCCATATTGACAATTCTACATGTCATAGTCCAACATCGGTTCCCAAATGCGCACAAACCACGTAAGATGCATGAACACCTTCGTTGATACTTTCTGCCGTTGGCCGATGTCACCTAGCCGAAGCATGAAGACCATGATCAGTGTTTCCAATCGATGCACACATGCCACGATTATGCGTTCAGGCCTTGGATGATGCTGCTTACCAATGGACGATGTCGCATGGCCACTATGCATAGGCCACGACTAATGCCGATGAGTCGATGTGCACATACTATGACTAATGCATGAGCACCTTATTTGTTGTTGCCTTCTCTTGGCCAATGTAACTTGGCCGATGCACACTGGTCATAGGTGATGTCACTTGGTTGATGCACTCAAACTATGACTCAAATAGCCTAGTGGATGTGCACAAGACATAGATGATGCGTGTAGGCCTTAGCTGATGCTGCATGTCGTTGGCTAGTGTTGCTTTCTAGATGTATATGTTCCACGTCCGTGCATACATGCTTGGGTTATGTTGCATGGCATTTGTTGATGTCTCTTGCCAGATATGCACATTTCATGTCCGCGTGTACAGACCTTGGCTGAAGCCGCATGCTATTGTTCGTCCTCTCTTTTCAAATGAGCACATGCCACGTTAGATGTGTACTATGCTTGGATGATGTATGAATGCCGTTAGAAGACATCCATAGACCGATAATTGTAGGCTACGTACAATACTGGAAGGACACATTCGACGTCAGCAGACCGATGTGTACACATTCCTGACAATGTTGGCAAGCCACGTTCGATGTCTACACACCGATGTTAAAAGACTACAAATGATGGTGTCATGCCACGTTTGACTAGGACAGACCATTCTATACAGGCCAAAGTTGAGGTAGGCAGACCACTTCTGATATCGGCTAACCATTGTATGCACGTCAAAGACAATGTGGGCAGGCCACACCTTACGTAGTTTTACCATTGTATGTAGGGCAAAGGAAATCCGGGTAGAAAACACTCGACATGAGATGACCATGATTTTTAGGCCAAGGACGATGTGGGCAGTCCACGCCTGACGTCGGCGGATCGTTGTGCAGGCCTAAGTCGATGGGGGCAGGAAACGCCCGATGTCATCTGACCGATATGTGCAGGCCTGAGGTGATGCGGCCAGGCCACGTCTGACGTCTGCAGACCGATGTATGCAGGATACAACCAATGCTGGGATACCACGTCTGATGTCGGCTGACCGATGTGTGCAGGCCATGGAAGATAGTTGTACCCCATGTCTGACGTCGGCCGATCATTGTTTGCAAGAAAAGGCAATCCATGCAGGCCACGTATGACGTCAGCTGACTATTGTGTGCAGGTCAAAGGCGATGCATGAAGGCCACGTTCAACATGGTTGACCATTGTGTGCAGGATAAAGGCGATGTGGGAAGTCCACTCTCGACGTTGGCTAAACGTTGTGCTGGCCAAAGGTGATAGGGGAAGGCAATGCCCGACGTCGGCTGACAGTTTTGTAAGCAAAAGTCGATGAAAGTAGGCAACACCCGATGTCTTCTAACATTTTTTTGCATGCCAAGGGCGATGCAGGCGGTCCACGCCCGATGAAGGCTTAGTGATATGCACAAATCACGACCGATGCAGGCAGTTGATGGCGAACATCGGTATAGAAATGTGCAAGATACGGACAATGCGGGAGACCAGGTCCAATGTTGATAGGACGTTCTGTGCAGGCCAAGGGGATACAAAACGGCCAAGCCTGACGATCGCTCAGTGATGTCCAAAGGCCTTGGCCGGTCCACTCCAGACGTCTACTTTGCGATATGCACAGGCCACGACCAATGCGACGGTGTACAACCAGCCTTGCCAATGCCTCTTAGTGTTGGCCGATGTTTCTTTCCCTAAGTAGATAGTCCTTGGGGTATGTTACCTTCTTTCAGTCATTGCCAATATCGCCTTGTCGATATACAGATGCAACGACTTATGCTGCTTCTATTGGCCAACATCGCTTTCCCAAAGCGCACCTGCCTTGATGTATGTTGCCTTATGCAGGAAGATGCTATGATCTTTCTACTGTTTCACACAGGCCATGACTAATGTGTGCAGGCCTTTAATGATGTTGTATTCCAATGGACAACGTCGTTTGCTTGATGTTCACATGCTATGTCATATGCGTGTAGGCCTTGTGTGATGATGCCTGCTATTAACCGACGTCGCTTACCCCAAGCATACAAGCCTTGGCTGATTGTGCCTCCTATTACTGATGTCGATGTCGCCTAGATAATGCACACATGACACGGATTATGTGTGCATGACTTGAATGATGTTGCATGCCGTTGGAAGACTTCTCTTGCCAAATATGCACAAAGAACGTCAGATGCGTTATGACCTTGGCTGATGCTGCATGTCATTGGCCGAAGTGTCCTGGCCAATGCATGCAAGCACCGATTAATGACGCCCATTCAATACGCACATGCCATGTCTTATGCGTGCAAACCTTGGATGATGTTGTGCGCCATTGGTCGATGTTGCCTGGCTGATGCGCGAAGGCCACAAACGATGTCTCCGATTCGATACACACACGCCATGACTTATGCGTGCATGCCTTTGTTGATGTCTTATGCCTAAGGCTGACATTGGTTGCCATATATGCACATTCTACATTTGTGCGTGTAGCCCTTCACTGATGTATCTACCATTGGCCGATTGGCCGACATTTGTAGACCAATGTGTACCGGCAACACATGATGTTGGCATACAACATTTGATGTCGTGTGACCAATGTGTGCAGGCTACGGACGATGTATACAGACCACATTCGACGTCGATAAACCAATGTGTATAAGATACGGAGAATGCTATTAGAAAAAGTTCAACGACGACATACCAATGTGTGCAAGCTGAGGATAATGATGGAAACCCACATTTGACGTCAGCTGACCATTGTGTGAAGGACAATTACGAGGAAGTCAGACCACATCCGACGTCAACTGACCATTGTATGTACGTCAAAAGCGATGCAGGCAGGCTACGTCCGACGTCATTTGACCATTGTGTGCAGGCCAAATGCAATAGGGGTAGGCAAGGCTTGATGTCGGATGATTGCGGTTTATAGAACACGGATGATGCAACAAGTCCACGTCGAAAGTCAGCTGACCATTGTGCAGGCCAAAGTCGATAGAGGCTGGCAATGCACGTTATCTGTCGACTGATACAAATGATGCGGGAAGGCAACGTTTGACATCGACTGGCCAATGTGTGCAGGATACGGACGATGCAAGTAGGCCACGTCCAACGTCGTTGACCGATGTGTTCAAGCCACAAATGATAAGTGCAGCTCACATCCGATGTCGGCCGACCTTTGTGTGAAAGCAAAAGGCAATGCGGGTAGGCCACGTTTGTCATCGAATAACCATTGTTTATAGGACAAAGAAAATGGAATGCCACGTATAACATTGGTTGATTGTTCTGTTCGAGCGACAGGCGAAGCTAAAAGTCCACGCTCGACGTCGGTTGACTGTTATGCAGGCAAAAGGTGATGGGGTTTGGAAATGCCATACTTCAATTGACCATTGTTTTGGCCAAAGTCGATGGGGGCAGGATACGCCTGATGTCGCATGACTGTTGTTTGCAGGCCATAGGGAATGTTCGCAGTCAAGGCCCGACGATGACTAAATGATGCACACAAACCAGGGTCTATGCAGGCAGTCCTCGGCCGACGTCGGCTGAGCAATATGAAGATTACATCCCATGTGGGTAGCCCATGTTTGACGTTAGCTAGTCATGGTTATCAAGACAAGAGCAATGCCAAGCCCGACGACTACTAAATGATGTAAACAGTCAACGATCGATGCGGTCGGTCCACACTTAACCAATGTGCACAGGCCATGTCTGATGCGGCATTCTACGGTCTATGTCGCCTGGTCACTACCACTTGTCGTCGGCCGATGTCGCCTTCCCAAAAGCAGATATGCCTTTGGTGATGCTTCCAGCTGTAAGCCAACGTTGATTTTGCCCTACCGATCTGCACCCGCAATGACTTATGTTGCCTTCCATATGCCAGCATCGCTTGCCTGAAGCGCACCATCCTTGCCTGATACTACCTAACAAAGGCTGATGCAAAGGTTGACATACTAATACACACACGCCACGACAATTGCATGCAGGATTGGTCGATGCCGTTTTCCGTTGGCCGACTTTGCTTTTCACATGCACACATGCAATGTGAGATGTGTGTAGGCCTCAGCTGATGCTGCCTATAGTTGGCTGACGTTTCTCGCCCGAAGCACACAAGCCTTGGCTGATGGTGCTTCCTATTGATGATGTCGATATCGCCAAGATGATGCATACACTTTAGGGATTATGCATGCATATCCTTGGATGATGTTGCATGTCGTTGTCCAATGTTTTTTTCGAGATGTGCACAAACCATGTCAGATGCGTCAATACATTAGTTGATGCATCTTGTCGTTTGCCGACTGCACCTTGCCAATGCATGTACACCACGATCGATGTTGCCCAGTCGATGCGCATGCAAACATGCCTATATGATGATGCTCTCCATTAAACGATCGCGCCAAGTTGATGCATGCAGGCCACGACCGATGTCGTCGAGTCAATGCACATACGCCACGATTGATATGTGCAGGCCTTGAATGTTGTTGCCTACCATTGGTCGATGTCACTTATTCGATGCGCGCAAGACACATTTTATGTCTCCTGGCTGATACACTTAGACCATGGCTGAATTTGCCTGACCGATGCGCACATCCCACGCGCGACAATGATTGAGCTTTGTGCACAATCCACGACCGATTCAGGCGATCCCCGACGAATGTCACATGGTTGATGTCGCATTCTATTGGCTAACATTTCTTTCGCAAAGCACACATGCCTTGGCTGATGGTTCGTAATGTTACACGATGCTGAGGTCGCCCAGCCAATGCGCACACCACAACTCATGTATGCCGACCTTGGTTGATGTTGCTTGTTGTTGGCCAACGTCGTTTGGTTGATGCCAACATGCCACGTCTGATGCATGGCCCACTTGGAGCGTTTGATTCAATGGCACGGATTCTGACATCGTTTTTTCAAGATTCATATTGAACATGTACAACCCAAATATGCATTTTCTAAGGTACAAACACACATTAGCTTCCACAAATAACTTTTTTATATATAAAAAATAGTTTTCGACAATTTTTTGTTTTGAATTTTTTTCGGTTAAACCCAAAAATGAGTAATTGATTAATAAAACATAGGAAGAATATGAAAAAAAACATTAAAATAAAGCAAAAAAAATTACAAATAAATTTAGTAACCTTAAATTCAATAATTTTAATATTTTATTTTATTTTTTATTTTTGTTAAATAAATCCCGAAAATGAGTAATTGATGATTAAAACATAGGAAATCTATGAAAAAATGTAAAAGTAATTCCAAAAATATCACAAATTAATATAGTATATTCAGTAATTTCAGCAATTATTTTTTTTGGTATTTTTGTTAGGTAAATCTCAAAAATGGGTAATTAATGAATAAAAAAATATATGAAAATATCAAATTAATGCGAAAAATTCATAAATAAATATAGAAACCTTAAATTCATCAAATTCAACATGTTTTTTAATACTTATTTTTGTTTGGTAAATCTCAAAAATTGGTAATTCATACATAACAAAAAATGTAACGCTAGAAGTTCACAAACATATATAGTGACATTAAATTCAACAATTTCAACAATATTTTAATTTTTAATTTAGTTCTGTAAATCTTTAAAATGAGAAATTCATGGGAAAAATTAGGAAAAATATTTTGTTAAAAATAGAAAATTTACGACAAAAATTCAAAAATAAATATAATGACCATAAATTCAACAATTTCAACAATTTTTTTATTTTTTTATTTGGTAAATCTCAAAAAAGGGTAATACATTAATAAAAATTTAACAAATAAATATAGTAACCTTAAATTCTACAATTTCAAAATTTTTTATATTTATTTTTGTTCATTAAATCCCAAAAATATGTAATTAACTATTTAAAATAGGAGAAATCTCAAAATTTATAAAATTAACGCAAAAAATCACAAATAAATAGAGCATTAAATTCAACAATTTAATAAATTTAAATTTTTAAAATGTGATGTAAAAAATAAAAGCTGTAAAACTAGTTTTTAAACTATGAATAAAAGTAAAAAAATATATGAAAATACTTCTAAACATTTGAAACTAATGATAGATTAAATATTTGTACAAATAAAACATTTTTCAATATTGTATGAACCGTAAACGTGATGACATTTGTAAGAAAAGAACCATGTGAGGTGGAAACATTTAGAATTAATGATGGAAAATAGAAGAATATGTTGTCAAGCAAGAAGGATGTTTCACACTCTTTTGATTTTTGTACTGCATGGACATCCGCAAGCTATCGACTGGACCTTGATCAATGTCACTGCATGCGACGTCGTTCGTCTAACAAATGCAAGCCACAAAAGATACGGGTAGACACATCCAATGTCAACTGATCGAAGTGTGCAGGACATAACAATGCATTCAGGTCACTCTGACATCGCTAGACCGATGTTTGCACGCTACGGACGAAGTTGGCAGGTGATTTCCCGCGTTGGAAAACCGATGTGTACAGGCCAGGGACGATATGTGCTTCCCATGTCCAATATCGGGTGTGTAATGTATCTATTTAACAGATGATAGGTGCAGTCCATACACAAAATTGGCTTACCGTTGTGTGAAGGACACATCCTATGTCGGCTGACTATTGTGTGCTGGCCAAAGGCGATGCGGGAAGGCCTTATACAATATCGGATGACCGTTAAGTATAGGCCAAAGGCAATGTGGGAAGGCATACTCAATTTCTGCTGACCAATGTGCAAGCCAACGGTTATAGGGTCATGCAACGTCTGACGTCGTCTGACCATTGTTTTTTCCAAAGGTGATGAGGGCAGGAAACGCCCGATATTGCCTGACTATTGTTTGCATGCTAAGGGCAGTAACATGTAGACTACGACCGATGTGATCATCCCTTGTTCGACAACGGATGGAAATGTGTTCTTAGGCTAAGGTTGATGCGGGAAGTTCATGCCTGAAGACCGCTAAAGGATGTACATAGGCCACGGTTAATGCGGTCGTTCACACCTGACATAGGCTAAGCGATGTGTACAGGCCGCGATAGATGCAACAGTCCATGACTAATGTCACCTAGCCAATGCCTGTTGTCGTTGGCTCGAAGCACAAATGCCCTACCGATGCGCATAAGCCACGATGGATGCGTGTAAACCTTTGCTGTTGCTACCTGGTTTTGGTCAACGTCAATTGCCCGAAGTGCATATGCCTTGGCCGATGTTTCCTAAAGTTGGTCGATTCAAATGTCACCCAACCAATGTATAAACACCATAACGGATGTGTGCAAGCCTTGGCTGATGAGAATGCCATTGGACGACATATACAGAACGATGTGTGCACGCTATGAAAGATGCTGGCACACCATGTCCAATGTCGGTAGACCAATGAGTGCAGGTTACGGACGATGCTGACAGGACACGTCTTACTTCGGCTGACCAATGTATGCAGGCCACGGAGTATACGTTCAACTCATGTCTGACGTCGGCTGACTATTGTGTGTATGCAAATGGTAATGCAGGCAGTCCACGTCCGATGTCGGCTAACCATTATGTGTAGGCATATGGCAATTTGGGAAGGCCACATCTGACGTCAACTGTCTGTTTTGTGTAGACTAAACGCGATGCAGGAAGGCCACGCCCGATGTCAGCTGATACTTGTGCAGGCCAAAGGCAATGTGGGTAGGCAACGCTTGATATAGTTGATCGCTGGTTTCCGAAAAAAAGCTATGTCGGAAGTCCACGCCCGATGATATATTAGCAATGCAAACAAGCCATGACCAATGTGTGCAGTCCACAACAGATGGAGGCTAAGAAATGTGCAAACTACGGCTGAGGCGGGCAGCCCACGTCTGACGCCAACAAGTCATCGTGTGTAGGACAACGGCAATGCGAGAATGTCAAAATCAACGGCCACTGAGTGATATGCACATGACATGGATGATGTTATAGGTCCACTCCCGACATCAACTTAGGTATATGCATAGGAAACGGCTGATGCGGCAGTGCCCGAACAATGTCATCTGGCCGAGGCAGCTTGTCGTTTGCCGATGTTATTTACCCAAAACACAAAGGCCTTGGTTGATTCTGCCTGCCGTTGATTGACGCCGAAGTCTCCCTGCCGATGCGCATACGCTAAGGCTAATGCATGTATGCCTTGGTTGATGTCGCTTGTCATTGGCCAACGTCGCTTGCCAGAATCTCACATGCCTTTGTTGATGCTGCCTGATTTTGGCCGATGCAAATATGACCCAGTCGGTGCACACACGCCAACGAAGATGCACACATGCCTTGTCTAATGTTGCCTTGCCGACGCCGCTTAATCAAAGCGCACAAGACTTTGTAGATGGTGTATATCATTAGGCGACTTCAATGTCGCTCATCCAATGCACACACCCCATAGGTTATGTGTTCATGCCTTGGATGATTCTACATATCGTAGTTCAAATTTTGTTGAAAGATGGTCACAAACCACATCAGATGAGTGAAGACCTTGGTTGATGGCTCCTGCCGTTGGCCGACGTCACCTAGCCGAAACATGCAAGCCACGACTCATGCCACCCAATCCATGTAGACATGCCAGGACTGATGTGTGCAGTCCTTGGTTGATGATGTCTTCCACTGTTCGTTGTCGCGTGGCCACTATGCGTAGGCTAGGACTGATGTTCATGAGTTGACGCACACACACCACGACTGATGCGTGAAGGCCTTGGTTGTTGCTCCCCGTCGCTGGCCAATGCCGCTTAGCCGCTGCGCACAGGCCATAGGTGATGTCTCGTGGTTTATGCACTCAAACCACGACTGAAATTGCCCAGTAGATGTGAACACGACACAACTGATGCGTGCAAGACTTGGATGATATTGCATGATGTTTTCCGACGTCGCTTACCAGATGCTCACATGCCATGTTTGTGTATGCATGCTTGGTGATGTCGCATGTCATGGTCCGATCTCACTTTCCATGTGTGCATATTCCACGTCTGTGCGTGCAAGCCTTTGCTGAAGTCGCATGTTATTGGCCGACTTCTTTTGCCAAATGTGCAGATGCCATGTCAGATACGTGCAAGCCTTGACTGACGCTTTAGTTTGTTGTTCGACATCTGTTCACCTATATTTATACCTATGTACAATGCTTGCAGGCCATAACCAACCACGACAGATGAATGTGTGCAGGCTATGGACGATGTTAGAAGGCCGCGTTCGACGTCAACAAACTGATGTGATCAGGCCATGAATAATGATGTGAGGCCATGTTCGACATCGATAGAACTTTGTGCGCAGGCCAAAGGCGAGGTAGGAAGAAAACGTCTTACGTCGGCTAACCATTGTGTGCAGGCCAAAGGAAATACAGACATGCAATTCTTAATGACGAATGACTGTGGTGTGTAGGCCAATGACGATGCAGGCAATCCATGCTGAACGTCGGCTGACCATTGTGTAGGACAAAGTTGATAGAGGTAGGAATTCTCAATGTAGTTCGATGGATATGTGAATGCCAGAGGTGATATGGACCATGTTTGACCTTGCTAGACCAATGTGTGAAGGATATAGATGATGCTAGTAGGCCCCGTTTGACATCGGCTAGCCGATGTGTGCGGGCTATGGACGATGCTGGTAGGGCACGTTCGATGTCGCTGACTGATGTGTTCAAGCCACGAACGATAGGTGCAGCCCACGTCCGACGTTGGACGACCTTTGGGTGCAGGCAAAAGGCGATGCGGATAAGCCACGTCTGTCTCGGGTAACCATTGTTTGTAGGCCAAAGATGATGTAGGAAGGCCAAGCCCCCCAACATTGGTTGTCCATTGTGTTCAGGCCTAAGGAGACGCGGGAAGGCTACGCTCGACGTCGGGTGATCGTTAAGCAGGCGAAAGGTGATGGGGGTAGGAAACACCCGACGTTGGCTTACCATTGTGCAAGCCAAAGTCGATAGGGGAAGGCAACGCCTCATGTCGCTTGATCATTGTTTGCAGGCCAAGGGCAATGTTCAAAGTCCATGCCCGACGATGGCGAAGCAATGTGCACAAACAACGGTCGATGCGACAGTCCATGGTCGACGTCGACTGATCAATATGCAGGCTAAAGCCCATGCGGGTAGCCCACGTCTGACGTAGGCTGGCCATAATGTGAACGCCAAAGGAGATGCGGGAATTCCAAGCATGAAGACTTTTGAATGAAGTGTACAGTCCACAATCGATCCTGCCGGTCCATGCTTGACCGATGTGAACAGGCCACGTTTGATGCGGCAGTCTATGACATATGTCGCCGGGCCAATGCCGCTTGTTGTTTGCTGATGTCGCTTTCACGATGCAGATATGCGTTGGCTAATGTTGCCAGCTGTCAGTCGACGTTGATGTTGCCCTGCCGATCTGCACATGCCACGACTTCTGTTGCCTGCCGTTGGCCACTGTCGCTTGTGCGAAGTGCAAAATCCTTGGGTGATGCTACCTAACATAGGCCGATGTGAAGATCGCCCTGTCGATACATACATACAACGACAATTGCGTGCAAGCCTTTGCTGATATTTATTTTCATTTGCCAGCGTTGCTTTCCATATATGCACATGCCATGTCAGATCCATGCACGCCTTAGCGGATGCTGCCTACCATTAGCCGGCGCCGCTTGCCCGAATCACACAAGCCTCGGCTGATGGTGCCTCTTATTACCGATGTCAATATCTCCAAGATGATGCACACACGCCATGGGTTATGCATGCATATCCTTGTATGATGTTGTATGTCGTTGGCCGAATCTGTCTTGCCAATGCATGCAGGCCACGACCAATGTCGCCTAGTCGATCCGCACACGCCACGTCTAATGAAAGCATGCCTTGTATTATGTTGCTTGCCATTGAACGATGTCGCCAAGTTGATGCGCGCAGACCACGAATGTTGTCGTCGAGTCGATGCACATACGCCACGATTGATGTGTGCATGCCTTGGCTGTTGTTGAGTGTCGTTTGTTGATGTCGCTTGGTCGATGTGCGCATGCCACAATTGATGTCGCCTGGACGGTACGCTCAGACCATGGATGAATTCCCCTGACCGATGCGCACAGGCCACACGCGACAATGAGTAAGCGAAGTGCAAAAGTCACGGCCAATATGGGCAGACCACGACCATCGTCGACGGAGAAATATGCTAAAGCCTCAACCTATTCGGGTGATCCTTGACCAATGTTGCATGGTCGATGTCACTTTTTGTTGGCCGACATTTCAAGCCGAAAGCACACGGGCCTTGGCTAATGGTGCATGTCATTGCACGACTCTGATCTCGCCTAGCCGATGCGTACACGCAACGACTCATGTGTGCAGGCCTTGGCTGATGCTGCTTGTCGTTGGCCAACGTCGGTTGCCTGATTCCAACATGCCACTTCTGATAGATGGCCCACTTGTAGCATTTGATTTTATGGCGTGGATTCTCACATCATTTTTTTTACAAAGATTCATATTAAACATGTACAACCCAAATATGCACTTTCTAAGGTATGAACACACATTAGCTTCCACAAATAACTTTCGTATATATATAAAAAACAAGTTTCAACAATTCTTTTTAATAAAGAATTTTTTCGATTAAACCCAAAATTGAGTAATTAATTAATAAAAATAGGAAGAATATGAAAAAAATATATCAAAACAACACCAAAAATTTACAAATAAATTTTAAATAATTTTATCAATTTAATTTATTTTTAGTTTTTTGTTCGATAAATCGCAAAAATGAGCAATTGATGATTTAAAAATAGGAAATCTATGAAAAAAATATTAAGTTAATGCCAAAAATTATTAAATAAATATAGTAACCTTATATCAACAATGACAACATTTTTTTTAATTATTATTTTTGTTCGGTAAATCCCGAAAATGGGTAATTAATGAATAAACAATTTGAAAATACCAAATTAATACCAACAATTCATACATAAATATAGTAACCTTAAATTCATCAATTTCAACATGTTTTTAATACTTATTTTTGTTTGATAAATCTCGAAAATTGGTAATTCCTAGAGAATAAAAAATTTAACGCCAAAAATTTACGAATAAATATAGTAACCTTAAATCCAACTCAACAATGTTTTTGTTTTTTAATTTAGTTTGGTAAATCTCAAAAATGGGTAATTCATGAATAAAAAATAGGAATAACATTTTTTAAAAAAAAATTAAATTTACGACAAAAATTCAAAAATAAATATAGTAACCATAAATTCAACAATTTCAACAATGTTTTATTTCTTTTTATTTGGTAAATCTAGAAATAGGATAATACATTAAAAAAAATTGGAAAAATATTAAATTAACGCCAAAAATTAACAAATAAATATAGTGACCTTAAATTCAACAATTTCAACATTTTTTGTATTTATTTTTATTCATTAAATCCCAAAAATAGGTAACTAATTATTTAAAAATAGGAAAAATATCAAAAATTATAAAATCAACAAAAATATTCACAAATAAATAAAGAATTAAATTCAAAAATATAATAAATTTTAATTTTTAAAATGTGACAAAAATTAAAATCCGTAGAATAGTTTTTTAAACAATGAATAAAAGTCGAAAATATATGAAAATGCTTAAAAATTCTTCTAAACCTTTGAAACTAATGATAGATTACATATTTGTACAAATAAAAGATTTTTAAATATCGTACAAACCGTAAACGTGATGAAATTGGTACGAAAGAATCATGTGTGGTTGAAACATTTAGAATAAATGATGGAAAATAGATGAATATGTTTTTATGCAAGAAGGGCGTTTCACACTCTTTTGGTTTTTGTACGGCATGGATAGCCGCTGTAAGGTCTCGAAAATGACTTAGGTAAAGCTAGAGCCTAACGTGGTTGTCATGATGTTCTAAGGTTCTAAATTGGTCTATAATATGGTATAGACGCAGTGTCTAAGAGTTTAGGTGCATTGGAAGTCAAACGTCAAGGGACGACCAAGACGTTCGACGACTAAGTCACCTAAGTCACCGAGTAAGACTCCACGTAGGACCCACAAGGGGACCTATAAGGAGGACCTTACCTTGGAGCTCAACACTGCCAGGCAGTGCCAAACGATGACCCAAACAACGGCCAGTCGACCAGGCGATGACCCGTCGATGGGTGGCATCGATGGAGCCTACAAGACTGCAGGTTGAGGAGATGTGGGAGAAAACCATGAGACCCCATCGACGGGGCACTGTCTCACCCACGTACCATCGATGTTAGGGCGTCGATGGTGCTGTGAAACTACCTCCAATTTTTTGTTAAGGCTTGGGGTTTTGGGAAATTAACCCCAAGTCTTATAAATTAGGAGGATGGTGGTTTTGGGTGTTTATGGGTATTTTAAGAGTATATAAGTCATTAACCTCCCATTTAAACCCTAGAACTTAGATTAAAACACTTTGCCTCCTAAAGTTTCTCCAAAAACCTCCATGAGAGCTCAAGGTGAAGATGAAGCTTGAATATGGATCTTCAATGTAGTTTCTTTTTCAATTATCATTGGGTTCTTCTAATAAGGTATCGGATTTATTCATCTAAGGCTTTCTATCACCTTAGAGACAATTTCAAAGATGATTTTCAAAGATTTCAAAAAGATGAAAAGTCCAATTTCTACTCTAAGTCTTGGGTACTTGCATGAAACGTTTTTAAACCTTAAGATATGACGTTATTGATGTATAATTGATGTTTACCAATGAAATTCTCCATGAATCCTTTGATATTGATGAATTCATGTGTATATTGTTAAGGGCTTTTGATTCATGTATAGATTATGATTGTATGGTTTATAGGATGTTTCAATTTGATCAATTAAGTATTGTATATTATTAGATCTATTGAATGTTAAGCTTATTGAATTGATATTGACTTAATGCTTATAGATTCTAGTGTAGTTTTCTATGGGTTATTTAATGATGTAACAATTGTATTCAATTGATGTTTAGGTTGCATTAGATTAATAAATCTACATTGAATTGACCTACATTCATTGAGTATTATGGTTATTGTATTGAATTGATGTTCATGGCCATGGTAAGGGCCTTATGGTATCGAATTGGATGATTTAGTTTTTTATTCAAGTGGTGAGATTGAATGGGTGGTAGGCTTCC
The DNA here is from genome assembly GCA_016801875.1 of Solanum sitiens. Taxonomy (NCBI): domain Eukaryota; kingdom Viridiplantae; phylum Streptophyta; class Magnoliopsida; order Solanales; family Solanaceae; genus Solanum; species Solanum sitiens. The sequence goes on along the minus strand of JABWTJ010000177.1, from coordinate 834,085 downwards.
CTAACTCTCTTAATATTATGTATAGCTTTTGTATTATAATGTTGATTGGTATGGTCCACTTATGGTGGCGGTGTTATCTGAATTGATGTGGACTTGTCGGCGTTACTTTATTTATTATGATGATCATGACCTTGTCGGCACTACTTGAAGTATTATGATCACTAGTGTAGTTGATTATGTGAAGTATGATCATATCTACCCCTATGTGAAGTAATGTGAAAGTATGTGTTCTTCTATTGGTGTTAGGTGATCATGATGAACTATGACTATGTCTTCATGTGCGTAGTCTTAGAGTTGATACATTATTGTTCCTACTTGACTATATGAGCCTATGCTGGTTATATTGATGATGATATAGTAGTGTATAGGATGACTTAAAGATGATAACGGTGATTCCTATGTGCTTCTAGAATGACATGTAATATGTGCTAAAGTGAAGTATGTTGTGTCTTGTCTTGGTTGACTTGTGTCCCTTACTTGATACATGTATGAATGTGAAATATGTGATGTCTTGATTTAGGATGCTAAAGCCTCTTAGTCTTGAATGTATGAATGATATGTGAGTGTCCACCCTACAATCCCCATTTACATTCCTAACTTCATTCTTTCATTCATAGTGTGTGTGCATGTGAGAACACCTTGCATATTACTCCTATCATGCAAGACGTTGACATTCAAGACATGATAACCCAACATTCATCATAATCACACATTATCATGCTTTACATATACATATACTTCATTTAAACATAGTGTCTTCAAGACACACACATTGCCAATTCATATTACATTACATGCATAATCAACATACTTTCACTTCACTTCACATCCAATGCCTTCAATTCCATGATAAAAATACGCATATAACTTCATATTAATAAGATAAACACCACCAACAAAGGTAGACCATACCACTCAAGATTCAACTCTATAAGGGTTAAGAAATATAGAACAACCTACCTTCATCCAAGATTTCACCACCTCTTCTAAATTTCTATAATAATTCATCAATAATAAGCATTTAAGGCAATATCTAATCACAATATAATCATAATAAAACCATAGTTCTAACATTATCTAGACATGTTCATCAAACCCACTTCATTAGTCAAAAGTGGAGAATTGGCATGAATATGGGTTCATAGAGTTTTTGGCCTTAAAATCATCAACTATTATAAATATTACCATATTTTATTCATTAAAACGTTTTCATGCAAGAACCGATACTTAGAATTCAAAATAGAAGAAACAAGGATTTGAAACCTTTTGAAAAGCCTTTGGATTGGCTCCGTGAATGAAAGAAGAGTCAAGGATGAAGTACCACACCTTTATTGATGAAAATCCCAAAAACAATGGTGAAAAAAACACCCAAGAACATCAATCCAAGCTCTACCTTGAATTCTAGCTTCAATGGAGTTTGAGAGCGTTTTCTTGAGAGGGAGGTTTTTATTTTGAAAAGTGAAGACTAATCTAGGTTATAGGAGTATAAACTAACATAAAACCCCTTAATTACCCATAAAACATACATGTTTCATAAAACACATGGGTTAATTTACTAAAACACCCCAAGTCTTGGCCAATTTTTAGACAAATTTTACAGTGGCCAATCGACAGACCCTAACAACGAGGCATCGTCTGATTGACGACGCATCCTGCTAGGTCATAGTTTGGTTCAGAGATATGGTTCATGGGGATAAGATCCCTACCACTAAGTGTGGAGCTATGCCTAAGACGATGGGGAGTCATCCAATGCATGGTTCGTTGGTGAGGCTCGTCGTTTGGAGCAGTGAATTGGCAGATTCTGCCTACAAGTTGGGGTCCTCCTCAAGGGCTTCTCGTGGGTGCTAGGTGGAGTCGTACCCGGACTTTAAACCCCTAAACATGGTAATGTAGGTCCTAGAATCCCCTTACAAATATTTGGACTCCAAACAACACACCAAGCATGCTAAGGCACACAAGAACACACCTAAGCACATAAATGTCTAGTCGTCGAATGTCTTGGACGTCCCTTGATGTTTGACTTCCAAACTTACCAAACTGACCTCAAATACTAAACTTAAATATTTTAACACATAATTAACTCATGAAACACATGTGAAGATCTAGCTTGACCTATTTCATTTTTAGGGTTGTTACAATGCTATTGGCTGACTTTGTTTGCCATAAGTACACATATCACGTCAGATGCATGCAAGCATTTGGTGATGCTTTACGTCGTTTGCCAACATCTATTGATCGATATTTTTAGGATATGTACAATGTTGGTAGGCCACGTATGCCATCGTAGATGAATGTGTGCAGGCTATTGACGATGTTGGTAGGCCACGTTCAAGGTCAAAACACCTATGTGAGCAGGCTACGGATTATGCAGTGAGGACAAGTTTGACATCAATAGACCTTTATGTGCAGGACAAAGGCGAGGCAAGCAGACCACGTCGGACATCGGCTGACCATTCTGTGCAGGACAGCGGCGATGCGGTCAGCCCACACCGCACATCGGCTGACCATTAAGTGTAGGCCAAAGGCAATGTGGGCAAGAAACACTTGAAATTGTCTGACCATTGTGTGTAGGCCAAGGGAGATGCAGGCAGTACACACATGACGTCAATTGATTGTAGTGCAGGAATAAGTTGATGGGTCCATGCAACACCCGATATCGCCTGACCAATATGTGAAGGCCTGAGGTGATTCAGCCAGGCCTTGTCTAGCGTCTGCAGACCGGTGTGTACGGGATACAGACGATGCTGGTAGGCCACGTTCTAGATTGAAAAGATGATGTGTGCAGGAAATGGACGATGCGGGTAGGCTACATTTTGCGTTGGTTGATCTATGTCTGCAGGTGTAGACCACGTTGGACGTTAGCTACCAATTGTGCAGTCCAAAGTCGATGGAGGGAGACAACACCCGATATTGCCTAACAATTTTTTATAGGCCAAGGGAAATGCAGACAGTCTACACCTAACGATTTCTATGTGATGTCCACAAATCATAGACGATGCAGGTAGTCCACAACCAACATCAGTATAGCAATGAGCAAAATACGGCCAATGCGGGTAGGCTACGTCCAACATCAACCTGTTGTCATGTGCAGGCCAAGGGCGATGCAGGAAGGGCAATCCTCATGACCGCTGAGTGATGTGAACACGCCATGGCCGGTGATGCCAGTCCACACCCGACGTCTACTAAGCGATGTGCACAGGCCACAACCAATCCGACAGTCCACGACTAAAGTCATATGGTCAATGCCTCTATGCGTTGGCTGATGTTGCTTGCCCGAAGAATATAGGGTTTGGCTAATGCTACTTGTTGTCAGCCAATGTCGATGTCGCCCTACGATATGCACACACCACGACTTATGATGCCTAACATTGGATAATGTCTCTTTCCCAAAGCGCACCTTCCTATATTGATGTTGCATGATGTAGGATGATGCAATGATCGTCTTGCCAATGCACACATGCCATGACCAATGCCAGAAGGCCTTGGCTGATGCTGTATTCTATTGGTTAACGTAGCTTTGTAGATGTGCAAATGCCATGTTAGATGCTTGTAGGCCTTGGGTTATGATGTGTGCCATTGTCTGACATCGCTTACCAAAAGTATACAAGTGTTGGCTGATTCTACCTCCTATTGACGACGTTGATGTCGCCATGCAGATGCACACACGCCACTGATTATGCGTGCATGCCTTTAATGATGTTGTATGCTGTTGGTCGACGTCGCCTTGCCGATGCATGCAGGCCACTATTGATGATGTCCTATCAATGTGCACACCCCATAGCTTATGCGTGTAGACATTGCATGATTCTCCCTGCCATTGGTCGATTTCCTAGCCAATACGTGCAGGCCATAAAAGATGTCACTGAGTTAATGCGCACACGCCATGACTTATGCGTGTAGGCCTTGGTTAATGTCGCATCCCATAGACCATGTCGCTTTTGAATATGAAGTTTCCACGTTCGTGTATGCAGGCCTTCCTTGATGTTTTCTGCCTTTGGCCAACATATGTAGACCGATGTGTGCATGCTACACAAGATACTGGCAAGCAATATCTAATGTCGGCTTACCGATGTGTGCATGCTACAGATGATGCTGAAAGGTCACATTAGACGTCGACATAACAATGTGTGTAGGCTATAGAAAATGATATCAGGACACGTTTGACGGCAACAGACCAGTGTGTGCAGGCTGCGGATAATGCTCGCATCCATGTCTGATGTCAGCTGACCGTTTTGTGCAGGACAAAGGTGATGCGGGTAGGACACCCCCGATGTTGCCTGAACATTGTGTGCAGACCAAAGGAAATGTTTGTAGGCAACACTAAATTTTGGGTGACAGCGGTGTGTAGTCCAAGGGTAATGCGGGCAGTCCACACAAGACGTCGACTAACGGTTGTGCAGGCCAAAGTTGATGGAGGAAGGCAACGCCCGTATCGCCAAACCGATATGTGTAGGCTAGAGGTAATGCGTCGAGGGCAGGTATTACCTTTATAGCTAGGCCGATGTCTGCAGGATACAAATGATGTTGGAAGTCCACGTTCAATATCGATAGGTCGATCTATGCAGGCTACGGACGATGTTGGCAGGCCACGTTCGACGTCGCTGACCGATATGTGCACAAAAGGAATTATAGGTGCAGCCCACATCTGACGTTGGTTGACCATTATGTGCAAGCCAAAGGCGATGTTGGTAGGCCACGTCTGACGTCGGCTAACAATTGTTTGTAGGCCAAAGACGATGCGGCAAGTCAACGTCCAACATTGATTGACAATTGTGTGTACGGCAAAGGTGATGCACGAAGGCCACGCTCAATATCGGCTGAACGATGAGCAGGCAAAAGGTGATTTGGGTAGGAAACGCCCGAGATCTGCTGACCATAGTCCAGGACAAAGTTGATGGGGGCAGGCACCACTTGATTTTGCTTGACCGTTGGTTGTAGGTGCAGGGCGATCTGGGCAGTCCACGCATGATGACGGTTAAACGATGTGTACAAACCACGGTCGATGCGGGCAGTCAACAACAAATGTCGCCTTAGCAATGTGCACGCTACAGTCGATGCGGGTAGCCCACGTACAATGTCGGCTGCCCGTTGTATGCATGTCAAGGGCGATATTTGAAAGCGAAGCCCGACGATTGCTAATGATGTGCACAGGACACGGCTAATGCGGCCGGTCCAAACTCAACCGATGTGCACAGGACACGTTTGATATGGTAGTCTACGGCCTATGCTGCCTGGCCAATGCCGTTTGTTGTTGGCTAAAGTCGCTTGCCCGAAGCAGATATTCCTTTGATGATGATGCTAGCGTCAGCCGACGTTAATTTCACCCTTCCAATCCGCAAACACCACGACTTATGTTGCCTGTCATTGACCAACATCGTTTGCATGCCCAAAGCACACAAGCCTTGGCAGATTCTTCCTGATGTAGGCCGATGCGAAGGTCGCCCAGCCGATGCGCACACACCATGATAATTGCATGCATGCCTTTGCTAATACTTCTTATCATTGGCCAACGTTTCTTTTCAGAAGCATGCAGGCTTTAGCTGATGCTACCTACAATGTTCCGACGTCGCTTACCCGAAGCACACAAGCCTTGGTTTATGGTGACTTTTATTGCTGACGTCGATGTCTCTAAGACGATATACAGATGCCAAGGGTTTTGCATGCATATCCTATAAAGATAATGTATGTCGTTGTCTGATGTTGCCTTATATATTTGCACAGGCCATGACGGATGTCGCTCAGTCGATGTGCACACACCATGTATGATGCGTGCATTCCTTTGATGATGGTGCATTGACTTTGATGTTTGAGCCTTGATTGTAATGTGTTATGTGATGCTAAGTGAGTACTTGATGGTCTTAAAGTTTTAGTGTCATTCGAGGACGAATGTTATTCCAAGTATGGGAAAATGTAACACCCTAAAATAAACTAAGGTGAACTAGAGCTTAATGAATGTTTATTGAGTGAATTTTGTGTTAAAATGAATTATATTAGTGTCCTTAGGCAGTGTATGAAGTTTGGTTAAGTTTGGAGGTCAAATGTCCAAGAACTTCCATGACGTTCAGAAGGTGTGCCTTAGAAAGTGTTCATGTGTCTTGATGTGTTTGAGTGAGTTTTACGTGTTCATTTTAATCGAATTGATGTGGGATCTTACTAAGACACATAAGACTATGTCTAGGGGTTTAAAGTCTGGGTACGACCCCATTTAGGATCCACAAGGGGCACTAGAGAACGGCCCAAGAGAAGGACCCAAAATTGCCTTGGCAGTGTCCACCAACGAGGGCAAACAATGACCATGTGTTCAACCAACGGCCCATCGACATGCCCCGTTGATTGGACCTGAAAGGTAGGATATCCAGGCCCCAAATGGGTCTAAGTATCAACCCATGAAACCCCACCAACTGACCATTGATGGACAGACGATCCGTTGGTTGCAAACCGTCGATTGAAGCCAGCCAAAAGCTGTCTTTTCCTGTAATGACTTGGGGTGTTTGGTAAATTCACCCCAAGTCTTTTATGAACCTATTAAGTCATTTTAAGGTTATTTATGCATATTAGAGTGTTTCAAACCGTAAGACCTAATTTTAGACCTCATTTCCTAAAACCTAAAGCCCCTCTCCCTTAGAACTCTCTCTCAAGTCTCCTTGGAAGTTAAAAGTCAAGAAGGGCTAGGAGGGCTATTGGTGGTCGAATTCTTCAACAAAATTATTTGGGGTTTCTATTATCTAAGGTATGGTATCAATCCTTGAACTCTCTTCCATTCAAGGATTCACTTCTAATGGATTTTCAAAAAGGGGTTTTCAACCCTATTTTCTTCTATCTTCAACTCTAAATATGGGTCTTGCATGAAAACATTTCTAATGATTCAAAAAATGATGTTTCTAATGTAAGTTGGTGACATTAATGCTAAAACTTCAATGAAATCATGTTAAAGATTTTCATCAAATTTTGGCTTAAGAAATGGGTTAAATGAGCATGAATTGGGGGTCTTTGAGCTTTGGTTTTTTATGGTAGATATTGTTGTTTAGCTACTGCCAAAAGGTCTATACTATGATGAAATATTGAGTAAAATGTTATAGGTAATGGAAGATTGGATAAAAGGGTAAGTTGGTTATATTGTTTAGCCTTAATTTCGAAATGTTCTTGAGTTGTATGGTCCACCTTCTAGGTGGCGGTGTTTATTTGACTTATATGAATGTGAAGTTACTTATTTATTGTGAATGAGGCCATGAAGGCTTGTTATGTGAAGTAAGGATTAAAATGATGTTATTCTTGTTAAATGTGCTTATTGAAGCTATTATGTGAAGTAGGCTAGAGAGTATCCCAAAATGAAGTATATGATTATGTGAAGCATGTAAAGAAGTTAATATAAAGGAAATGATGCTTATATGCAAGGTGTGCTCACATGTACACACTTAAGTAAAAAAGGGGAGTTTTGGGGTGAACACTCTTCGTGAGTTGAGATGAAGTGTTTAGTACCAACCTCACTACGTCCTAAGAGCTTTATAAGATAGGTTGGAGGATGAATTCCCTTCGTGAGTTGAGATGCGGTGTTCATTAGTTATCCTTAACCTATAATTTATAATGTTGAGAATCCGTGGGGATTTATGCCTAGCACCGAGAGGGTATGAAGAAGAGGTGGTTACACTTCGTGAGTTGAGATGTTGTATTCCAATGTACCTCTTGAGATGAGTACTCCTAGTTAGTAGAGAATGAGTTACTTAGTAGCAATCTCCTTATCCCTTAACTATGCGCCCGCAGAGGTTTAGCTATTGTGCAAGCAATGTAAAAGCTAAAAAAAACGTAACACCTCACCCTAGGCAAGTGAGGGGACCCTTCTCCGATAAGGTAAGTATCGGATTCCATGTTTAGCTCTCATGGTCTATGTCGGTTAAGATAACCCCCACAAAAGTAATCAAAGTGCTAAGTCTTCTAAAAGAGTGTACTACTTAGGGTAGGTAGTGGAATGGGATGCTATTTATCCATTGCACTAGGTAGGCATTTTGAAAGGGGAGTCTTGGTGAACCTTATATGAATTGAACGAACTAAGTCTCCTAAAACATATACTACTTAGGGTAGGTAGTGGAATGAGACGCTATCTATCCATTGCACTAAGTAGACCTTCCGAAAGGGGAGTCTTGGTGTCAAGACTTCTAAAAGAGTGTACTACTTAGGGTAGGTGGTGGTATGGGATGCCATCTATTCATTGCACTAAGTAAGCATTCCGAAGGGGAAGTCTTGGTGTGTTGTTGAATGTTCTTCTAAGGTCTTGTGATTGAGTGGTGACTTGTTCTCCCGAGTGGAGTAAACCTTTGGTGGGTAGTCTTAAGGGTCTCCTTGGTGTGCATTGAAGGAGGTGTTTAGACTTTTCCTTCATGTCTTACCTTGGAGAGTCTTAGGATAACCTCGTTAGGGAAACTCCGACGGAAATGAGTTCACTTCCTCATTGACAATAACGTGGAAGTTCATTATGCTTGGGATGAAATGCTCACTGTAATGTTGTCACTGTTTCACAGTAAAGTTTCATGATGTTACTGTAAAGTGCCTTTTGGTTCTAAAATTATGAGAGTTCTATTTTATTTGATTAACGATGATTCTTATACTATTTTAACTATATAATCATGAAGGTTTTACTAATTTGGCATGAAAAGTTATCTTACTAAAATGTCATTTTTTACATGATTTTGCATATGGCATACTTAGTACATTGTTTTGTACTAACCCCATACCTTTCTATACTCTATAAGTATAGGTTTGGAAGCAAGGTTGAAGTCTAGAAGGCAAAGCTTGGGAAAGATTATCTCAAGACTAAGTATGTCCTCATATATTCGAGGGCATAGTTATATTTCTTAGTTTTTCTTTATTTAAAGACTTATTATATATCTTTTAATGTAAAGGGTTATGTCCCTAAGCTGTTATGTTGTGTCCTTAAGTTTGGCTTGGGACGACGAGATTCTCTAAGTATTTATGAAAGCTTTCCTTTTTATATTAAATGTCGTGAAAAGTTTTAAATTCCGCACTACTTTTCATGTCTTATGTAATGAACGATAGTTAAAGGGCTTGTACAAGACCCCAAAGGGTCAAGTACGCCCGGTCATGACCCAAGGGTTCTCCCTAATTTCAAGGGGGTACTTTCGGGTTGTTACAACGGCTTAAGTCATCTTATCGATGCGCACAGTCCATGCCTGACAATGACTGAGCGATGTGCACAAGCCACGAGCAATGTGATAAATCCGTTGCCTACATCGACAAAATCAAATGTGCACAAACCATGACCAATATAGGAGATCCACGACAAATGTCGACTGGCCGATGTTGCTTTCCATTGGGTGACGTTAATTGCCCAAAGCACACAAGCCTTGGTTGATGGTGTCTGTCGTTGCTCGACTCCGATGTCACCCAGCCAATGCGCACACACCACGACTCATGCGGGCAGGCCTTGGTTGATGTTGCCTCTTCTTGGCCAACGACGCTTGCCACATGCCAACATGCAACGTCTGATGTGTGGCCCACTTGGAGCTCTTGATTCCGTGGCGCAAATTCTGACTTACAGGAGTAGACATCATTTTTCAAAAGATTCAGATTGAACATGTACAAACCAAATATGCACTTCCTAAGGTACAAACACACAATAGCTCCCGCAAATACCGTTTATATATATATATATATATATATAATAGTTTTCAACATTTTTTTATTTTAAATTTTTTTCGGTTAAACCCTAAAATGAGTAATTGATTAATCAAACATCGAAAGAATATGAAAAGAAAATATAAAAATAACGCCAAAAATTTACAAATGAACATAGTAACTTAAACTTCAATAATTTTAACAACTTTTTTTATTTTTATTTGCGTTCGATGAATCCTTAAATGAGTAATTGTTGAATAAAAAAAGGAAACCTTTGACAAAAATATAAAATTAACGCCAAAAATTCACAAATAAATATAGTAACATCATATTAAACAATTTCAACAATTCTTAATGATTATTATTACTTTTTTGATAAATCTAGAAAATGGGTAATTCATGAATTAAAAATAGGAAAAATATGAAAAATATAAAACTAATGCCAAAAATTCACAAATCAATATAGTAACCTTAAATTCATCGATTTAAACATTTTTTTAATATTTAGTATTGTTCGATAAATCTCAAAAATTGGTAATGCATTAATAAAAATTACGAAAAATAGAAATTAACACAAAAAGTTCACTAATAAATATAGTAACCTTAAATTCAAATGTTTCAAAAATTGTTTTCATTTTTAGTTTAGTTCTGTAAATCTTTAAAATGGGTAATTAAGAAATAAAAAATTCCAAAAATATTTTTTTAATATAACATTAACGCCAAAAATTAAGAATTAAATATAAATTCAACAATTTCAACAACTTTTTTTTTTTTATTATTTTGTCAATCTGTAAAAAGGTTATTCATTAATAAAAATTGGAAAAACTAAAATTAACCCCAAAATTCACAAATATATATAGTAACCTGAAATTCAATAATTTCAACAATTCTTTTTATGTTTATTTTTGTTCATTTAATCCCAAAAATGGGTAATTAATTTAATAAAAATAGGAAAAAAATAATAAAATTAATGCCAAAAAATCCAACAATTTCATAAATTTGAATTTTTAAAACATGAAATTAAAAAGAAAAATCATAAAAATAAATTTTAAACAATGAATAAAAGTAAAAAAAATATGAAAATGCTTGAAAATACTTCTAAACATGTGAAAATAATGATAAATTGCATATTTGTAGAAATAAAAGGTTTTTCAATATCGTACGAACGTGATGAAATTGGTATGAAAAAACCACGTGAAGCGAAAACGTTGATAAAAAGTGATGGAAAATAGATGAATATGTTGTTATGTAAGAAGGGCGTTTCAAACTCTTTTGGTTTTTGTACAGCATGGACATCCACATATTGTCCACTAGACCGTGATCAATGTCGCTGCATGCGACTTCGCTCGTCTAACAAGTGCAAGCCATATATGATGCAGGTAGGCATATCCAACGTTGGCTGACTTAAGTGTACATGCCACAATCCATTTACCCAGGTCACTCTAAGATTAGTAGACTGATGTGTACAGGCTATGGATGAAGTTGGCAGGCGACGTCCAAAGTTGGCAACCAGATGTGTTCAGACCACAGACGATAGGTTCAACCCATGAAAAACGTCAGTAGACTCATGTATGCAGGCCACAGACGATAGGTGCAACTCATGTCCCACATCAGCTGATCGTTGTGTGAAGGTTGCCTCCAACTCTGACTAACTATTGTGTGCAGAACAAGGGCATTGCGGGAATGTCATGTCCAACGTCGGTTGGTCGTTATGTATAGAACAAAGGCGATGTTGAAAGGCCACGCTTAACATGGGGTAAGGCAACGTTGGACGGCGGTTGACCGTTGTGCTGGCCAAATGCAATGAGGGAACGCAACGCCTGATGTCGTATGACTATCAATTGTAGGCCAAGGGTGATGCTGGCAATCCACGCCCGATAATGGGTGAGCGATGTTCACAATCCACGGAGGATGCGGGAAGTCCACGATCTACGTCAACTAAGGAATATGCAGGCTACGACCGATGAGAAAAGCCCTTGTCCCACGATGGATAGCCATTGTTTGCAAGACAAGAGCTATGTGGGAAGGCCAAGCCCTAATACCGCTAAAGGATTTACACAGTCCAGGATCGATATAAGAGAAAATGATCAAAATTATCCTTGATGTATAGGGGTTGAATTGTTTTGGTCCTTCATACATATCCCCTTATCAAAATAGTCCTTCATGTATATAAAAATAATCATTTTAGACTGTAGCCATAAAACTAACCATAAAAGTTAAAAGAGAGGTTACATTTAATGGTGGGTCCCTTACTATTGACACCCAACGTGTCTCTTCTTCTTCAATCTTCTCTCTTTCACCATTAGAGATCATTCTCCAACTTAAATCCACCCATGTGTTATACACCTACAAGAAAAATTACACACTTTACACTTTTTTTTGTTATCTTCATCTACCTCTACAAAACAATTCCACTAGCTTGCACTTTCTTACACAGAAAAAAAAACATGAGAACAGCGACACAAATACAAACTAAATAAACTAACTAAAACACTTCGTTAATTTTCTTTAGAATATTTCCATAATTTAACTATTTTCAAGATTTAAATATATATTCACTTGTCGAAAATCTATACGAAAAGGATATAGCTTTGTTAATTTTCCCTTTTTGAAATTAATAATTTTTCATCAGTTTCATTTTAATTCTATTTTTTCAGATACAAGGTAAAAATTGAATGGGAAAAATATTATAGAAAATAAAATATTACAAACTTTCTTTGAATCTTTTTAAAATGAATTTAATTAGTTAGTCAAAGAGAATTTGAAAATGGTAAAAGAACTGGGTTTTTTTTTAACCTAGAAGAATTGGGTGAAGAGATAAGATTTGGGGGAGAAAGGCTTGAAATGTATTAATAATGGGACCCACCGTTAAATCTAACCACATTTTTTACTTTTATGGTTAGTTTTAGGGTTAAGGACTAAAATGATTATCTTTTTGTATACATGAAGGACTATTTTGATAAGGTGATATATATGAAGGATCAAAATAATTCAACTCCTATACATCAAGGACCATTTTGATCATTTTCTCATCGATATAACATGTATGCACCTGACGTCGGTTGAGTGATATGCACAGGGCACGGCCGATGCGGATGTCCACGACTAATATCGCCTTACCAATGCCGTTTGTCGTTGGCAGATGTTGGTTTCTTGAAGAACATATGCCTTGGTTGATGCTTCATGCCGCTGGTCGACGTCGATGTCCCCCTTCCGATTGACACACAGCACGGATGATGCGTACATATCTTGGTTTATGTTACTTGTTCTTGGACAATGTTGCTTGCTCGAAGTGCACATGCCTTGGCTGATGTTGCCTGACGTTGGTCGATGCAAATGTCGCCCAACCGATGAACAAATGCCATAAATGATGTGTGCAATCCTTGTTTGAGGTGTCTACCATTGAGTGGCTTCTAAAAATCAAAGTGTCTAGGCTATGGAAGATGCTTGTAGGCCATAACTAATGTCGCTAGACCGATGATTGTAGTCTACAGACGTTGCTCTCAAGCCACGTTTAACGGCAGCTGACCGATGTATGCATCTCATGTCCGACATCTACTGATTATTGTGTGCATGCAAAATGTGATGCAGGCAATCCACGTCTGATGTCGGCTAACCATTGTGTGTAGGCCAAAGAAGATACGGGAAGTCTACGTCTAACGTCAGGTGTTCTTTTTGTGCTGACTAAAGGCGATGCTGGAAGGTCACACTGGATGTCGATTGACCGTTGTGTAGGCCAAAGGCGATGGTGGTAGGCAACACCCAATATCGCTGGCCGTTGTTTGCATACATAGGGCTATGTTGGAAATCTAGACCCATCGATGGCTCAGCAATGTGCATAAGCCACGGTCGATGTCGGCTTAGCAATGTGCAGGATACGAACGAGGCGGGCAACCCATGTATGACGCTGGCTGGTCATTGTGTGCAGGTAAAGGGAGATATAGGAAGGTCAAGCTCGACGACCGCTGAGTGATGTGCAAAGGCCACGACCGATGTGACTGGTCCACGCTTGAGAGACAACTTAGTGATATGCATATGCGACGACCGATGCGGATGTCCACTACCAATATCGTCTGGTCGATTTTGCTTATCGTTGGAAAATGTCATTTACCCGAATCACCGAGGCCTTTACTGATGCTGCCTCCCGTTGGATGACGCTGAAGTTGCCTCGCCAATGTGCACATGGCAGGGCTGATGCATGCATCCCTTAGTTGATGTTGTTTGCCATTGGCCAACGTCGCTTGCCTGAAGAAAACATGCCTCGACCGATACTGCATGATGTTGGCTGATGCAAAAAGCACCCAGTCGATGCACACATGCCAGGGAAGATGTGTGTTGGCCTTGGCTTATGTTGCATTCTATAAGAAGACGTTCCTTGATATAAATGCGCATGACATGTTTGATGTGTGTTAACCTTGGCTTATGCTTCTTATCATTGGCCGATGTTACTTACTTGAAGCGCAAAACTTTGGTTGATGGTGACTATCATTGGTCGACGTCAATGTAGCTCAGCCGATTCACACACGCCACAAGTTATATGTGCATGCCTTAGATGATATTGCATGTCGTTGTTCAACGTCGATTTTCAGATGCACACAAACTACATCAGATACGTGAAGATCGTGGTTGATGCTTCCTGTCGTTGGCTGATGTCACTTAGCCGAGATATGGAGGCCATGTCTGAAGTCGCCCAGTCAATGCACACATGCCACGACTGATGCGTGCATGCCTTGGATGATGCTGCCTGCCATTGGACGATGTCTCTTGTCCACTGTGCGTAGACCTGGACTAATGTCCATGAATCGATGCTCACACGCCATGTTTGATGCCGGCACGCCTTAGTTGTTGCTGCTTGTCATTGGCCGATGTCTATTGGCCGATGCGCACAGGCCATAGGTGATGTCTCCTGTTCGATCCACCCAAACCATGACTGAAATCGACTAGTTGATGTTCACGCAACATAGCTAATGCGTGTAGGACTTAGTTGATGTTGCATGTCGTTGGCCGACATTGCTTTTGAGGTACGCACATTCCACGTCTGTGCATGCATGCTTGGCTCATGTTATATGCCATTAGACGACGTTGCTTGACATATGTGCACATTCCACGTCCATGCGTGTAGGCCTTGGCCGAAGCTGCATGTCATTAGATGACGTCACTTGCCAGAGGCACACATGCCATATTAGATGCGTGCTAGCCTTGGCTAATGCTATGTGGTATTAGCCGACATCTATTGACCGATATTTGTAGGCTACTTACAATGCTGGCAGGCCACATCTGATGTCGGCTGACCGAAGTGTGCAGGCTACGGACGATGTTGGCAGGCCATGTTTGACGTCGACACACCGATGTGAGCAAGCTACAGATGATGCTATAAGTCCACGTGCGACGTCGACAAATATTTCTGTGCAGGACAAATGCGAGGCAGGCAGACTATGTGTGAGTCGGCTGACCCTTGTGTGTGTGCCAAAATCGATGAGGGTAGGCAACACCCGATGTCGTCTGACCATTGTGTGTAGGCCAAAGGCAATACGAGAAGGCAACGCTCGACATTAGATTACAGTGGTGTGTAGGCCAAGGAAGATGCAGGCAGTTCACACTAGACGTCGACTAACTGTTATGCAGGCCAAAGTCGATGGAGGCAGGAAAGTCGCGATGTCGTCTGACTGATATGTGCAGGCCAGAGGTGATGTAGCCATGCCATGTATGACCTCAGTAGACCAATGTGTGAAGGATACACATGATACTGGCAGGCTATGTTCGACATCAGACGGTCGTTGTGTGCAGGCTACGGACGATGCTGTCACACCATGTCCGACGTCGCTTACCGATGTGTGCAGGACATGAAGGATAGGTACAGCCCTCGTTCGACCTTCGTTTTCACTCAAAAGGCAATGCTGGTAGGCCACGTCCTACGTCGGTTGACCATTGTTTACAGGCTAAAGACTATACTGGAAGGACATGTCTGACATTGGCTGATTAGTGTGTGCAGGCGAAAGGTGACACGGGAAGGCCATGCCCGACGTTGGCTGAACATTGTGCAAGAAAAAGGAGATGGGGGTAGGAAACGCCCGACTTCGGATGACCGTTGTGCAAGCCAAAGTCGATGGGGGAAGGCAACACCTGATGTCTCTTGACAGTTGTTTGTAGGCCAAGGTCGATGTTTGCACTTCACACCTGAGGATGGCTAAGTGATGTGCACAAACCACGGTCAAATCTGGCAGTCCACGGCTAACGTCATTCGAGCAATGTGCAGGCTATGACGCATGCAGGTAGCCCACGTCCGACGTCGGCTGGCCGTGGTGTGCACGCCAAGGCCGATGCAGGAATTCTATGATTGACGACTACTGAATGATGTGTACATTCCACTGTCAATGCGGCCTGTCAATGCTTGGCCGATGTGCACAAGCCACGTCAGATGGGGCAGTCTATTACCTATGTCGCTTGGCCAATGAAGATTGTCGTTCACTAATGTCGCTTTCCCGAAGAAAATATGCCTTGGTTTATGCTACCACCTGTCAACTGACATTGATGTCGCCCTTCCGATCTGTACACGCCATGACTTATGTTGCCGGTCGTTAGCCAACCTCTTTTGTAACAACGCGAGGTAAACGCTACAAGAATTGGTATCCTCAAGTCGATACACGGCGTACTCGACGTATGGGAGATCTTGTATAAGCCCTTATATTTCATTTATTGCATATATATATATGAAAAGTAGTGCACATTTAAACTTTTCACAACAATACCTCAAAATCTCTTTTATAGAAAATAATAGAATACTAAGTCTCATAGAAGCCATGTTAGACTCATCAATATCTTTGGGTCACAGCCCTTACATCAACAAAATAGAAAATATCAAAGTCTAATACAAAGTCTTATGAATAGAAAAGCTTAACATAGAAATGTCCTCGAATCAATTGAGGACATACCACAACATACTTGAAAGAATGCTAATATCCAAGTTTCACTTCAAATGACTCCTGTCAAATGCCACCTACACCTTTAGAAGTAAAACAACATATGGAATTAGCACATTGTATGTACGAAGTAGGTGATATGCAATAAAATAATGCTAAAATGGTCATTTGCATATAATATGCTCTTTATGCTCTTTTAGAAAAAAACTTCATAACATAAGTATGCGAATCACTTTTACATCAAGCTTCACATATAAGACACATTACAAGTAAGACCCACAATATAGCATTAACATGACTTATGAACCATAAAAAACATACACACCTCCCAACAAAGGTTATCCTAAGACTTACTTAAGTAAGACAAGAAGAAACCACACATACACTCTCTTCAATAACACCTAAATAATCCTTAAGACTACCTAAGATAAGATTATTCCATTTTGATTACATTAACTCACCACCTAAATTTACTCTATGATTCACCTAAGTAAGACATGAAGAGACTACCCATACACCCTCTTCAAGCCTACCTAAGAAACCCTCTAAGCTACCTCAGATAGGGATCATGCTATTCAATATACATTAGCTTTAATCATAATCATTTCATTAAGTCAATTAAGATACATTCTATCAATTAAGGACTTCACATAATGGTCTTGGATAAACCTAGGGAACCTCCATACTAGCATCTTCAAAGCCTACTCGTGCCACTACCTAAACGTTGTAGAACTTCTCTAACACTAGAATGCATCCCACATGATGAGAATAGACATTAACCGACATAGACCATACTAGCTAGGAATGCCAGAGTTAACCTTACTCCGATGGAGGGTATTATACTTTCCAAGGGTAGAACTAGGACACAACCCATGTAGGCACATGGTTAAGGAATATCAGGGGTTTCATAGAGTATGTTCGTTCACATAAAGGTATATGAGACGGTACCATTCCTTAGTCCTACCAACCCATAATACCCCGACCAAGAATGGGTCAACTAGGGCTACAACTCAAGGTCTATATATGGATAGCTCAATGACTTTCTTAGAGATGGTTTCATGTTGTTCCATCCAACCTATCCCTAAGTCCACCATTCACACAAGAAGGATACCATTACGGCTTTCAACTTCAAGAATATCTTAACCTTCTTTCTATATAGAAGGTTCCACGTATTATTCATAGTCAGAAGGGTACCATCTTAAGTCTACCAATCCTAGACTTTCATTCAACATTCATTCTTACACATACAAGACAAAGGTGCATAAGCCTACTA
Source organism: Solanum sitiens (assembly GCA_016801875.1). NCBI lineage: Eukaryota > Viridiplantae > Streptophyta > Magnoliopsida > Solanales > Solanaceae > Solanum > Solanum sitiens. The sequence continues at coordinate 816,262 of JABWTJ010000177.1, read as the reverse complement.
AGTCAAGTTTCTCATATCCATATACTTAGCATGTATATAGTAGAGGAACATAGTCTACCAATCAAGACACCCACATCATCTTCATATCACATATACAATAGTGTTCAAGTAACATATAAGAACAACCAAGTCAACCTATCAAGATACACTAGTAAGACAACTAGAGACATCACCCTAGTCTATCATGATCACATATAGTCAATTAGGATAGTTCACTCTTCATTTCACATATTCACATATACCACATAATACTTCTATTGATCATATATAAGTCATAACATGATAACATTACAATTCTCATGATAATGCGGACAAGTCCATGTCCATAATGATTATAACACATAAGAACCACCACCATATATGGACAATACCAATCAACACAATTCAATACATATACTACATAATATATAGAGATTAGGTCATTCCAACCAATTCAATTCACAAAGACTCTTACCAAGCGATAAACACCATTACAACCCAATAAACAAACCATACAATGATCCAAAAATATTCAATATGGAAATCATAAAATTAAGGTAGCCTATATACAATTCTAACATAATTCATACATATAACCATAGCCCATTACAATCTACATAAGAATTTAATACTATTAAGTCATGATCAAATCACCCATATTAGAGCCAAAATTAGGACTTCATGATTTGCATGGGTTCATAGATATTTTAAATCTAGAACATTTTACGAACATAAATTCCATCATAAATCATTGATTCAAATCCTTTTATACAAGAACCCATGGCTAAAATTAAAAATAGAAGAATTCATGTTTTTGATCTTCTTTGAAAACCATTTGAACTTGGCTTCTTGAAAGAAAGAAGATTCAAGGATGAAACACCATTCCTTAATTGAACACAAGCCATGAAAATGATGAAGAATCAATGGAGAAATCAAGCTCCTAGACTTAACCTTGCTTCACACTTCAATGGAGTCTACATGGTTCTATTTGGGGTCTTGGGTTTTGATTTTCAAAAATGAACTCATATCCAAGTTCTAGACTTATAAAATCACTTAAAATACCCAAAAATACCTTAAATAACCATCCAATATATTTTTAGAATGCAAGGTGAATTTACCACTTTGCGCCACCCTTGGACGAATGCTTGCAGAAAAGTTGCAGGAACCAAACAACGAGCCCATCGACAGGTCGTCGACCAGGCGACGGTCCATTCTGGGAACCGTCGTTTTGGTCATAGACCATGAAATTTTGGGTCTTAGATATCACACCTAAGTTTGTATCAATGCCCTCCATCTACAGAGCATCGACTGGACTACTGTCCGTCGTTTAGGCATCGTTGTTTGGGACTACTTTTTTGCAATTTTGAGCCAAAGGTTGGGTCCTCCTCAAGGACCTTTAGGGTGGTACTTGGGGAGTCTTGACCTAACGGTTCAACATCAAACACGTTTTTATTGATGTTAGCAACCTCTCACATCAATTTGAAATCAAACGAACACGTAAACATACCAAGGCACACTAGAACACACAAACACGTCTCAAGGCTAACTTTCAAACGTCATGGACGTTCTTAGACGTTTGACTTCCAAACTCTTCCAAACATCAGAAACTTCTTAAAACACTATAATTAACAATTTTAAGACCTTTTAATCTCATGACACACATGATAAGCTCTAGTTTCACCTAGTTCATTTTTAGGGGCTTTATGTCGGTTGCCCGAAGCGCACCAGCCTTGTTCTAATGCTACCTGACGTAGGTTGATGAAAAGGTCACCCAATCGATGCATACATGCCATGACAATGGTGTGCACGCCTTTGTTTATGCTTCTTTTAATTGGCCAATGTTGCTTGTCAGATGCGCATATGCCATGTCAGATGTGTGCATGCTTTAGCTGATGTTGCCTACCATTGGCCGACGTCACTTGCCCCAAACACACAAGCCTTGGCTGATTGTGCCTCCTATTGCTGACGTTGATGTTGCCAAGATGATGCACACACGTCACGAATTATGCATGCATATCCTGGATGATGTTGTATGTCATTGTTTGATGTTGCTTTCTAGATGTGCACAAACAACGTAAAATACATGAAGACCTTGGTTGATACAGCATGTCGTTGGCCGACATCGCCTGGCCAATGCATGCATGCCATGACGATGTCACAAAGTCGAAGCGAACATGACACGTCTGATGCATGCATGCCTTAGATGATGATGCTTGCCTAAAATGATGTCTCCAAGTCGATGCGCATAGGCCACGACTAGTGTCGTCGAGTCGATGCGCACACGCCATGATTGATGTGTGCAGGGGTTGGTTGTTTTTGTCTTTCATTGGCCGATGTGACTTGGTTGATGCGTGCAGGCCACAACTGATGTTGCTTGACCAATGCGCGCAGTCTACGCCAGACAATGACTAAGCAATGTGCACAAGACACGAGCGATGCGCGCAATCCACGACCAACATCGGTGGAGCAATGTGCACAAACCAAGACCGATGCGGTCTATCCATGACCAATATCGCCAGGCAATTGCAAGTTCAGTTGGCCAATATTGGCCACCAAAAGCACACAGGCCTTGGCTGATGATGCATGTCATTGCCCGACTCCGATGTCGCTAGTCGATGCACAAACGCGACGACACATGCGTGGAGGCCTTGGTTGATGTTGCCTGTCGTTGTCCAACGTCGCTTGCTTGATGCCAACATGCCACGTCTGATGTGTGGCCCACTGGAGCTCTTGATTTCGTGGCGCAAATTATACTAACCTGAAATTCAACAATTTCTACAATTTTTTTATATTTATTTTTGTTCGGTAAATCCCGAAAATGGGTAATTAATTAATAAAAAATAGGAAAATCTAACAAAAATTTTAAAATTAATATAAAAAATTCACAAATAAATAAAGCATTAAATTCAACAATTTCATAAATTTGAATTTTAAAAATGTGACGTAAAAAATAAAAATCGTAAAACAAATTTGAAACAATGATAAAAGTCAGAAAATATATATGAAAATACTTCTAAACATGTGAAAAAAAAAATAGATTACATATTTTCACAAATAGCATATTTTTCAATATCGTATGACCCGTAATCGTGACAAAATTCATACGAAAGAACCACATGAGGCTGAAACCTTGAGAATAAATGATGGAAAAAATATGAATATGTTTTTATGCAGGAAGGGCGTTTCACACGTTTTTGATTTTTGTACGGATTGGATATCCACATGTTGTTGAGTAAACCTTGATCAATGTCGTTTAATGGGACGTCGCTCATCTAACAAGTGCAAACCACAGAAGATGCGGGTAGACACATCCGATGTTGGCTGACTGAAGTGTGCACGCCACAATCGATATTGCGAGGTCACTATGACATTAGTACACCGATGTATGCAGGCTGTGGACGAAGTTGGATGGCGACGTTCGACTTTGGCAGCTAAATGTGTGCAAACCATGGACGATAGATACACCCTATGTCCAACATTAGCTGACTTATGTATGCAGGCCATAGACGATAGGTGCAACCCATGTCCCACATCGGCTGACCATTGTGTGAAGGATGTGTCCGACTTCGGCTGACCATTGTGTGCAGACCAAAGGCGATGCGGGAAGGTCACGTCCAACATAGGCTAGTTGTTATGTACAGGACAAAGGCGGTGTGGAAAGTCCACGCTCAACGTCTTCTGACTAATATCCAATCCAAAGTCATTGGGGTCAGGAAACGTTCGACATGGACTAACAATTATGCTGGTCAAAGGCGATGGGGGCAGACAACGCCCGATGTCGCGTGACTATTAATTGCAGGCCAAGGGTGATGCGGGCAGTCTACGCCCGATGATGGGTGAGCGATGTGCACAAACCATGAAGGATGCGGGCAGTCCACAATCGACGTCAACTAAGCAATATGTATGCTACGAATGATTCAAGAATCCCTTGTCCGACGACGCCTAGACATTGTTTGCAAGACAATGGTGATGCCAGAAGGCCAAGCCTGAAGATATCTAAAGGATGTACACAGGCCATGGACGATGCAGCCGGACCACACCCAATTTCGGCTGATAGATATGCACAGGACATGGGCAATGTAGTCTACGACATATGTCATCTGGATGATGCTAGTTTCCATTGTTAGATGTTGCTTGCTCGAAGAACACAGGCCTTCGCTGATGCATCATACCGTTGGCCGACACCGATGTCACCCTGCCGATGCGCACACGCCATAGCTGATGCGTCCAAGTCTTGGTTCATGTTACATGTTGTTAGACGACGTCGCTTTATAAAAATTCACACGCCTTGGATGTTGCTGCCTGACATTGGTTGATTCAAATGTCGCTCAAACGATGCACAAATGCCATAACCGATGTGTGCAAGCCTTTGACGATTTGCCTGTTGTTTGCTGATATCTACAAACCGATGTGTGCCAGCTACAGAAGATGCAAGAAGGCCACGTCTGATGTCGGTAGACCGATGAGGGTAGGCTACAAACAATGCTAGCAAGACACATTTGACGTGGTCTTACCGATGTATGCAAGCCACCGATGATAGGTGCAGCCTACGTCCGATTTCGGTTGACCGTTGTGTGCATGTGAAAGGTGATACATCCGTTGTCGACTAACTGTTGTCAATAGTCCAAAGACGATGTGGGAAGGCCAGGTCTAACGTCAGGAGTCCGTTTTGTGCAGGCCAAAGGCGATGCAAGAAGGACACGCCCAACGTCGACTTACCATTGTGCAGGCCAAAGGGGATGGGGGCACCAAACGTCCGATATCGCTGACTGTTGTTTGCAGTACAAGGTCTATGCAGGCAGTCCACACCCGACGATGGCTTAGTAATGTGCATAAGCCACGACCGATGCGGTAAGTCGACGGCCAATGTTAGATGAGGAATGTGCAGGCTACTGTCGAGGTATGCAGAACACGTCTGACGCCGACTGACTGTTATGTGGAGGTAAAACGCAATGTAGGATAGTCAAGCTCGAGGATCTCATAGTGATGTGAATAGGTCACGACTGATGCGACAGGTCCACGTTAAATGTCGGCTTAGCGATATGCATAGACAATAGCCAAGGCGGTAGTCCACTACCAATATCGTCTGGCCGATGCTACTTGTCGTTGGCTGATGTCATTTTCCCAAAGCATAGATGGATTTGCTGATGATAAATGTTGTTGACCAACACCGAAGTCTCATTTCGGATGCATACACACTATGGCTGATGCGTTCATGCCTTGGTTGATGTTTCTTGCAATAGGCAAACATCATTTGCCTTTAGCGAACAAACCTTGGCTGATGCTACCTGACGTTGGCCAATGCAAATAGAGCACAGTCGATGGACACACTACACACGAGATGCATACATGCCTTGGCTAATGTTGCATTCTATCGGCAAACTTCGGTTGACATATGTACACATGTCATGTAAGATGTGTGATGGCTATTGTTGATGCTTTCTATATTTGGCCGACGTCGCTTACTCAAAGCCCACAAGCCTTGGTTAATGGTGCTTGTCTTTGGCCAACGTCAATGTTATGTGTTCATGCCTTGGATGATGCTACATGTCGTAGACTGACATCGGTTCCCAGATGCGAACAAACCACGTAAGTTGTGTGAAGACCTTGGTTGATGCTTCCTTTCGTTGGCCGATGTCTCCTAGCCAAAGCATGCAGACAATAACCAATGTATCCCACTCGATGCACACATGCCACGGATGACGCGTGCAGGCCTTGGCTGATGCTGCCTACTATTGGATGATGTCGCATGGCCACTGTGCGTAGGCCAGGATTGATGCCCATGAGTAGATGCGCACAAACCACAACTGATGCATGCACACCTTTGTTGTTGTTGCCTTCCATTGGCCAATGTCACTTGGCTGATGCACACTAGTCATAGGTGATGTCACCTCAAACCACGACTCAAATAGCCTAGTTGATGTACACACGACATAGATGACACGTGCAGTTCTTAGATGATGTTGCATATCATTGGCTGACGTTGCTTTCTAGATGCGTACATGCCACGTCTGTGAGTGCATGCTTTGGAAATATTGCGTGACGTTTGTCAATGTCTCTTTCCATATATCTACATTCCACGTCCGTTGTCAAGGCCTTGGCTATGTGTGCATGTCTTGGATGATGCTACATGTCGTAGTTCGACATCGGTACCCAGATGCGCACAAACCACGTAAGATGTGTGAAGATCTTGGTTGATGCTTTTTTCCGTTGGCCGATGTCACCATCCAAAGCATGCAGACCATGACAATTATCTCCTAGTCGATGCACACATACCACAGATGATGCGTGCAGGCCTTGGCTGATGCTGCCTAGCATTGACCGATGTCGCATGACCACTATGTGTAGGCAAGGACTGATGTCCATGAGTCGATGCACACACGCCACGAATGATGCATGCACACCTTAGTTGTTGTTGCCTTCAATTGGCCGATGCACACTGTTCATACGTGTAGTCACCTGGTCGATGCACTCAAACCATGACTCAAATAACCTAGTCAACTGTGCACATGACATAGATGATATGTGTGCATGCCTTGGATAGCAACATGTCGTTAGAGCTGTCAATATGGGCTAGCGCACCCCATCCAGGCTAACCCATACATGCTTCAACATTTTACGGGTCAGGCCGAGCTAGCCTATTTTTTGTGTGGGCCAGAAAACGGTCGGCTCAACCCACAAGTGCGTGGACTACATGTTTGCCCGGCCAACCAACTTTTTTAAATTTTTTATATTTTTTATAGTTATTAAATAAAATTATAAATTATAATTTTAAAATATTATCATAAATAGCAACAAAACAATATTACTTTATGTTTGTTAATCAAATCCACAAATAAAATTATCTTTATAATATTTATTTAGTTCTTTTCAAGTAAAAGTATAAATATATAGAAATATTGATCTAATTGTTTTGAGTTTGGACTTTATTTAATTTTAAAATTTTATTGTTATCGTATGTTTTTTAATTAATTTTTGTTGGCCCACGGGTCGGCCCTACCGATATTTCTCAAACCCCACAAATCAATAGGCTTATTCAGGCCGAGCTAAAAAGCCTTTTTCTTAAATGGGCTCCAAAATTTATAGCCCAGCCCTATTGAATCCCGAGTTAGGCCAGACCGGCTTAACAGGCGTAGACCATATTGATGGCTCTACATGTCGTAGTCGGACATCGATTCCCAGATGCTCACAAACAACGTAAGATGTGTGAAGACCTTGGTTGATGCTTCCTGCCGTTGGCCGATGTCACCTAGCCGAAACATGCAGACCATGACCATTGTCTGCCAGTCGACGCATACATACCACGGATTATACGTGCATGCCTTGGCTGATACTTCCTACCATTGGACGATGTCGCATGACCACAGTGCTCAGGCCAGGACTAATGTCCATGAGTGGATGCGCACGCCACGACTAATGCATGCACACATTGATTGTTCTTTTCTTCCATGGCTAATGTCACTTGGCCGATACACATCGGTCATAGGTAATGTCACTAGGTTGATGCACTCAAACCACCACTCAAATTGCCTAGTCGATATGCAAAAGACATAGATGATGTGTGCAGGACTTAGCTGATGCTACATGTCGTTGGTTGGCGTTGCTTTCTAGATGCGTACATACCACGTCCGTGCATGCATTCTTGGGTGATGGTGCATGACATTGGCTGACGTCTCTTGCCAAATACGCTCATTCCACATCCGTGCATGCAGGCCTTGGCTGAAGCCGCATGCCATTGGCCGGCGTCACTTTCCATGTTAGATGTGTTCTAGCCTTAGTTGATGTTGTATGCCATTGGCATACATCGATAGACCGATATTAGTAGGCTATGTACAATGTTGGCAGGCCACATCCGACGTCGGCAGACCAATGTGTGCAGGTTACGGACGATGTTGGAAGGCCACGTTTGACATTTACACACCGATGTTATGCGGCTAAAAATGATGGTGTCAGTCCACGTTTGACTCAGACAGAGCATTCTGTGTAGGCTCAAGGCGAGGCAGGCAGACCACGTTTGACATCGGCTGACCTTTGTATGTAGGTCAAAGGCGATGTGGGCAGGCCATACCTTACATAGTTTGACCATTGTGTGTAGGTCAAAGGCAATGAGGGAAGGAAACACTCTACATGAGATAACCATGACATAGGCCAAGAACGATGTGGGAAGTCCACGTCTGATGTCGACTAATCATTTTGCAGGCCAAAGTCGATGGGGGTTGGAAATGCTAATGTCATCTGATCGACATGTGCAGTCATGAGGTGATGCGGCTAGGCAATGTCTAACGTCTGCATACCGATGTATGCAGGATACAGACGATGCTGGGAGGCCACGTCTGACACCGGCTGACCGATGCGTGCAGGCCACGGAAGATAGGGGTACCTCACGTCTAATGTAAGCCGATCGTTGTGTGCAGGAATAAGTAGATGCGTGCAGGTCAAGTATGATGTCAATTGACCATTATGTGTAGGTCAAAGGCAATGCAGGATGGACATGTTTGACGTGGTTGACCATTGTGTGCTGGATAAAGGTGATGAGGGAAGGCCACTCTCGAAGTCGGTTGAACGTTGTTCTAGCCAAAGGTGATGGGGGAAGGCAATGCCCGACGTCGGCTGACAATTGTGTAGGCAAATTCTACGAAGGCAGGCAACACCCGATGTCTCCTAACCATTATTTGCAGGCCAAGGGCGATGCAGGCGGTCTATACGCGATAACATCTTAGTGATGTGGAAAAATTACGACCGATGCAGGAAGTTGATAGCGAACATCGGTTGAGAAATGTGTAAGATACGGACAATGTGAGTTGACCAGGTCCAATGTCGATTGGCCATTCTATATAGGCCAAGGGGGATACGAAAAGTCCAATCCTGACGATCGCTCAATGATGTGCACAGGCCGTGGCTGGTCCACGCCCGACATCTACTGAGCGATGTGCATAGGCCACGACCAATGCGACTGTCTATAACAAACGTCGCCCAACCAATTCCTCTTTGTGTTAGCCGATGTTTTTTCCTTAAGTAGATAGGTCTTGGCTGATGTTACCTTATGACAGCCAACATCGATGTTGCCTTGCCAATATGCCGATGCAATGACTTATGTTGCATTTCGTTGGCCAACATCCCTTGCCCAAAGGGCACGTGCCTTGGTATATGTTGGCTTACGTAGGAAGATGCAATGGTTGCCCTACTGATGCACACACGCAATGACCAATGCGTGCAGGCCTTGGATGATGTTGTATTCCAATGGACAACGTCGTTTGCCTGATGTTCACATGTCATTTCAGATGAGTGTAGGCCTTGGGTGATGCTGCCTACTATTAACCAATGTCGCTTGACCGAAGCGTAGAAGCCTTGTCTGATCGTGCCTCCTATTACTGACGTCGATGTCGCCTAGTCAATGCACACATGCCACGGATTATGCGTGCATGAATTGAATGACGTTGCATGCGTTTGGAAGACGTCGCTTGCCAAATATGCACAAAGAACGTCAGATGCGTGATGAACTTGGCTGATGTTGCATGTAATTGGCCAACGTGGCCTGGACAATGCATGCAAGCATCGATCAATGATCTTGTGTGCAAACCTTGGATGATGTTGTGTGCAATTGGTCGATGTCGCCTGGTCAATGCGCGCAGGGCACAAACGATGTCGCCGAGTCGATGCACACACGCCATGACTTATGCGTGCATGCCTTGGTTGATGTTGTATTCCTAAGGTTGACATTGGTTGCAAGATATGCACATTCCACATTTGTGTGTGTAGGCCTTCTCTAATGTTATCTACCATTGGCTAACATTTGTAGACCGATGTGTGCCGGCAACACACAATGCTGGCAGACAACATTTGATGTCGTGTGACCGATGTGTGCAGGATACAGACGATGTTTATGTTCTTATATTTCTTTACTGTTCCGTACTAAATTCCTTTGTTCACCAATCAACTGAAGAACCAATTAGTTGTAGCAGCACCTGCGACTGAAAAAGTAGCCCCGGAAAACATTAAAAAGAAGAGGTCTAGGGCTGGTTCCGGAAAGGGATCGAAGAGAATGTAGCTTCAAGAATGAGGCAAGGCCAGCCCTAAGTGTAAGTTGAAGTTACAGGGCCTGGGAGGTATGAGTTGATCGGATGCAGGGAAGCCCGGGCAATCCGTTCCTATCAATCATTCGTCAGGAACAAGAAAGGGTACTTTGCCAATGACTGAGGAAGGTCGTCCGCTATGTCTTACCGATTATCCGAAGACCATACCAACACTAGTGCCAAAACAAAAAAAAAGGGGGGGATTGACTTTTTCAGTATGCGTCTTGAGTTTTTTTGTTCTAATCGAGATTAGATTAGGGTGGTCAGTGTCTTTTTTAGGTCAAGGGACGGTCTTCTTTTTTTCTTCTATCTAGCTTCTTAGGAAAGTACTCTTGATTCCGATTCGGATTCTTTACCTCGTTGACCGACATTACAATAGGATACGGACAATGCTATTAGGACAAACTAGACGATGACAGACCAATGTGTTCAAGCGAGGACAATGATGGAAACCCACGTATGACGTCAGCTGACCGTTGTGTGAAGGACAATGGCGAGGAAGACAGACCACATCCGACGTCAGCTGACCATTGTGTGCAGGTCAAAGGCGATGCGGACAGGCCACGTCGACGTCAGCTGGACATTTTGTATAGGCCAAAGGCAATGAGGGCAGGCAATGCTTGACGCGGATGAATGTGGTTTGTAGACAAGGATAATGCAATCAATCCATGTCGAAAGTCGGCTGAGTGTTGTGCAGGCCAAAGTCGATGGAGGCTTGCAACGCACGATGTCTGCCGACTGACAAGGATGATGCTGGAAGGCCACTTTTGACATTGGCTGGACGATCTGTGCAGGGTACGTACGATGCCAGTTGTACACGTCTAACGTCAACAAATGATAGGTGCAACCCATATCCGATGTTGGCCGACTTATGTTTGGAAGCAAAAGGCAATGCGGGTAGGCCACGTTTATCGTCGGATGAACATTGTTTGAAGCACAAAGAAAATGGAATGCCACGTCCTACATTGGTTTAATGTTGTGTTCGGGCCAAAGGCGACACTAGAAGTCCACGCTCGATGTCGGCTGACCGTTGTGCAGGCAAAAGGTGATGGGGGTTGGAAATGCCCGACATCACTGTTACGACCCTCAAAACGAAATAGGTCAAACTAGATATTAGTATGTGTTTCATGAGTTAGTAATGAGTTAAAATGATGAATATTAGCATTATAAGTGATTTTATGAAGTTTGGAAATCAAACGTAATGGAACGACCAAGACGTTCAGAAACTAGCCTTGTGTGTGCTAGTGTGTCCTTGTATGTTGTATGTATTTATGTGTGTTGTTTGGAGTCTAAAATCAGTGGGAATGATCTTATCACCTATAGGGACACGTTTAGGATCAAAACGTTTGAGTACGAATCCCCGGGAACCACCCTAAGGGTCACAAGGAGGACCCAAACATTTCCCAAGCAAGCTACCCAAGGCAGCAAGTTTTGCACATAGGTTAAACAAAGGCGCGTTGCGGACCTGCTCCTTCTTAGGCAAAAAGTTTTAGTCTGTGGCGCGGCCACGTCGCGGAATCCTCTGTCCAAAAATTAATTTCCAAGAACTTCTAGGAACAGCTTCGCGACCCGGACTTGTTCCCCGACGATAACTGCCAAAAATTTAAGTGAAGTTTGACTTGTCTAAAATGTTCCAATCAATGTAGGGGTGTTTTGGGTATTTTAGGGGTGTGATATATACTGATTTTAGGTCATTATACACCCATTCCCCCAACCAAAAACCCCAAGCCCTCATTTAGAAATCAAAATTTCAAAACCCTCAAAAGTTCTTCTTTCCCAGAAAGCTCTATCAAACTCCATTGGAGCCAACTCAAGGTGGAGCTAGGGTTGAAGGTTTTCGACGTTTCCTTCATCAAAATTTAGTGTGTTTCTTCTCATTGAGGTATGGTAGTTCATCTTTTACTCTTCTTTTATTGAAGGAGCCCATTTCAAAACTTTTCAAAAGGGGTTTTCAAACTCCAACTTCTTCTATTTTGATCTCTAAGCACGGGTTTTGCATGAAAACTTTATAATGAATGTAATATGATATTTTTCAACGTTAGTTGATGATTTTAAGGTTAAAAACTCAATGACTCAATGCTCAATGTAATTTCTCAACGTTTGGCTTATGAAGTGGGTTTAATGTGCATGGTTTGATAATGTTCGAACTATGGTTTTCTCTATATTATGTTGTTAGTAGCTACTGCATTATTACACTTTATTATGATGTTTTTGGTTAAATATGGAGATAAGGTGGTAAAGGCTTGGAGAAGGGTAAGTTGTTCTATCTTAGTTAAGTTTATTGAAGGAACTCTTGAGTGGTATGGTCTACCTTTTGTGGCGGTGTTTACTTGAAGTATATGGAGTTATATGTGTATTTTGAGAATGGCCTTGAAGGCATGATATGTGAATCTAAAGGGTGATTTTGATATATATATGCATGATGTGTATTAGAAGGTTGAAATGAGTATCTTGAAGAGTTTATGTCTAAATGAAGTATGTATACGATATGTGAAGAAATGTGATTATGTGAAAAGTTTGCTCACATGTACTCACACACACTTTGAATTTATGAATGAAATGGGGGATTGTAGGGTAGGAACTCTTCGTGAGTAGAGATGAAGTGTCTAGACCATTCTCACTATTCCTATAGTATGAAAAGGGGAATTTTGGGGTGAACACTCTTCGTGAGTTGGAATGAAGTGTTTAGTATCAACCTCACCGTTCCCAATAAGCTTTTCAAGATAGGTTGGAGGTTGATTCCCTTCGTGTGTTGAGATGTGGTATTCAAAAGTAACCTCTAGGGATAAGTATACTTCGTGAGTTGAGACGTGTTCCTAAGTTACTATCCCTTAACCTATAGTCTATGAATGTTTAAGACTCCGTGAGGGAGTTATGATTAGCACCGAGAGGATTTGAAGGAGAGGTGGTTACACATTGTGATTAGATATGTCGTATCAAAAAGTACCTCTTGAGATGAGTACTCCTCGTTAGTAGAAAATGACTCACTTAGTAGCAATATCCTTATCCCTTAACTATGCGCCCGCGTAGGTATAGCTATTGGAGATTCCATATAAAGGCTAAAGTTTGACCCTACCTTAGTCAAGTGGGGATCCCTCATCTGGTAGGGGTTAAAACCGGGATTCCATGTCTAGCTCTCATGATCTATGTCGTTTAAAAATATGCCCCCACAAATGAATGTAAATGACCTAAGTATTCTTAAGGGTGTACTACTTAGGGTAGGTGGTGGAATGGAACGCTATCTATGCATTGCACAAGTAGGCATTTGGAGGGAGTCTTGGAGTGTCCTTATATGTAAATGTATGAATGAGTCATGATTTGATGGAAAATACAGTAAAGTGAGTTAAAGTCTTATGTTAAAGAAAAATGTTGAAGTTATGTCGTATATGATGAAGTTATGAATGATGATTGTGGTGTGCTTGATCCAATGGAATCCTCAAGGAACACTAAGTGGGAGTAGTCAAATAGTATGCTACTTTGACATTACACTTAGTGTAACTTACAAGTACCATTGGAGAAGGGCCCTTATGTGAAGTCCTTAATGCATGTATGTTCCCCTAGTCTCTAGTTGTAGAATGTGGTCTTGTTACCCGTGCGAGGTAAGCCTATGGTTGGTAGTCTTGAGGATCACTTGGGTGTGTATTGAAGGGATTGTATGGGCAGTCCTTCCATGTCTTACCTTAGTGATTCTTAGGATAACTTGGTCAGGGAAACCTCAAAGGAAATGAGTTCACTGTGAGTTGGTATGAAATAAGTTCACTGTATGATATCTTGAGTTCTTTGTAATGTGCATTGTTATGCTAAAATTATGGATGTTTCACTTTATGTGTTAAATGATGATTCATATGTTATTATACTTCTATATTCATGAAGGTTTTACTTAATTAGCATGAAAGCTTTATTTATACTAAAATGTGCCCTTTTGCATGATTTTGCATATGCCATACTTAGTACAATGTTTGTACTAACCTTATACTTTTCTATACTCTATAAGTATAGGTTGGAATCAAGTTGAAGGTTGGAAGGACAACTTGGGAATCCACTCTCTCAAGACTAAGTATATCCTCATTATCTGAGTGCATAGTCTTTATTTTCTAGTTATTTTACAAGACTTATTAAGTATTTCTTTCAATGTAAAGGGCCGTGTCCCTAAGATATTTATGTCCTGTCTTTAAGTTGGCTTGTGACGATGAGACTATCATTTAGTATTTATAGATATTTTACTTATTATTATTTACAGTGAAAAGTTTTAATTTCGCACTACTTTTCTTGTCTTATTTCATCAATGATAGCTAAGAGGCTAGTACAAGACCTTCAAAAGGTCAAGTATACCTTTTTCCGACCTAACGGTTGCCCTAACTTCTAGGGTGTACTTGCAGGTCGTAACATTCATTCGACCATTGTGTTGGCCAAAGTTGATAGGGGTAGTATACGCCTGATGTCGCATGACCGTTGTTTGCATGCCATGGGGAATCTTCGCAGTCAATGCCCGACGATGACTAAGTGATGCACACAAACCAGGGTCAATGGGGGTAGTCCTCGGCTGACGTCGGCTGAGCAATGTGAAGACTACGGACCATGCTAGTAGCCCACGTCCGATGTCAGTTGGTCGTGGTTTGTACGAAGAATACGGCCAATGCTGGTAGCCCACGTCCGATGTCAGTTGGTCGTCGTTTGCACTCGTAGGGAAATGTTGGAATGCCAAGCCCGGCGACTACTAAATGATGTGAATAATCGACGACCAATGCGGCCGATCCACACTTGACCAATGTGCACAGGACATGTCTAATGCGGCAGTCTATGGCCTATGTCGCCAGGCCCCTACTGCTTACCGTTGGATAATGTCCTTTCTCAAAGAAGATATGCCTTTGAGAATGCTGCCATCTATCAACCGATGTTGATTTTGCCATACCGATCGTGCACGCCACGACATATGTTGACTACCGTTGGCCAACGTCGCTTGCCTGAAGCTCAATAGCCCTGGATAATACTACCTAACAAAGGCTGATGCGAAGGTTTCCATACCAATGCACACACGCCACAACAATTGCGTGCTGGACTGGCCGATATCGCTTTTTGTTGGCAGACTTTGCTTTTTAGATGCGCATATTTTATGCAAATGCGTGAAGGCCTCAGCTAATGCTGCCTACCATTGTCCGACGTCGCTTGCCCGAAGCACACAAGCCTTGGATGATGGTGCTTCCTATTGGCGACATAGATGTCGCCAAGACGATTCACACAATCCACGGATTATGCATGCATATCCTTGGATGATGTTGCATGTACTTTTACGATGCTGCTTTCCAGATGTGGACAAACCATGTCAGATGCATCAATAGATTGGTTGATGCACCTTGTCGTTGGACGGGTTCACGTTGCCCATGCATTTAGATGCGACTGATGCCGCCCAGTCGATGCGCATGCAAGAATCCCTTATATGACGCTGCTTTCCATTGAATGATGTCGCCAAGTTGATGCATGCAGGCCACGACCGATGTCGTTGAGTCAATGCACATATGCCACGATTGATGTGTGCAGGCCTTGACTATTGTTGCCTTCCATTGGTCGATGTCTCTTAGTCAATGCGCGCAAGCCACATTTTATGTAGCCTGGACGATACACTCAGACCATGGCTGAATTTGATTGGCCGATGCGCATAGCCCACGTGCAACAATGACTGAGCTTTGTGCACAAGCTATGGCCGATGCGGGCAGTCCACGACCAACGTCGACGGAGCAAGGTGCAAAATCCACGACCGATTCGAGTGATCCTCGACGAATGTAGCATGGTCAATGCTGCTTTTTCTTGGCTGATATTTCTTGCCCAAAGCACACAGGGCTTGGCTGATGGTGCCTGTCGTTGAACGAGGCTGACGTCGCCCAGCCAATGCGCAAATTCCACGGCTCATGTGTGCAGGCCTTGGTTGATGTTTCTTGTCGTTGGCCAACATCGCTTGCTTGATGCCAACATGCCACTTCTGATGCATGGCCACTTGGAGCGTTTGATTCTATGGCACGAATTCTGACATCGTTTTGTCAAGATTCATATTGAACATGTACAACCCAAATATGCACTTTCTAAGGTACAAACACTCATTAGCTTCCACAAATAAAGTTTTTATATATATAAAAAATAGTTTTTCAACAATTATTTTACGTTCAATTTTTTCTGTTAAACCCAAAAATGAGTATTTTATTAATAAAATATAGGAAGAATATTACAAAAAACATAAAATAAAGCAAAGAATTTACGAATAAATTTAGTAAACTTAAATTCAATAATTTTAACAATTTATTTTATTTTTTATTTTTGTTAGATAAATCCCGAAAATGAGTAATTGATGATTAAAAAATAGGAAATCGATGAAAAAAATATAAAATTAATGCCAAAAATTTCACAAATAATTATATTAACCTTATATTCAATAATTTCAGCAATTACTTTAGTTATTATATTTGTTCGGTAAATCCCGAAAATGGGTAATTAATGAATAACAAATATGAAAAGTATAAAATTAATGCCAAAAATTCATAAATAAATATACTAACTTTAAAATCATCAATTTCAACATGTTTTTTAATATTTATTTTTGTTCGATAAATCTCGAAAATTTGTAATTTTACATAATAAAAAATTTAACGCGAAAAATTCAGAAATAAATGTAGTAACCTTTAATCAACAATTTCAACATTTTTTTGTTTTTTATTTTAGTTTAGTAAATCTCAAAAATGGGTAATAGAAATAGGAAAATATTTTTTAAAAAATATAACGCCAAAAATTCAATAATAAATATAGTAACCATAAATTCAACAATTTGAACAATTTTTTAATTTTTTTTTATTTGGTAAATATCGAAAAAGGGTAATTCATAATTAAAAATAGGAAAAATATACAATTATTGCAAAAATTAACAAATAGATATACTAACCTTAAATTCAATAATTTCAACATTTTTGTATTAATTTTTATTCGTTAAATCCCAAAATAGGTAATTAATTATTTAAAAATAGGAAAAATCTCAAAAATTATAAAATTAATACAAAAGAATCACAAATAAATAAAGCATTAAATTCAACAATTTAATAAATTCTAAATTTTAAAATGTGACATAAAAAAGAAAAACCGTAAAAATAATTTTTAAATAATGAATAAAAGTAAAAAATATATGAAAATGCTTGAAAGTACTTCTAAACATTTGAAACTAATTATAGATTACATATTTGTACAAGTAAAAGATATTTCAATATCGTACGAACCATAAACGTGATAAAATTGATATGAAAGAACTACGTGAGGTGGAAATATTTATAATAAATGATGGAAAATATATGAATATGTTGTTATGCAAGAATGGTGTTTCACACTCTTCTGATTTTTGTACGACATGTATATCTGCGTGCTGTCGACCGGACCTTGATCAATGTCACCGCATGTGACGTCTTTTGTATAACAAATGCAAGCCATAGACGATACGGGTAGACACATCCGACGTCAACTGACTGAAGTGTGTAGGCCACAAGCAATGCCTCCAGGTCACTCAGACGTCGCTAGACAGATGTGTGCAGGCTACGGATGGAGTTGACAGGCGACGTCCTGCGTTAGAAAAGCGATGTGTACAGGCCAGGGACGATATCTGCTGACCATGTACAACATCGAGTGTGTAATGTATGTATGTCAGAGATGATATGTGAAGTCCATATACCAAATCGGCTTACCATTGTGTGAAGGACACGTCCGACGTCGGCTGACCATTGTATGCAAGCCAAAGGCGATGCTGGAAGGCCTTATGCAACGTTGCATGACGATTATGTACAGGCCAAAGGAGATGTGGGAATGCCACGCTCCACTTCTGCTGACCAATGTGCAAGCCAAAGGCGATGGGGTCATGCAACGTCTGACGTCAGCTGACCATTATGATGGCCAAAGGCGATGAGGGTAGGCAACGCCGGATGTTACTTGAGTATTTTTTGCACGCCCAGGGAGATGCGGGAAGTCCACGCCCGATGACGAGTGAGTAATGTGCACAAGCCACAGAGGATACATGTATTCCACGATCGACGATAGCTAAGCAATATGTAGAGTACGACTGATGCGATCATCCCTTGTCCGACGACGGATGGACATTGTTTGTAGGCCAAGGGCGATGCAGGAAGTCCAAGCCCGAAGACTGATAAACGATGTACACAAGCCACGATTTATGCGGTTTGTTAACACATGAAGTCAGCTAAGCGATGTGCACAGGCCACGACAGATGCAACAGTCTATGACTAATATCACCTAGCCAGTGCCGGTTGCTGTTGGCTGATGTCGCTTTCTCGAAGAACAAATGCCTTGGTTGATTCTTCATGTTGTTGGCTGACGCCGATGTTGCCCTGCCGATGTGCACACGCCACAGCGGATGCGTGCAAGCCTTTGCATTTACTACCTGGTTTTGGCAAACGTCACTTGCCCGAAGTGCACATGCCAGTGCTAATATTGCCTAGAGTTGTTCGATGCGAATGTAACCCAACCAATGTATAAACACCTTAACGGATGTGTGCAGGCCTTGGCTAATGTGCCTGCCATTGGCTGACATGTACAAACCGATGTGCATAGGCTACTATTTATGTTGGCAGGCTACGTCCAGTGTCGGCAAACCAATGAGTGTTGGTTACAGACGATGCTGCAAGGCCACATCTGACATCGGCTAACCGATGTATGTAGGACACAAAGTATAGGTTCAGCTCACGTCTGACGTCGGCTGACCATTGTGTGCATGCAAAACATAATGCGGGCAGTCCACCTCCGATGTCGGCTAGCCATTGTAAGTAGGCGGAAGGCGATGTGGGAAGGACACATATGACATCAGCTTTCCAGTTTGTGAAGACCAAATGCGATGCAAGAAGGCCACACCCTATGTCGACTAATACTTGTGTAGGCCAAAGGCAATGTGGTTAGGCCAAAGGCAATGTGGGTAAGCAATGCTCGATATCACTGATCATTATTTTAGGCAAAACACTTGACGGGCACTCCATGCCTGATGATAGCTTAGCAATGCACTCAAGCCATGACCTACGTAGCATGGTCGAGGTCAATTGTCGTTGGCCGATGTCATTTTCTCAAAGCATACAGGGCTTTGTTGATGCTGCCTACCGTTGATCGACGCCAAAGTTGCCCTGCCGATGCGCACACACTACGGCTGATGCATGCATGCCTTGTTTGATGCTTGTTGTTGTTAGCCAACGTCGCTTTCCAGAAGCTCACATGCCTTTGTTGATGTTGCCTGATATTGGTCGATGAATATATGACCAAATAAGTGCACACACTTTAGACAGATGCACGCATACCTTGGCTAATGTTGCATATCATTGGTTGACACACCTTACTCAAAATGCACAAGCCTTTGTTGATGGTGCCTATACTTGGTCGACGTCAACATCGCTCAGCCGATGCACGCACCCTATAGGTTATATGTACATGCCTTGGATGATTCTACCTATCGTAGTCCGATGTTTGTTACAAGATGCGCACAAACTACTTCGGATGCATGAAGACCTTGGTTGATGGTGTATGTCGTTGGCTGACGTCACCTGGCAGATACTTGCAAGCCACGACTTATGTTTCCTAGTCGATATAGACATGCCACGGCTGATGCGTACAGGCCTTGGTTGATATTGCCTTCCATTGGTCAATGTCGCCTTTCCACTGTGCGAAGGCTAGGACTGATGTCCATGAGTTGATGCACACACAACACGACTGATGCGTGAAGGCCTTAGTTTTTGCTCTTTGTCGTTGGCTGATGTAGCTTGTCCGTTATGCATAGGGCATAGGTGATGTTGCATGGTCGATGCATTAAAACCACAGCTGAAATTGCTAGTCGATGTGCACATGACACAACTTATGCATGTAGGCTTTGGCTGATGGTGCATGTCGTCGATCGACGTCGCTTGCCTGATGCGAACAAGCAATGTCTGTTCAGGCCACATCTAACGACGACACATGAATATGTGCAGGCTACGGACGATGTTGGGAGGCCAGGTTCAACTTCGACAAACCGATGCAAGGAGGCTACAAATAATGATGTGAGGCCATGTTAAACGTCTATAGAACTTTGTGTGCAGACCAAAGGGAGGCAAGAATACCACGTCTGTCATCATCTGACCATTGTGTGAAGGACAAAGGCGATGCGGTCAAGCCAGACTCTACTTCAATTTACCATTGTGTGTAGGCATAAGGCAATGCAGACAAGAACACTCGAATTGGTTGACCGTGGTGTCACAATCAGGGGAACCCCCTAGAAGTAACATGGCGTACTCGACCTCTCGGAGGTCTTATACAAGCCCATAGTTATCATTCATCGCATTAACATAGTAAATTTAGCGGAAAATTTAAAACTTTTAATAGCACATCATATGCTAGAAACTTCAACTCGTATATGTATAAAACATAAGCCATAATACATTTATAGACCTTAAGTCTCTTTGCCATCTTAGACTCAATAACTTTAGAGTACATTAGGGACACGGCCCATAAGACACATTACATAACTATAAAATATTTAAAGACTTTACATTAAAGACATAAGTAGGACATCCTTGAACTTTAAGGATTCTTTTCATTGAGCTTGGGAAATCATCTATCAAGCTCTTCACCATTCAAGACATCCTTTAATCATCCATAACCTACACTTTGTGTAAAAAGTAGAGAAGAATGGGATTAACACAAGAATGTACTAAGTATGGCAACCATGCAAAAACATGCATTTAAAAAGGGACATTTTCTTTGAAATCATACTTCATGCCATTTTGAGTAAATCTTCATAAAACCTTTAAGCAATAGCATTTATATCATTTTCATACTTCATGGAAACACAATTAAAGGCCAAACATCATAGAAAAGCACTTACAGAATTTAAGTCCAAATTGAGGTCACTTTACAGTGAACTCAATTTCCTTTACAGTGAACTCTTTTCTCCTTTATTCATTTACCTTCCAAGTAACCCTTTAGTGATACTTGGTGCAATGCATCACCTTAAGGCCACAAGGAAACGTACATATCATCTATACAAGACAACACATACCATCATAGAAGTATAGTACAACATAGACATAGTTAAGCCAAGACTAAAAGGTCATTACAATGAACTCCTAGTCAATATGCACATATACTAATTTACTTCATATTGAACCTTATGAAACATAACTCATGCCCCCAATCTAAGTCTACTAGTGCACTGCACATGTAAGGCCCCATAACCTCACACATACTTAGTACACCTATCATGAGACCACAAGCCTTTACATCCAAATCATATATCTACATAGTAAGAGAAGAAAACTTCATTTATGTGAAGTAAGACATTCATCATATAGTTAACAAGATCAACATCATTCATAAAGGACACATACATAATCATATGCATTACGTCACCTTCCTAAGACTTCCTAAGGAGTCACTTGTGCAATGTTTAGATGGGTTCATTACTTACACCTATCCTAAGTAACTTACCTTAAGTCCTCCTAGTTAGGATCCTATTGATTTACTTCCATTATCCATTTTACCTTTATGGAAACTATAGGCTTAACCGACACTAAGACCATTGGTTCTAAACATGGAATTTGGTGTTGTAGATCCTTACACCAATGGAAGGTGTTCCTACCTAGCCAAGGTAGAACAATAACATATATCCTAGCATCCTAAGTGAATTCACTTTGCTAGATACTATGTGGCAAGCTTAGTTTATGGAACTAAGAGATAGGTATTCCCTCTACATACCATTTGGTAATTGGGGCCTCACCCCATGACATGAGTGAATCTTCCTCAAGGAAAGTCAACACCTCATATAGGTCCATAGGTGAGTATTCCTCTGAGGGAAGTCAACACTCTATAAGGAACAAATGGTGAATCTTCCTCTAAGGAAAGTCAACACCTCTCAATGTCAAGTTCACTCGGTGCTAAGCTAAGTTCCCTCTATTGAAAATCCTTTATTACATTTATTTATAAAAATATAGGCTTAGGATATTCATTATTCATATGCTTATAGCATATTCAAGCACCTATTTAGTTTTAGAGTATTCTACGGAACACCTCTCAAGGTTCCTTCATTAACTAGATTATCATTCATGTGTGTGAGTGTATACATAGATGTGAGCAAGCCTTTCACATAACCCATAATATCACACATGTTCATATATCAATTCATGAGTCTATAGGCATAACTATATGAGCAATCCTCTCATGTACCTACTAAGACACTATGCACATTCATACTTCATCATATCATATACATCATATTCATAACATGTTCATGTATTCATCTTTCATATATATATAGAAACCAAACCTAGGAACTATCCTATAAAGTTACACATGTGCAATGCATATACAAGGTCCCATACCCTTGCCCATACTACTACACCTATCAAGTCATCTTAGTTGAGGAAACATACTGTACTTTCATAAACATCACCTTAATATGCATAGTAGTAGACACTAGTGAATATGAGAACTACCTTTATTTAGACACAATGACCTATACTAATTATATCCTGCATGTAAGTGAGAGTGTGTACATTGGTCAACATGATCACATAATGACTATCAAAACACATTGAGGCATCCACCCTCTTAGATCATAATACTTCATCAAGCATAGCCACACAACACACAATAACATAGGAGACAAGCCAACTTCCTAATACACTTAAGACTCCTAACTTGTGCTATTCATGCATTCACATAGGGGTACATAGGTAAGGGATTATTAACCCTTTTAACACATCAATGGCAGCACCTATACTTTACCCTAACATGAATATACACATGCTTATACAATAGCCATACAACCTAGATCACAACTAGAATAGGAAAGTAGGCATAAGCTTCTCATAGTATCATCTTAAGCATATGTTCATAAGTTAATTTATTTGACTTCAAGTCCATGGTCAACACCTATATAATTACAATAAAGTAAGCACCGCCACCATAAGTGGACCATACCATACAATGCCATACAAGGCCTCATCAACATAATTATAGAAGAATAGAGAAGTAGAAGAGTAGAGTGAATAAGCATTCTTACCAATTTCTCACCCTTTGATCATCATTGATCAATACACCTTATTCATAAATAAAACACATATATGGCAGTAGCTAAATTTACTTTAAACATATAAGAAACCATGTACAAGTCGCTACAAGATTATACTATAACATAATACAACACATCAACATACTAGGAAAGTAGAATAACATAGATCATTAGCTAATTTCC
This sequence comes from Solanum sitiens, assembly GCA_016801875.1. Classification (NCBI taxonomy): domain Eukaryota; kingdom Viridiplantae; phylum Streptophyta; class Magnoliopsida; order Solanales; family Solanaceae; genus Solanum; species Solanum sitiens. The sequence goes on along the minus strand of JABWTJ010000177.1, from coordinate 792,958 downwards.
CTTGCATTGATTTTAGATCATATTTCATACATATTATAAGTCTAAGGCAGTAGCTAAACCTACCTTTAACCATATTGAAATCATAATTATATACCTTCAATATTAAGGTTACAACATAGGCATTTAGGCTTATCGATTTGCTAGAGTATAGAAGACTTTACCAATACTATGAACTCTCTAAGGCTTTTATCATCATTCATATTTTATCAACAATACACTCATTAGGCAGTATCTAATTGGATAAGAAATCAAGACGAAATCATGCTTCATTTAATCACAATTCGAGATCCATCACACACTTAACTTTTTGACTTCATAGCCTAAAGGAATCTAGATCAATTCATGCAAGCCTTTCTTAATTTTATCATTAAGGATTTATACCTACAAAATTCATCCATTATATCACCCTAAAACAGTATCTACAGTAGTTCATACATAATCAAAACTCTACACAACCGATCTCACAAACGACTTCAAGGCAACATGTACAAACATAGGCTATTCATGTTCAAATCTTCATATATTTATCATCATGGACTGATCATCATCAATTCACCATCAATTAACATAAACAACAGTATATATAGGTGATTCAACGTAAGAACATCACAATTCAATCGATAACAAGCCATAATCACATTGCCCATGCAAGGGCTAAATCGATTTAAGGAAGGGACATGGGTTCATCATGCAATTGTAGTAAATTCACGTTCAAACCACTGTATTAAATTCAATTAATAATTATTTAATCATTCAAAACGTTTTTAGAAAGAACCCATTGCTAGATTGAAGAAGAAGAACTTTGATCATAATATTTCTTTGAAAACATTGAGAAGAACTCTCCAAGTGAAAGGTTACTTAGAGATGAAGGATCACCATACCTTTGTCTACTTGAAAACCTATAAAACTTCATGATTCATCCATGGAAAACCCAGCTTAAATCTATTCTTGAGTTTCACCAACAATGGTGGTTTTAGGGAGAACATTTTTGGAGGGAAGAGCTCAAAACATGTCAGTTGATTTTAAAATGGGTTGATCACATTTTAGATGACTTATATACACCTAAAATTAACTAAATAAACCTATAATAATCAGGTTAGGACGTGGGGTGAATTTCCCATTCACCCCTTTAATTACCAGCACGCAGGCTGCCAGTTGCAGGCCACCCTCGACGATGGTAATGATGGGGCATCTAGGCCATGACGGGCCGTGCCTGGCCTCCGTCGCCTGACACTTAGCCAAAATTGGCTTAAGACCTGACCAAGGCATGTTTCCCTAGACTAGACCTGCCCTACGGGACTTTGGTGGACCAAAGATCCGTCGTTGGGTCCGTCAATGGACACTGCCCAAGCAGTGTTTTAGGGAGCTTTTGGTTCTTCTTTTGGGGCGTCTTGTGGGGACCTTTAGAAGTCTTACCCGGACGTTTCCAACGCGATTATAAACATTAACAATATATAGAACTTACACATAAATTTAATCCAAAACAAACACCTACAAGACGTCCAAAGAGGCCAAGCCCCATCATGACACACGATGAACGTCTTAAGGGCTATCTTTCAAACGCCTTGGACGTTCTTGGTCGTTTGACCTCCAAACTTCTCAAAACTTCATATACTATCATTTAACATCATTATAAACCATTTAAATACTTTATAATCTCATGAAGCACATATAATAACATAGAACCACATACGAGGCATTTAGGTTACTTAGTCGTCGAACGTTTCGATCAACCCTTGATGTTTGACTTCCAAATCACTTCAAACCTTATACACTACCTATAAACCATATTATAAGTCATTTTAGGACCTTAGAACACTAAGACGAACATGTTAGACTCTAGACACCTTATCTCATTTTGGGGTCCTACAATATCCCCCACTTGGGAACATTCGTCCTCGAATGACACTTAGGACACTTTAACCACAATAAGGACTTCAAAGTATCATTGAGCAGTTCATAACATTTAAAATATCATCAAATCATTTTAGCACTCAATGCACACAAGCAAGCAAAACCATTACTCACTCACTCTTTAATGCATCAAACACAAAGGTTCTTATCATATTCATAGGAGAACATCCTTCTCCTAATCATAACATGATCATTACATCTTAATTCATTACAAGAAAATCTTGAAAAGCTACTCATAGGTAGATCATAACCCATACTCAAATTTACTTAAGTACTCATACTTCATTGCACATAAACTTGAGTTAGTTAAATCACAAAGATCTTCATTAGTTAGACCTAGTACCATGATGGTCATACTCAACCATACCATGCTTAGTGGTGTACATGGAGGAATGTCTTGCTCCTCAACACACTTGCATGTATCATTAGTTTACACCTTAGAAAGTACAAGGTCAATTTCTTTAAAAATGAGAAATCTCAACTTTCAAGCCAAGACATGCATATATTTTTCTTCTTAGTGAAGTATAAATGGCAAGTCACACCAAGTACATCACAACAAAATAGGAAGCCATTCCACAAATTTCTTTTCTTAACATAATACTCACCCTTTTAGTAAACCTCATTTTGGAAAAATAACACAAATTATAGGCACACACATGGACACTTAGCTAAACATGCTTTCACCTTTCAAGAATGAGCCTACAATTTTGCATTCCAAATCATCAAGTCACTTAATTTTTCAAGATAGTCAACATATTTATTGTAAAAGAGACTCAATTCCCATTATAAGGCTAAACATTTTACCTCACAAGTGACTATTACCAAGTTTCTTGTCTTATCTCATGAAGTCAAATGCACAACTAGCATATCAAGATGTAATTCAACATGAGAAAACATGGATTTTTATCAAAAAATTTCTTTCATACCCTTTTGAAAATTCATAATGTCTTCGAGATGATGCCAATCAATACACACCAAACATATAAAGGTCATGCAAATCATACTTTATGAGAGACTATATTCATGAACAAGCTTACTAAGAATTCATTATTTTCAAGTTCAAGTAATAATAGAAGGACAAGGTAGACTATATGTACTACCTTACCATTTCATCACCATCCCCCACTTAGGGTAAACACAATTAAGAGCAACTTATCCCAACTTAAGAGTATCTTAACTTAACAACCTTCATTCCAAATAGCAAACTCCTTTTCACATTCATTATCATTTTCATATACATCAATTCCACACACATTTCGACAACATTCAATCAAAGGACAACTTAGTTGGTTCTCCAAAAATGTTACAGTAAGTTGCCTAGATTTATAGTGAGCATGCTTCCACATATCCAAAAATGCAACATTTAGACATTTGATGGAACAAGCATGGAAATATAAGATACAAAGCTTTACCAACTCATCCTTCATAAGCATGCATACTATCTTTACAACTAGGATCAAGTCTCTACAAGGACTCCAATTTACACTAGCAACTTATCAAGTATCTCTTACATACAAAAGGAGACAATGCACACTTTTAATCACATACATTCAAAGGATAGAATGCTTCCATAGGTAGTTATTAAACATTCCAAGTTCAAATCCTAGTATTTGGCTACCATAATACAAAACCATAGATGAATAAAACAATCTAAGAGAATTCACTTTAACCACCATAACTTTTAGCATGCTTTAACTATATCATGACATACATTGTTCGACATAACTTGCTATTTCACATAAATTTCATATATTGCCATAATTGGCATCACATCATCAAATAAGAGATATTTCATACATAGTAAGGTAAGATAACCAATCATAATCCTCATAGATTTAACATGTGCAATGATCAAGTAAAGCCCCATAACCCTACTAAATCAAGTAACCCAACAGGAACTACAATTAGCACCATACTCCACTCATCTATAACCTTCATGCATGCATAACTCCATATCCTTAGCAAACTAGGCTATTTACATGTTTATAAGCATATATATCATCACATAAGGACATTTACATTTATCATCATACACATACATAATATTAACCTCCTAAGGTCTCCATCAAGGCAAACTAGTGCAAGACATAGGTAGAATCTCATACCCCTACCTAAGTCTAGTTAACCCTTCAAGTTGCCTTAGTTAGTTTATACATCATTAAATAAGGACAAGTGTCACCTTCACACATACTCATTCAAACCATAAAACAAAGATAATCATTTTAAACTCACCTTTTCTCCCTCAAGCATAGAGCAATCTCATCCAAGAAATCACATCTAAAAGACCACAGGACAAGAAAACATAAGAGAGAGATCATATAGAGTTAAGTTCTATGGCACGATATGAGAATAATGAAGAAGGGAAACTCTATTGTCCTATAGCCTCTCATACCATTTGATGTGTCGCGAATCACCACCAATGCTATGAGACTCTACTAGACGTGGCAATATGAGACTCTTAGAACCTAAGACCACTTTATAAACCTCATGCTCTGATACCATATTGTCACAACCGGGGGACCCCCTAGAAGTAACACGGCGTACTCTACCTCTCGGAGGTCTTATACAAGCCCATAGTTATCATTCATCGCATTAACATAGTAAATTTAGCGAAAAATTTAAAACTTTTCATAGCACATCATATGCTAGAAACTTCAACTCATATATGTATAAAACATAAGCCATAATACATTTATAGACCTTAAGTCTCTTTGCCTTCTTAGACTCAATAACTTTATAGTACATTAGGGACACGGCCCATAAGACACATTACATAACTATACAATATTTAAAGACTTTACATTAAAGATATAAGAAGGACATCCTTAAACTTTAAGGATTCCTTTCATTGAGCTTGGGAAATCATCTATCAAGCTCTTCACCATTCAATACATCCTTTAAGCATCCATAACCTACACTTTGTGTAAAAAGTAGAGAAGAATGGGATTAGCACAAGAATGTGCTAAGTATGGCAACCATGCAAAAACATGCATTTAAAAAGGGACATTTTCTTTGAAATCATACTTCATGCCATTTTGAGTAAATCTTCATAAAACCTTTAAGAAATAGCATTTATATCATTTTCATACTTCATGGAAACACAATTAAAGGTCAAACATCATAGAAAAGTACTTATAGAATTTAAGTCCAAATTGAGGTCACTTTACAGTGAACTCAATTTCTTTTACAGTCAACTCTTTTCTCCTTTATTCATTTACCTTCCAAGTAACCCTTTAGTGATACTTGGTGCAATGCATCACCTTACGGCCACAAGGAAACGTACATATCATCTATACAAGACAACACATACCATCATAGAAGTATAGTACAACATAGACATAGTTAAGCCAAGACTAAAAGGGCATTACAATGAACTCTACTCAATATGCACATATACTAATTTACTTCATATTGAACCTTATGAAACATAACTCATGCACCCAATCTAAGTCTACTAGTGCAATGCACATGTAAGGCCCCCATAACGTCACACATACTTAGTACACCAATCATGAGACCACAAGCCTTTACATCCAAATCATCTATCAACATAGTAAGAGAAGACAACTTCATTTATGTCAAGCAAGACCTCCATCATATAGTTAAAAAGATCAACATCATGCATAAAGGACACATACATAATTATATGCATTAGGTCACCTTCCTAAGACTTCCTAAGGAGTCACTTGTGCAATGTCTAGATGGGTTCATTACTTCCACCTATCCGAAGTAACTTACCTTAAGTCCTCCTAGTTAGGATCTTATTCATTTACTTCCATTATCTATTTTACCTTTAGGGAAACTATAGCCTTAACCGACACTAAGACCATTGGTGCTAAACATGGAATTTGCTGTTATAGATCCTTACACCAATGGAAGGTGTTCCTACCTAGCCAATGTAGAACATTAACATATATCCTAGCATCCTAAGTGAATTCACTTTGCTAGATCCTATGTGGCAAACATAGTTTATGGAACTAAGAGATAGGTATTCCCTCTACATACCATTTTGTAATTGGGGCCTCACCTCATGAGAAAACATGAGTGGATCTTCCTCAAGGAAAGTCAACACCTCATGTAGGTCCATAGTTGAGTATTCATCTAAGGGAAGTCAACACTCTATAAGGAACAAATGGTGAATCTTCCTCCAAGGAAAGTCAACACCTCTCAATGTCAAGTTCACTCGGTGCTAAGCTAAGTTCCCATTATTGAAAAACCTTTATTACATTTATTTATAAAAATATAGGCTTAGGATATTCATTATTCATATGCTTATAGCATATTCAAGCACCTATCTAGTTTTGGAGTATTCTATGGCACACCTCTCAAGGTTCCTCCATTAACTAGATCATCATTCACGTGTGTGAGTGTATACATAGATGTGAGCAAGACTTTCACATAACCCATAATATCACACATGTTCATATATCAATGCATTAGTCTATAGGAATAACTATATGAGCAATCCTTTCATATACCTACTAAGACACTATGCACATTCATACTTCATCATATCATATACATCATATTCATAACATGTTCATATATTCATCTTTCATATATATATAGAAACCAAACCTAGGAACTATCCTATCAAGGTACACATATGCAATGCATAGACAATGTCCCATACCCTTTCCCATACTAGTACACCTATCAAGTCATCTTAGTTGAGGAAACATATCGTACTTTCATAAACATCACCTTAATATGCATAGTAGTAGACACTAGTGAATATGGGAACTACCTTTCATTTAGACACAATGACCTATACTACTTGTATCGTGCATGTAAGTGAGAGTGTGTACATTGGTCAACATGATCACATAATGACTATCAAAACACATTAAGGCAGCCACCCTCTTAGATCATAATACTTCATCAAGCATAGTCCACACAACACACAATAACATAGGAGACAAGCCAACTTCCTAATACACTTAAGACTCCTAACTTGTGCTATTCATGCATTCACATAGGGGTACATAGGTAAGGGATTATTAACCCTTTTAACACATCAATGGCAGCACCTATACTTTACCCTAACATGAATATACACATGCTTATACAATAGCCATACAACCTAGATCACAACTAGAATAGGAAAGTAGGCATAAGCTTCTCATAGTATCATCTTAAGCAGATGTTCATAAGTTCATTAATTTGACTTCAAGGCCATGGTCAACACCTATATAATTACAATAAAGTAAGCACCTCCACCATAAGTGGACCATACCATACAATGTCATACAAGGCCTCATCAACATTATTATAGAAGAATAGAGAAGTAGAAGAGTACAGGGAATAAGCATTCTTACCAATTTCTCACCCTTTGATCATCATTGATCAATACACCTTATTCATCAATAAAACACATATATGACAGTATCTAAATGTACTTTAAACATATAAGAAACCATGTACAAGTCGCTACAAGATTATACTATAACATAATACAACACATCAACATACTAGGAAAGTAGAATAACAGATCATTAGCTAATTTCCCTTGCATTGATTTTAGATCATATTTCATACATATTATAAGTCTAAGGCAGTAGCTAAACCTACCTTTAACCATATTGAAATCATAATTACATACCTTCAATATTAAGGTTACAACATAGGCATTTAGGCTTATCGATTTGCTAGAGTATAGAAGACTTTACCAGTACTATGAAATCTCTAAGGCTTTGATCATCATTCACATTTTATCAACAATACACTAATTAGGCAGTATCTAATTGTATAATAAATCAAGACGAAATCATGCTTCATTTAATCACAATTCGAGATCCATCACACACTTAGCTTTTTGACTTCATAGCCTAAAGGAATCTAGATCAATTCATTCATGCCTTTCTTAATTTGATCATTAAGGATTTATACCTACAAAATTCATCCATTATATCACCCTAAAACAGTAGCTATAACAGTTCATACATAATCAAAACTCTACACAACCGATCTCACAATCGACTTCAAGGCAACATGTACAAACATAGGCTATTCATGTTCAAATCTTCATATATTTATCATCATGGACTGATCATCATCAATTCACCATCAATTAACGTAAACAACAGTATATATAGGTGATTCAATGTAAGAACATCACAATTCAATCGATAACAAGCCATAATCACATTGCCCATGCAAGGGCTAAATCGATTTAAGGAAGGGACATGGGTTCATCATGAAATTGTAGTTAATTCACGTTCAAACCACTGTATTAACTTCAATTAATCATGATTTAATCATTCAAAATGTTTTTAGAAAGAACCCATGGATAGATTGAAGAAGAAGAACTTTGATCATAAACTTTGTTTGAAAACATTGAGAAGAACTCTCCAAGTGAAAGGCTACTTAGAGATGAAGGATCACCATACCCTTGTCTAGTTGAAAACCTATGGAACATCATGATTCATCCATGGAAAACCCAGCTTAAATCTGTTCTTGAGCTTCACCAACAATGGTGGTTTTAGAGAGAACATTTTTGGAGGGAAGAGCTCAAAACATGTTAGTTGATTTTAGAATGGGTTGATCACGTTTTAGATGACTTATATACACCTAAAATTAAATAAATAAACCTATAATAATCAGGTTAGGACGTGGGGTGAATTTTCCATTCACCCCTTTAATTACCAGCACGCAGGCTGCCAGTTGCAGGCCACCCTCGACGATGGTAATGACGGGGCGTCGAGGCCATGACGGGTCGTGCCTGGCCTCCGTCGCCTGAAACATAGTGAAAATTGGCTTAAGACCTGACCAAGGCATGTGTCCCTCGATGAGACCTGCTCGACGGGCCGTTGGTGGACGAACGATCCGTCGTTGGGTCCGTCAATGGACACTGCCCGGGCAGTGTTTTAGGCAGCTTTGGGTCCTTCTTTTGGGGCCTCTTGTGGGGACATTTAGAAGTCTTACCCGGACTTTTCCAACCTGACTATAAACCTTAACAATTTATAGACATTCCACATAAATTTAATCCAAAACAAACACCTACAAGACGTCCAAACAGGCCAAGCCCCATCATGACACACGATGAACGTCTTAAGGGCTATCTTTCAAACGCCTTGGACGTTCTTGGTCGTTTGACCTCCAAACTTCTCGAAAGTTCATATACTATCATTTAACATCATTAAAACCATTTAAATACTTCATAAGCTCATGAATCACATATAATCACATAGAACCACATACTAGGCATTTAGGTGACTTAGTCGTCGAACGTTTCGGTCGACCCTTGATGTTTGACTTCCAAATCACTTCAAACTTTATACACTGCCTATAAACCATATTATAAGTCATTTTAGGACCTTAGAACACTAAGACATACATGTTAGGATCTAGACACCTTATATCATTTTGGGGTCTTACAATATCCCCCACTTGGGAACATTCGTCCTCGAATGACACTTAGTACACTTTAACCACAACAAGGACTTCAAAGTATCATAGAGCAGTTTATAACATTTAAAATATCATCAAATCATTTTAGCACTCAATGAACACAAGCAAGAAAAACCATTACTCACTCACTCTTTAATGCATCAAACACAAAGGTCCTTATAATGTTCATAGGAGAACATCATTCTCCTAATCATAACATGATCATTACATCTTAATTCATTACTAGAAAATATTGAAAACTTACTCATAGGTAGATCATAACCCATACTCAAAGTTACTTAAGCACTCATACTTCAATGCACATAAACTTGAGTTAGTTAAATCACAAAGATCTTCATTAGTTAGACCTAGTACCATGATGGTCATACTCAACCATACCATGCTTAGTGGTGTACATGGAGGAATGTGTTGCTCCTAAACACACTTGCATGTATCATTAGTTTACACCTTAGAAAGTACAAGGTCAATTTCTTTAAAAATGAGAAATCTCATTTTCAAGCCAAGACATGCATATATTTTTCTTCTTAGTGAAGTCTAAAAGGCAAGTCACACCAAGTACATCACAACAAAATAGGAAGCCATTCCACAAATTTCTTTCTTAACATAATACTCACCCTTTTAGTAAACCTCGTTTTGGAAAAATAACACAAATTATAGGCACACACATGGACACTTAGCTAAACATGCTTTCACCTTTCAAGAATGAGCCTACAATTTTGCATTCCAAATCATCAAGTCACTTAATTTTTCAAGATAGTCAACATATTTATTGTAAAAGAGACTCAATTCCCATTATAAGGCTAAACATTTTACCTCACAAGTGACTATTACCAAGTTTCTTGTCTTATCTCATGAAGTCAAATGCACAACTAGCATATCAAGATGTAATTCAACATGAGAAAACATGGATTTTTATCAAAAAATTTCTTTCATACCCTTTTGAAAATTCATAATGTCTTCGAGATGATGCCAATCAATACACACCAAACATATAAAGGTCATGCAAATCATACTTTATGAGAGACTATATTCATGAACAAGCTTACTAAGAATTCATTATTTTCAAGTTCAAGTAATAATAGAAGGACAAGGTAGACAATATCTACTACCTTACCATTTCATCACCATCCCCCACTTAGGGTAAACCCTATTAAGAGCAACTTATCCCAACTTAAAAGGATCTTAACTTAACAACCTTCATTTTTCATCACTTAAAAGTGAATACAACTTTAGAAGGATGTACAGTAAGTTAACATAGGAACACCAAGGTATTCTAAACCTTATCACCTAGGTAATTTATCCACAATTATCAAGTTAGGTCATCTCATTTAACCACATAAGGTATTCATACAATACAATAGACACCAAGGTCATAAATCATTAGGGGAATACAACAAGGGGACTTAGTTATAAGGACTCTTTCTTTTATTTCTACAATAAAGTAAGGTAACTTCTAGGTCAATCAAACCCACATCATCACCCTACAAAGATAAGAATACTACCCTCAATTCTAGGGTAAACATCAATTCCACAACATTAAGGGACTCACAACACAATAAGAAATTAGAAACAAAGCTATGAGTCATCATGCCATAAGACTCTCCTTCTTCATTCCAAATAGCAAACTCCTTTTTACATTCATTATCATTTTCATATACATCAATTCCACACACATTTCGACAACATTCAATCAAAGGACAACTTAGTTGGTTCTCCAAAAATGTTACAGTAAGTTGCCTAGATTTATAGTGACCATGCTTCCACATATCCAAAAATGCAACATTTAGACATTTGATTGAAGAAGCATGGAAATATAAAATACAAAGCTTTACCAACTCATCCTTCATAAGCATGCATACTATCTTTACAACTAGGATCAAGTCTCTACAAGGGACTCCAATTTACACTAGCAACTTATCAAGTATCTATTACATACAAAGGGAGACAATGCACACTTTTAATCACATACATTCATAGGATAGCATGCTTCCATAGGTAGTTATTAAACATTCCAAGTTCAAATCCTAGTATTTGGCTACCATCATACAAAACCATAGAGGAATACAACAATCTAAGAGAATTCACTTTAACCACCATAACTTCTAGCATGCTTTAACTATATCATGACATACATTGTTCGACATAACTTGCTATTTCACATAGATTTCATATATTGGCATAATTGGCATCACATCATCAAATAAGAGATATTTCATACATAGTAAGGTAAGATAACCAATCATAATCCTCATAGAGTTAACATGTGCAATGATCAAGTAAATCCCCATAACCCTACTAAATCAAGTAACCCAACAGGACTTACAATTAGCACCATACTCCACTCATCTATAACCTTCATGCATGCATAACTCCATATCCTTAGCACACTAGGCTATCTACATGTTTATGAGCATAGAGATCATCACATAAGGACATTTACATTTATCATCATACACATACACAATATTAACCTCCTAAGGTCTCTATCAAGGCAAACTAGTGCAAGACATAGGTACAATCCCATACCCCTACCTAAGTCTAGTTAACCCTTCAGGTCGCCTTAGTTAGTTTATACATCATCAAATAAGGACAAGTGTCACCTTCACACATACTCATTCAAACCATAAGACAGAGATAAGCATTTTAAACACACCTTTTCTCCCTCAAGCATAGAGCAATCTCATCCAAGCAATCACATCTAAAAGACCACCGGACTAGAAAACATAAGAGAGAGATCATATAGAGTTAAGTTCTATGGCACGACATGAGAATAATGAAGAAGGGAAACTCTATCGTCCTATAGCCTCTCATACCATTTGATGTGTCGCGAATCACCACCAATGCTACGAGACTCTACTAGACGTGGCAATATGAGACTCTTAGAACCTAAGACCACTTTATAAACCTCATGCTCTGATACCATATTGTCACAACAGGGGGAACCCCCTAGAAGTAACACGGCGTACTCGACCTCTCGGAGGTCTTATACAAGCCAATAGTTATCATTCATTGCATTAACATAGTAAATTTAGCGAAAAATTTAAAACTTTTCATAGCACATCATATGCTAGAAACTTCAACTCATATATGTATAAAACACAAGCCATAATATATTTATAGACCTTAAGTCTCTTTGCCATCTTAGACTCAATAACTTTAGAGTACATTAGGGACACGACCCATAAGACACATTACAGAACTATACAATATTTAAAGACTTTACATTAAAGACATAAGTAGGACATCCTTGAACTTTAAGGATTCCTTTCATTGAGCTTGGGAAATCATCTATCAAGCTCTTCACCATTCAATACATCCTTTAAGCATCCATAACCTACACTTTGTGTAAAAAGTAGAGAAGAATGGGATTAGCACAAGAATGTACTAAGTATGGCAACCATGCAAAAACATGCATTTTAAAAGGGACATTTTCTTTGAAATCATACTTCATGCCATTTTCAGTAAATCTTCATAAAACCTTTAATCAATAGCATTTATATCATTTTCATACTTCATGGAAACACAATTAAAGGTCAAACATCATAGAAAAGCATTTATATAATTTAAGTCCAAATTGAGGTCACTTTACAGTGAACTCAATTTCCTTTACAGTCAACTCTTTTCTCCTTTATTCATTTACCTTCCAAGTAACCCTTTTGTGATGCTTGGTGCAATGCGTCACCTTACGGCCACAAGGAAACGTACATATCATCTATACAAGACAACACATACCATCATAGAAGTATAGTACAACATAGACATAGTTAAGCCAAGGCTAAAAGGACATTACAATGAACTCCAAGTCAATATGCACATATACTAATTTACTTCATATTGAACCTTATGAAACATAACTCATGCCCCCAATCTAAGTATACTAGTGCAATGCACATGTAAGGCCCCATAACCTCACACATACTTAGTACACCTATCATGAGACCACAAGCCTTTACATCCAAATCATCTATCAACATAGTAAGAGAAGACAACTTCATTTATGTCAAGTAAGACCTTCATCATATAGTTAACAAGATCAACATCATGCATAAAGGACACATACATAATCATATGCATTAGGTCACCTTCCTAAGACTTCCTAAGGAGTCACTTGTGCAATGTCTAGATGGGTTCATTACTTCCACCTATCCTAAGTAACTTACCTTAAGTCCTCCTAGTTAGGATTTTATTCATTTAGTTCCATTATCTATTTTACCTTTAGGGAAACTATAGCCTTAACAGACACTAAGACCATGGGTGCTAAACATGGAATTTGGTGTTATAGAGCCTTACACCAATGGAAGGTGTTCCTACCTAGCCAAGGTAGAACATTAACATATATCCTAGCATCCTAAGTGAATTCACTTTGCTAGATCCTATGTGGCAAACATAGTTTATGGAACTAAGAGATAGGTATTCCCTCTAAATACCATTTTGTAATTGGGGCCTCACCTCATGAGAAAACATGAGTGGATCTTCCTCAAGGAAAGTCAACACCTCATGTAGGTCCATAGGTGAGTATTCCTCTAAGGGAAGTCAACATTCTATAAGGAACAAATGGTGAATCTTCCTCCAAGGAAAGTCAACACCTCTCAATGTCAAGTTCACTCGGTGCTAAGCTAAGTTCCCATTATTGAAAAGCCTTTATTACATTTATTTATAAAAATATAGGCTTAGGATATTCATTATTCATATTCTTATAGCATATTCAAGCACCTATCTAGTTTTGGAGTATTCTATGGCACACCTCTCAAGGTTCCTCCATTAACTAGATCATCATTCATGTGTGTGAGTGTATACATAGATGTGAGCAAGCCTTTCACATAACCCATAATATCACACATGTTCATATATCAATGCATTAGTCTATAGGAATAACTATATGAGCAATCCTTTCATATACCTACTAAGACACTATGCATATTCATACTTCATCATATCATATACATCATATTCATAACATGTTCATATATTCATCTTTCATATATATATTGAAACCAAACCTAGGAACTATCCTATCAAGGTACACATATGCAATGCATAGACAATGTCCCATACCCTTTCCCATACTAGTACACCTATCAAGTCATCTTAGTTGAGGAAACATATCATACTTTCATAAACATCACCTTAATATGCATAGTAGTAGACACTAGTGAATATGAGAACTACCTTTCATTTAGACACAATGACCTATACTACTTGTATCGTGCATGTAAGTGAGAGTGTGTACATTGGTCAACATGATCACATAATGACTATCAAAACACATTGAGGCATCCACTCTCTTAGATCATAATTCTTCATCAAGCATATTCCACACAACACACAATAACATAGGAGACCAGCCAACTTCCTAATACACTTAAGACTCCTAACTTGTGCTATTCATGCATTCACATAGGGGTACATAGGTAAGGGATTATTAACCCTTTTAACACATCAATGGCAGCACCTATACTTTACCCTAACATGAATATACACATGCTTATACAATAGCCATACAACCTAGATCACAACTAGAATAGGAAAGTAGGCATAAGCTTTTTATAGTATCATCTTAAGCATATGTTCATAAGTTCATTAATTTGACTTCAAGGCCATGGTCAACACATATATAATTACAATAAAGTAAGCACCTCCACCATAAGTGGACCATACCATACAATGCCATACAAGGCCTCATCAACATTATTATAGAAGAATAGAGAAGTAGAAGAGTAGAGGGAATAAGCATTCTTACCAATTTCTCACCCTTTGATCATCATTAATCAATACACCTTATTCATCAATAAAACACATATATGGCAGTATCTAAATGTACTTTAAACATATAAGAAACCATGTACAAGTCGCTACAAGATTATACTATAACATAATACGACACATCAACATACTAGGAAAGTAGAATAACATAGATCATTAGCTAATTTCCCTTGCATTGATTTTAGATCATATTTCATACATATTATAAGTCTAAGGCAGTAGCTAAACCTACGTTTAACCATATTGAAATCATAATTACATACCTTCAAGATTAAGGTTACAACATAGGCATTTAGCCTTATCGATTTGCTAAAGTATAGAAGACTTTACCAATACTATGAAATCTCTAAGGCTTTGATCATCATTCACATTTTATCAACAATACACTCATTAGGCAGTATCTAATTGTATAATAAATCAAGACGAAATCATGCTTCATTTAATCACAATTCGAGATCCATCATACACTTAGCTTTTTGACTTCATAGCCTAAAGGAATCTAGATCAATTCATGCAAGCCTTTCTTAATTTGATCATTAAGGATTTATACCTACAAAATTCATCCATTATATCACCCTAAAACAGTAGCTACAGCAGTTCATACATATTCAGAACTCGACACAACCGATCTCACAATCGACTTCAAGGCAACATGTAGAAACATAGGCTATTCATGTTCAAATCTTCATATATTTGTCATCATGGACTGATCATCATC
Source organism: Solanum sitiens (assembly GCA_016801875.1). NCBI lineage: Eukaryota > Viridiplantae > Streptophyta > Magnoliopsida > Solanales > Solanaceae > Solanum > Solanum sitiens. The sequence continues at coordinate 777,153 of JABWTJ010000177.1, read as the reverse complement.
AATTCACCATAAATTAACGTAAAAAACAGTAGATATAGGTGATTCAACGTAAGAACATCACAATTCAATCGATAACAAGCCATAATGACATTGACCATGCAAGGGCTAAATCGATTTAAGAAAGGGACATGGATTCATCTTGCAATTGGAGTAAATTCACGTTCAAACCACTGTTTTAACTACAATTAATCAGGATTTAATCATTCAAAGCGTTTTTAGAAAGAACCCACGTCTAGATTGAAGACGAAGAACTTTGATCATAAACTTTCTTTGAGAACATTGAGAACAACTCTCAAAGTGAAAGGTTACTTAGAGATGAAGGATAACCATACCTTTGTCTAGTTGAAAACCTCTAAAGCTTCATGATTCATCCATGTAAAATCCAGCTTAAATCTGTTCTTGAGCTTCACCAACAATGGTGGTTTTAGAGAGAACATTTTTGGAGGGAAGAGCTCAAAACATATGAGTTGATTTTAGAATGGGTTGATCACGTTTTAGATTACTTATATAAACCTAAAATTAACTAAATAAACCTATATTAATCAGTTTAGGACGTGGGGTGATTTTCCCATTCACCCCTTTAATTAACAGCACGCAGGCTACGAGTTGCAGGACACCCTCGACGATGGTAATGACGGGGCGTCGAGGCCATGACGGTACGTCGCCTGACACTTATCCAAAATTGGATTAAGACCTGACCAAGGAATGTGTACCACGACAATACCTGCTCGATGGGCCTTTGGTGGACCAACGATCCGTCGTTGGGTCCGTCAATAGACACTGCCGAGGTAGTGTCTTAAGCAACTTTGGGTCATTCTTTTGGGGCCTCTTGTGGGTCCCTTTACAAGTCTTACCCGGACGTTTCCAATGCGATTATAAACCTTAAGAAGTTATAGACCTTCCACATAAATTTCAGCCAAAACAAACACCTACAAGACATCAAAACAGGCCAAGCCCCATCATGACACACGATGAACGTCGTAAGGGCTATCTTTCAAACGCCTTAGACGTTCTTGGTCGTTTGACCTCCAAACTTCTCAAAACTTCATATACTATCATTTAACATCATTATAAACCATTTAAAGACTTTATAAGCTCATCAACAACACATAATCACATAGAACCACATACGAAGTATTTAGGTGACTTAGTCGTCGAACATTTTGGTCGACCCTTGACGTTTGACTTCCAAATCACTTAAACTTTATACACTGCCTATACACCATATTATAAGTCATTTGAGGACCTTATAACATTAAGACGAACGTTTTAGTCTCTACACACCTTATCTCATTTTGGGGTCTTACACGTGGTCTGTAGGATAAGGGTGATGAGGGCAATCCATATCTGATGTCAACTGATTATTGTGAAGGCCAAAGTCAATGGGGGCAGGCAATGCCCGATGTCCTAAGCGATATGTGCAGGCTTGAGGTGATGCGACCAGGCTACGTCTGATATCTGCACACCAATGTGTGCAGGATATAGACGATGCTGGCAGGACACATTATACATCGGCTGGCCAATGTGTGTAGTCTACATACCGTACTGGGAGGCCACGTTTGACGTTGGCACACTAATATGTGCAGGCCATTGAAGATAGGTGTAGCCCACGTCTGACGTCAGCCGACCATTTTGTGTAGGCCAAAGATGATGCGTTCAGGCCACCTACGACATCGACTGACTATTTTGTGCAGGCCAAATCTGATTCGAGAAGGTCACGTTCGACGTTGGCTGACCATTTTGTGCAGGTCAAAGGCTATGTAGTAGGGCCACGACTGATGCATGCATGCCTTGGTTGATGCTGCTTGTCGTTGGCCAATGTCTCTTTCCTGAAGTTCACATGCCTTTGTTGATGCTGCCTGCGGTTTGCTGATGCAAATAACGCCCATTCGATGGACACACGCCACAAGAAATGTGTGCAGGCCTTGGTTGATGTTGACTATCATTGGCCGATGTCGCTTACTCAACGCGCATAAGCCTTTGTTGATGGTGCCTATCATTGGCCTACATTAATGTCGCTCACCCGATACACACGCTCCATAGGTTATATGTACATGCTTTGGAGGATTATGCATGTCGTAGACCGATGCTGGTTGCAAGATGTGCACAAACCACGTCAAATGCGTGAAGACCTTGGCTGATGGTGCTTGCCAATGGACGACGTCACCTGACCAAAATTTTCATGCCACGATCGATGTCGCCCAGTCAATGCACACATGCTATGACTGATCCATGCAGGCCTTGATTGATGTTGCCTTCCATTGGTCAATGTCTCCAGGCCACTATGTTTAGGCTAGGACTAATGTCCATGAGTCAATGCACACACGCCACGACTGATGCATGCATGCCTTAGTTATTTCTCCCTGTCGTTGTCCGATGCACACATGCCACATGTTATGTTGCCTGGTCGATGCACTCAAACCACGGCTCAAATCGCCTGGTCGATATGCACATGACATAGATGATGGGTGCATGACTTAACTGATACGTTATGGTGTTGGCTGATGTTTCTTGCCATATGCGCACATGCCATGTACGTGCATGGATGCGTGGATGATTTCACATGTCATTCGCTGACGTCGTATGCCATATATGCACATTCCATGTTCGTTCTTTCAAGCCTAGGCTGAAACCACATGCCATTGGCTGACGTCGCTTGCCAGATGTTCATATGCCACATCAGATTCGTGCTAGACTTGGCTGATATTGTATGTCATTGGCTGTCATGTGTAGATTGATAATTGTAAGCCAATTACAATGATGGAAGGCCACATACGACGTCGGCAGACCGATGTGTGCAGCTACAGACGATATAGGAAGGCCACATTCGATTTCGACACACCGATGTGAGTAGGCTACGGATGATAGTATCAGGACAAGTTCATCCGTGACATACCTTTTCTGTGCAGGTTAAAGGCGGGCAGGCAGACTACATTTCACATTGGCCGACCTTTATGTGTAGGCCAAAGGCGATGCAGGTAGGCCACACCCGACGTCCTCTGACCATTGTGTTTAGGCCAAAGGCAATGCGGGCAAGAAAGGCTCGACATTGGATGACTGTGATGTGTAGGTCAAGGATGATGTGGGCAGTCCACACCTTACGTCAGATAATCGTTGTGCAGGCCAAATTCGATGGGGGCAGGCAACACCCGATGTCACCTCACCAATATGTGCAGGCCTGAGGTGATGCATCCAGACCACATCCGACGTTTATAGACCGACATGTGCAGGACACAGACAATGCTGGGAGGCAACGTTCTACATCACCTGACCGATTTGTGTATGGCACTGAAGATAGGTGTAGCGCACGTCTGATGTCAGCTGATCATTTTGTGCAGGCAAACGTGAGGTGTGAAGGCCATGTATGACGTGAACTGACCATTGTGTGCAAGTTAAAGGCTATGCGGGAAGGCCATGTTCGACGTTGGCTGACCATTGTAGGCAGGAAAAAGACAATGAGGGAAGGTCATGCTCGACGGCGGTTCAATGTTGTGCTGTCCAAAGGTGATAGGGGCTAGCAATACCCGATGTAAGCTGACAGTTCTGTAGGCCAAAGTCGACGGAGGCAGGATTCACCCAATGTTGCCTAACAATTTTTTGCAAGCCAAGGGCGATGTTGGCAGTCCATGCCTAACAAAAGCTAATCAATGCGCACAAATCACGACTGATGCAGTCAGTCCATAGCCAACATTGGTTGAGAAATGTGCAAGATACAGACAATGTGGTTTGACCAAGTACAACGCAACTGGCCATTCTATACAGGACAAGGGTGATACAAGAAGTCCAAGCCTGACGATCGCTCACTGATGTGCACAGGCCATGACCGGTCCATGCCTGATGTCTACTGAGCGATATGCACAAGACACAACCAATGCACCTTTTTGCAACCAATATCGCCTAGACAATGCCTCTTCGTGTTGGCTAAAGTCTCTTACTCGAAGCAGGTAGGCCTTGGATGAAACTACCTGCTGTGAGCCAACACAGATGTCGCCTTGTCGATATGCACATGCAACGACTTATGTTGCCTGCCGTAGGCCAACATTGTTTGCCCAAAGTGCACCTGTCTTGGCTGATGCTGCCTTATGTAGGATAATGAAATGGTCACCCTGCCGATGTACACAAGCGAAAACCTATGCGTGCAGGCCTTGACTCATGTTGTATTCCATCGGACAACGTCGCTTTCCAAATGTGCACATGCCATGTCATATGTGTGTCGGCCTTGGGTGATGCTGAGTATCATTGACGACGTCGCTTGCCCAAAGAATACAAGCCTTGGCTGATTGTCCCTCCTATTGCTGACGTCGATGTCACCAAAGCCGATGCACACACCCCACAGATTATTTTTGTATAACTTGAGTGATGTTGCATGCCATTGTCAAAAGTCGCTTGCCAAATGTGCACAAACAACGACAGACACATGAAGACCTTGGCTGATGCTACCTATCGTTGGTCGACATCGCCAAATAAATACATGCAGGCCATGATCAATGACGCCTAGTCAATGCACATACTCTATGGTTGATGCGTGCAAACCTTGGATGATGATGTCTGCCATTTTTTGATATCGTCTTGACGATGCGTGTAGGCAACAATGATGTCGGTGAGTCGATGCACACATGCCATGACTTATGTATGTACTCCTTTGTTGATGTCGCATGCCTAAGGCCGTCGTCGCTTGCCAGATACGAACATTCCACCTTTATGCGTGTAGGCCTTCGCTGATACTGTCTGCCATTGGCCGATATTTGTAGACCGATGTGTGCCGACAATGCAGGATACTGGAAGGCAACATTTGATATTGATAGACCGATGTGTGAAGGATATGGACGATGCTGACATGCCACGTTCGAGGTCAACAAAGCAACGTGTGTAGGCTACATACAATGCTATCAGGATACCTTCGACGGCGAAAGACCAATGTGTGAAGGCTGAGGACAATGATGGCAACCCACATCTAACGTCAGCTGACCGTTGTGTGAAGGACAATGATGAGGTAGGCAAAACACATCCAACATCCGCTGACCATTAGGTGCAGGACAAAGGCGATTTTGGCAAACCACGTTCGACGTCGGGTGACCATTGTGTGCAGGCCAAAGGCAATACGGGCATGCATTTCTAGACGTCTGATGATCGTGGTGTGTAGGCCAAGGATGATGCAGGCAATCCACGTCGGATGTTGGCTGACTGTTATTTGTAGGCCAAAGACGATACAGGAAAATCACGTCCAACATTGGCTGACCGTTGTGTTCAGGCCAAGGGAGATGCCGAAAGGCTACACTAGACGTCGGGTGACAGTTGAGCAGGAAAAATGTTATGGGGATAGGAAACGCCCGACGTCGATTTACCACTGTGCATGACAAAGTCGATAGGGGCACGCAACGCCTGATGTCACTTGACCGTTGTTTGCAGGCCAAGGGCGATGTTCGCAGTCCATGCGCGATGACCGCTAAGCGATGTGCACAAACTACGGTTGATGCGGGCAGTCCATTATCGATGTAGGCTGAGCAATGTGCAGGATACAGTCCATGCGGGTAGCCCACGTCCAACGTCGACTGACCGTGCTATGCACACCAAGGGCCATGCGGGAATGCAAAGCCTGACGACTACCAAATGATGTGTACAGTCCACGGCTGATCTGGTCATTCCATGCTTGACCGATGAGTATAGGCCACGTCTAATGGGGCAGTCTAGGACCTATGTCACCTGGTTAATGTCGCTTGCTGTTACATGATGTCGCTTTGCCGATGCAGATATGCCTTGGCTAGTGTTGCCAGCTGTCAGTCGACATTGATTTTGCCCTGACGATCCATCCAAGCCATGACTTATGTTGCCTCTCATTAGCCAATGTCGCTTGCGCGAAGTGCACCATCCATGGCTGATGCTACCTAACATAGGCCGATGCGAAGATCACCCTGCTGATTCACACACGCCAAGACAATTACGTGCAGGCCTTTGGTGATGCTGCTTTTCATTGGACAACGTTGATTTTCACATGTGCACATGCCATGTCATATGCATGCAGGCCTTAACTGATGTTGCCTACCATTGGCCGACGTCACTTGCCAGAAGCAAACAAAGTGTCGGCTGTTGGTGCCTCCTATTACCGACGTTAATGTCGCCAAGACAATGCACACACCCCACGGGTTATGCATGCATATACTTGGACGATGATACATGTCGTTGTCCGATGTTGCTTTCCAGATGTGTCAAGACCTTGGTTAATGCATCTTGTCATTGGCCGACTCTGCCTTGCCAATGTTTGTAAGCCACGACCAATGTCGCCCAGTCGATGAGCACACTCCACATCTGATGCAAGAATTCCTTATATGATGTTGCTTGCCATTTAACGGTGTCGCCAAGTTGATTCGCACAAGCCACGATTGGTGTCATTGAGTCGATGCACATACTTCACGATTGATGCATACAGGTCTTTTCTGTTGTTCCCTGTCGTTGGCAGATGTCACTTAGTCGATGCGCGAAGGCCACAACTGATGTCTCCTGGCCGATGCGCTCATATCATGGTTGAATTTGCTTGAACGATGCGTACAGCCCATGCATGACAATGACTGAACGATGTGCACAAGCCACCACCAACGTCGGCGGAGCTATGTGAAAAATCCACGACCTATTCGGGCGATCTCGACCAATGTTGCATGGTCGATGCCACTTTTCATTCGTCGACATTTCTTACCCAAAGCAGACAGGCCTTGGTTAATGGTTCTTGTCGTTGCACGATGCTGATATCTCACATCCGATGCGCACATGCCACGACTCCTATGTGCAGGCCTTTGCTGATGCTGCTTGTCATTGGCAAACGTCACTTGCCCGATGCCAACATGCCACGTCTGATTCATGGCCCACTTGGAGCGTGTAAGACCCCTAAAATGAGTTAGGGTGTCTAGAGCCTCACATGTACCTGTAAGCTTGTGAACATGTTACTTATGTGTTTTAAAGTATGCATGATTGATTTGAAGTCATTTGGAAGTCAAACGTCCAAGAACGTCCAAATGTTAGCCTTGAGACGTGCATGTGTGACTTGATTATGCCTCGAATGTTTGGATGTGTTTCGAGTGTTGTTTGATGCTCAAACTTACGTGAAAGGTCCTTGATATGTTATGGTTTATATTTACGTTGGTAACGTCCGGGTACGTCTCCTCAAGGGCCCCGCAAAACGTCTGGGTACGTCTCCTATGCTAGTATGTGTTGTGGTCTATGTTTCAAGGTGCATTGTGGTCCTAAGAGGGTGGCTGCCTCAATATGTTGTTGATAGCCATTACTTGATCATGTTGACCAATGTACACACACTCACACTTAATGTATGCTTACAAGTAGTATAGGCTCATGGTGTTTTATGAAAGGGTATTCTCATATGCACTAGGGTCTACTACAATGCATGTAAAGTATATGTATCTATGAAGTATGTGATGTATCATTAACTAGGACGACTTGATGGTTGTACTAGTATGGGCAAGGGTATGGGACCTTGTCTATGCATTACACATGTGTGCCTTGATAGTATAGTTCCTAGGTTTGGTTTTCTATGTACATGAATATGAATTCATGATTAAGTTAATATATGAACATGTGTGGCCTTAACGTGTTATGTGAAAGGATTTCTCACATATATGTATACACACACATGTATGATGATCTAGTCAATAGAGGGGCGCTTGGAAGGTGTTCCCAAGAATACCCTAAACTAAATGGTGCTTGAATATACTATGTCCATGTGAAAGGATTTCTCACATGATTTTAGTTGATGAACTCTCATCTATGACCTATGAGCTAAGCATATGAGGAGCCAATCTCCTAAAGTCTAATTTTATAAAGAAATGTTAATAAAGGCTTTCAATAAAGGGAACTTAGTTTAGCACCGAGTGAACTTAGATTAGGGGTTCCCCTTCCCAATGTGTGAAGGCTTGTTCACCATAGTCCTCACGATGTAGATAACTACAATGCACAATAGGAATAAAGAGGGTTTACATAAATGGATAACTACAATGCCTCATTTGGCATAAAGAGGGTTTCCACATATACCTCCAAGTTCCATACACTAGGCTTGCCCCATAGGATCTAGCAAGTGACATCACTTAGTATGCTAGGATGTGTTAACGTTCTACCTTGGATAGGTAGAGCACCTTCCATTGGTGTAAGGCTCTACAACACTAAATTCCATGTTTAGCACCGATGGTCTTAGTGTCGGTTAAGGTTATAGTTTCCCTAAAGTAAAATGGACAATGGAAGTAAATGACTAGGAACCTAACTAGGATAACCTAAGGGTAGTTTGTTAGTGTAGGTGAGGGTATGGTACTTCACTTATGTATTGCACAAGTGGCTCTTCAGGGATGTCCTAAGAAGGTGTTCTAATGAATGTGACTATGTTTATATTCCTTATGCATGACATTGTAATGTTGTCTACTTGTTGTGATGAAATGCATGGTATGAGTCTATATGATGAGGTATCTCCTTATGTGCATAATGTTGGTCATATTTACTATATGAATGAAGGTCCTACTTGATATGCATGTAGTTGACTAGAGTAATATGGTTGGTATATGAAGTACATGTTATGATGCTTGTGGTTTCATGATAGGTTTACTAAGTATGTGTGAGGTTGTGGGGCTTCACATGTATATTGCACTAGTAGACTTAGATTGAGATTGTGAGTAAGGTATTATGTTGTGTCTAATGTGAAGCATGTGCGTTGTTATATGAAAAGGTCCTATATGAATGTATGTGTTGAGTTGAAAGGTTGTATGTATGAGTCCCTTGTGGTCCTAAGGTGATGCTTGAGTATGAATAGTGTAATGGGACATTATTCATGATTTTCACCAAGTATCACTAGAGGGATTACTTGGGAAGTTAAGGAATTAAGGTATAGATGAACTCACTGTAAAAGCAACAAGCTTACTGAAAAGAGAAAAATGCTTACTGTAAAGTGTGAGAAGGTTACTGTAATGTGACCCCAAATGTGACGTAAATGCTATGTGTGATTTTATGTGATATTATGACAATAATATATGCCTAAATGAAGTATGTAAACTGTATAATGCTTAATGTATCAAGTTTTATGAAGTTTTCACAAAACGGCATGATGCATGGTTTCAAGTAAAATTTCTCTTTTAATTGCATGTTTTTGCATGGTTGTCATACTTAGTGCATTCTTGTACTAACCCCATTCTTCTCTACCTTTTTACACAAAGTGTAGGTTATGGATGCTTAAAGGATGTCTTTAATGGTGAGGAGCTTGATATGTGATTCTCAAGCTCAAGAAAAGGAATCCTTAAGTCCAAGTATTTCCTAAGTCTTACTTTACTGTAAAGTCTTGAAAAAATATACTTATGATTTATGTTGTAAGGGTCGTGTCCCTAAAGTAATCTAATGATGTTGAGTCTAGGATGGCAAAAACAGACTAGAGTCTTTAACTATGTATTATGATATTTTATATATAATGGAAGTGATGTTCTAGCATATGATGTGCTATGAAAGTTTTTAATTTTTCGCTAAATTTACTTATGAAAATGCGATGAATGATACCTATGGGCTTGTACAAGACCTCCAAGAGGTAAAGTACGCCATGTTGCTTCTAGGGGGTGCTCCACGGTCGTGACAGAGCGTTTGACTTTATTGTGCGGATTCTGACATCATTTATTCCAAAGATTCATATTGAACATGTACAACCCAAATATGCACTTTCTAAGGTACAAACACACTTATCATCCACGAATAACTTTATATATATATATACATACATATATATATATATATATATATATATATATATTATAAACAGTTTTAAACAAAAAAATATATATTTTTGAATTTTTTTCGGTTAAACCTAAAAATGAGAAATTGATTAATAAAACATAGGAAGAATATGAAAAAAAATATAAAAATAACGGCAAAAATTTACAAATAAATTTAGTAACCTTAAATTCAAAATTTACAAATAAAATTAGTAACCTTAAATTCAATAATATTAATATTCTTTTTTATTGTTGTATGATAAATCCCGAAAATGAGTAATTGATGATTAAAAAACAGGAAATTTATAAACAAATATATAATTAATGCAAAAAATTAACAAATAAATATTGTCATTATATAAGAATAATACATTATAGACACATTTAAGTCCACATAACATTGGTTTTACAGTAAGCTACTTCAATTTGTACCTATCTTTACTTCTATTCATATACATCATTATAAGACCTTGTTCATGACCCCAATCTTAGTCTACTAGTGCAATGTACATGTTAAGCCCCATAACCTCACACATACTTAGTATATCCATCATGAGACCACAAGCCTTAACATTCAATTCATACATAATTATAGCAAGTGAGGACAACTTCATTCATATCAACAACGTTCATCATATAGACAATAAAAATCGCATAGTGCATATAAGGATAATACCACACCACCTAGACTCATACCATGCACATCTTCATGAAAAATAAATCAACACTGCCAAGCCATGCATAGAGACATAATCATAATCATACACCTTAGAACACCTTCCTAAAACTTCCTAAGGAGATACTTGTGCAATGTATAGACGGGTTCATTACTTCCACCTATCCTAAGTACCCTCCCTTAAGTCGTTCTAGTTAGTGTCCTAGTCATTTACTTCCATTGTCCATTTTACTTTAGGGAAACTATAGTCTTAACCGACACTAAGACCATGGGTGCTAAACATGGAATTTGGTGTTGTAGAGCCTTACACCAATGGAAGGTGTTCCTACCTAGACAAGGTACAACATTAACACATGCTAGCATATTAGGTGATATCACTTGCTAGATCCTATGTGGCAAGCATAGTTTATGGAACTTGGGGGACGTCATGGAAACATCACTCTACACCCATTTTGGGTCATGAGGCTATCCACCCCGTGAGGACCGTTAGTGGACCCTTTATCCTTCCCTCCTTAGGAAGGTGCCATCCCCTCATATTCAAGTTCACTCGGTGCTAAGCTAAGTTCCCTTAATTGAAAAAGCCTTTATTATCATCTCTTTATAAACATAGGCTTAGGAGTGTAACATTTTGAAATATCGAGGTCATGTGATAAGACTTAAATGAACTCCTTAGGATCTAAACCAGTGTTCCTAGCCAATTAGGCATATTTAGAGTCTTTGAAGTGGTGTTGGAACCGAAACTCTTAAACGTCCGGCAAATTGGTTCATAAGAGGGCTAGAGTGTCCTTTTGATTTAACCTAGCTAAAGAGTCGGAATTTGGTAAACGGTTGTAACTATAGGTGTAAAATATTGTGTGGGATGGTATCATGTTGGAAAAGTCGGGGGACGACTCCCCAAGGACCAAACAAGGACCCTCGAGGAGGACCCTTGAAGCAGCAGGGAATGACGGACCCCATAACGGGGCGTCACAGGCGCGACGGGGCGTCGATGCCTCCGTCGTGCCAGTCTTAGCGCTTGGACTTTTCCTCCGCCTGCACAAGTCTCTGACTAGCGTAACGGATGTGCAGGACGGAGGGAAGCCAGTCCGTCACGGCTACGACGGTTCGTCGTCGTGGAATCGTCGTGCGCTTGGGGAGAAAGCCTCCGCCTGCACAAGTCTCTGACCAACGTGACGGATGTGCAGGACGGAGGGATGTCAGTCCGTCACGCCTACGACGGACCGTCATTGGGGATCCGTCGTGGAAGGTCTGTGGCAGTTTTGGAAAAGTTAGTTTTTAGTTAGTTAATTAATTAAATGTCTTAGGGTAATTAGGGGTTTAAGAGAGACTAATTAAGTGACTTAAGACCCTACTATAAATACCCAACCCTCATTATCCTAATCATTCTCTCAAAAACAAAACTCTCTTCCTTCTCTCTACTTTCTCTCTCTATTGGAAGACTCCATTGGAGATCAACTTGGGGAGATCATTGGGGGCTGGATTAGCACGAAATTCACCATCAAAACGTCATCAAACCTTAAGGTATGGGATCTAATTCACCTTTGAGATTCTTTCCTCAAAGGGTTCCTTCAAAGCTTTTTCCAAAAAGTTGAGTTTCTTATGGGTTTCATCCAAATCCGAATTTGATCATGTGAATTGAGTTAATTAGGTATTCTTTGGGTTAGAATGAATAGATTATCATGAATTGTAACTTGATTATGGTGAATTAATGTAGTTTGATCTAGATTGTGGGTGATGTCCCCTAACCCTTAACCCTAAATGTAGAATTGATATGGATTAGGTTGAGTTTGATAGAATTGATCTCATAATTAGTTAAATGGTCTTTAATGATTGTCATTGCATTGATTATGGGTCTATTATGATGAATTGAAGTTCTTCACACCTATGTTCTTGAATATTGAATCTAAGTTAAGAAGATACACTTGAGATCATGTTACTAAGCTTTGATGTAGTATTGCTTCATAGTATAGTGCTTCTCCTTGATTAGTTCTTGTGATTTATTATTGAATTACATTGACGTGATGATCTAAGATTGGTTGATCTATGGGTTAATGGTATGATCCTTTATTGATGGACTAGGGAGGAGTATTGGTAAGTCTTGATGATCCTAGCCTTTACTTCAAATTATGGTTAATTGTCATCAAGTGATAATGTTATGTTGAAGTATGCTTTGATTGATGTGATAAGTTGATATGATACATGAATTGATATGCTTAGGTTGGTTGTGAGGTTGCGGTGTAATGTAATATAGGGAAGTTGTACGATGTGCCCTATTATGATGAGATGTACGAGGGTTGACTTCACCTATATGGATTGTTAATGAAAGGACTAATTCTCATACAATTCTTATTTGAGCTATAATGATGATATAAAAGGGATTGACCCTTCTATCTAATTAAATTGAGAAGATTAATAAAGATTAAAGGCTTCTCTACAAATGGGGACTTAGCTTAGCACCGAGCGAACTTCACATTGAGAGGTGTTGACTTCCCTTAGAGGAATATTCACCATTTGTTCTTTATAGAGTGTTGACTTCCCTTAGAGGAATACTCACCTATGGATCTACATGAAGTGTTGACTTTCCTTGAGAAATATTCACTCATGAATTCTCATGAGGTGAGGCCCCATTACCGAATGGTATATAGAGGGAATACCTATCTCTTAGTTCTTGAACTATGTTGCCACCATAGGATACTAGCTAGTGGATCCACCTAGATAGCTATGTTCACGTTAGGTTCTACCTTGGCCGGTAGACCACCTTCCATCGGTGTAAGGTTTCATGACACCGGATTCCACATTCGATTATGTGGTCTATGTCGATTAAGGCAAATGTTCCCTAAACTAAATGAATGAATAAGGTGTAGGCTAATCAAAGTAACTTGAGAGGTTGGCTATAGCTTAGGTAGGGGTATGAGACTCTACCTACGCCTTGCACTAGTTTGCCTTGATAGGAACTTTGAGAGGTCAATATTATACATGTAAAGCGATGGTATGATGTAAATGGTTTGTATGTTGAGTAACATGCTTATGAATATAATGTTGTTGTCTTTGCTTGAAGAAGGATGTATCATGACATGAAGAGTATGTTGGTAAGTAAATTGCTAATTGTAGTCTTGGTAGGTTACTTGATTGAGTAGGAGATATGGTAATTTTACTTGATCATTGCACTTGTGACTTATTGAAGGTTATCATTAGTATGCTTTGCTTTGCTATGGTTTAATTGCATATGTAGTCTATTATGTTTTCATAAATGTCCCTTTTTAAATATATTTGATTGGTAATTGTATATGAGATTTCATACTTAGTACATGTGGAGTACTAATCCCTTTTCTTTCCCTTTTCCCAAACATTTTAGGTTTGAGTCGTTGAGCTTGATCCAAATTGATAGGAAGGAAGACTTGGGTATTTTTCCATCCAAGTGGTAGGTCCTCACTCTCTCGAGGACGTGGCCGACATCTCTCTTTTATGATGTGTAGTTACTATGGTTCTATGTTAACTCTGTTATTCTCTTGAGACGATGTAGTAGACAGCCTATATGCGGCTTCTTTCATTTGATGTAGGGCTATGCCCAAGACTTATTGTAATCGATAGATGGTTTATGAGATGAGACGGTTTTATGACTATTATTTTCTAAATATATAAGTATATGAAATAAAAGTAGAAGACTAAGTAATCTTCGTATATGAACAAGTCTATGTATACTTGATATATATAATTATGTGTATGTAGAGGTCTATGTAAACCTCCGAGTAGTTTTAGATAAAAAGTTTTTAATTCTTTCTAATTTTTAGTCGATGAATGCTATGACGAAGCTAAGAGGCTTGTCTTAGTCCTCCGAGAGGACGACGACGCCGGTTACGTCTTGGGAGTAAACCCGGATGTGACAAACTTGGTATCAGAGCATGAGGTTGAATATCCTTGATGTTAACGTCTCTCTCTCAACCACGTTATTTAAGTTTGTATCCATAATTGTGAAGCGCGCCACACTTATAAATAGGAACTTATTTGATGATTAGGAATCATTCTCATTGTTGGAAATCCATATCGTGCCCCTAGAATGTACGTCGTATATGCTTTCGCCTGAACCTTGTGTTTTGGTTATAGGAGATGAATACTATAAGAAATGCGGCTCAAAGACTTGAGGAAGAGATGACTGCTGCAGGAATTCCTCGTGACGAACCTGTCCCTCATTTTGAAGAGGTTGCTGTTGATGACCAGGTTCCTGCTGATCCTCCAACGATGACAGAAGCTCAGATGAGAGCTATTATTGCTCAAATGGCTCAAGCCATGACTACTCAAGCTCAAGCCGCAACCGTGCAATCCCAAGCTATGACTGCTCAAGCCAATAGGGATTTGGCACCTAGAGTCCATGAACAGACTATGGCCTCCAGACTTAGGGATTTCACTCAAATGAATCCTCCTGTCTTTTATGGGTCGAAGGTTGATGAAGACCCTCAGGAATTTATTGATGAGGTTCACAAGATTTTGTGTGCTATGGGGCTGTCATCTAGCGAGAATGCCGAGTTGGCCTCATACCAACTCAAGGAAGTCGCTCAGATATGGTATGCGCAATGGAAGGACAACAGGCCACTTGAAAGTGGGTTAGTGACGTGGGAGTTATTCAAAGGGGCCTTCATTGATCGGTTCTTCCCTAGAGAGATGAGGGAAATGAAGGTGGTGGAATTCATCAATCTCCGCCAAGGAACGATGGGTGTTCATGAGTATTCTCTGAAATTTACTCAATTGGCCAAATATGCTCTGTCTTTGGTCTCCGATCCTAGAGACGAAATGAGTCGATATGTGACAGGTATATCGGACGACTTACAAGAGGAGTGTCAATCGGCTATGCTACATGATAACATGAATATTGGTCGTCTCATGGTGCATGCAAGAAGGGTGGATGAGGCTAGAGCAAAAAGGAAGGATAAGGATAAGGACTCAAGAAGGACAAGGTCTTATGAGAGTGAAGCTGCTTAAAGATAGGTTGGGAATTCAAGACAGGCCTAGATTCAAGAAGCGGTTCTCAAACCACGTTCCATGCAAATTTCCCAAGACTAGGGATTCTAAAGCTCCTAGACCAAAAGTTGCCAAGGGAAAGGATGGGAACTCATCTAATGAGAGGCCTACATGTTCTAAGTGTGGGAAAGGTCACTATGGAGAATGTTTGGTAGGAACGGGGATTTGCTTTGGTTGCGGGAAAAATGGTCATCGAGTTCGAGATTGTCCTAATGCTAAAGGACCAGAAAAAGGTGGTCAGCCAAGTGGTTCTAATAGTGCTCCCAAAAAGAACCGTTTTTATGCTCTTCGTTCGAGAGATGACCAAGAGGCCTCTCCCGATGTGGTGACTGGTATGTTACAAATCGTTGCCATTGATGTGTATGCATTACTTGATCCGGGTGCTACTTTGTCTTTCGTTACTCCCTTAGTAGCTAAGAAGTTTAGTGCATTACCCGATGTTTTGCATGAACCTATTTTGGTGTCTACTCCGGTGGGTGAGTCAGCGGTAGCAAAAAGGGTCTATCGAAATTGTCCTATTTCAATTCCTCATAGAGTTTCTCATATTGATCTAGTTGAGCTAGACATGCTTGATTTTGATGTCATATTAGGTATGGACTGGTTGCATGCTAGTTTCGCTTCCATCGATTGTAGGACCAAAATTGTGACGTTTTGTTTCCCAAAGGAACCCGTTATTGAGTGGAAGGGTGGAAATTCTCTTCCTAGAGGTCGTTTCATAACATGCCTAAAGGCGTGTAAAATGATCTCAAAGGGGTGTCTCTACCATATTGTGAGAGTCCAAGAAGTGGATTCAGAAGTTCCTCCTATAGAGTCAGTCCCCGTGGTGAGTGAATTTACGGAGGTCTTTCCTGATGACCTTCCTGGCATTCCTCCCGAATGAGAAATCGATTTCAGTATCGATTTGCTACCGGAAACAAACCCTATCTCTATTCCTCCTTATAGAATGGCTCCGGCCGAGTTAAAGGAATTGAAGGCACAACTTAAAGATTTGCTAGACAAGGGCTTTATAAGGCCTAGCATTTCTCCATGGGGTGCTCCGGTCTTGTTCGTGAAAAAGAAGGATGGGTCCTTGAGAATGTGTATTGACTACCGACAACTCAACAAGGTTACTATCAAGAACAAGTATCCTCTTCCTCGGATTGATGATTGATTTGATCAACTCCAAGGAGCGAGTTACTTCTCAAAGATTGATTTGAGGTCAGGGTACCACCAGCTTAGGGTGAGAAATGAAGATATTCCAAAGACAGCTTTTCGGACTCGATATGGGCATTATGATTTCGTGGTTATGTCCTTTGGTCTCACAAATGCTCCGGCGGTGTTTATGGATCTGATGAACAGAGTGTTTTGAAATTTCCTTGATTCATTGTGTATTGTGATGCATCCCGCGTAGGTTTGGGGTGTGTGCTTATGCAAAATGGGAAGGTGATTGCCTATGCTTCGCGGCAACTTAAGGTGCATGAGAGAAATTATCCTACTCATGACCTTGAGTTAGCGGCCGTGGTGTTTTCTTTAAAAATATGGAGACACTACTTGTATGGTGTTCATGTGGATGTTTTCACTGATCATAAGAGCCTTCAATATGTGTTTACCCAAAAAGATTTGAATCTTGGACAAAGAAGGTGGTTAGAGTTGTTGAAAGATTATGATCTGAGTGTTCTATATCATCCCGGCAAGGCAAATGTGGTGGCGGATGCTTTAAGTCGTATGACTATGGGTAGTGTATCTCATATCGAAGAAGACAAGAAAGATCTAGTAAAAGATGTTCATCGTTTGACTAGATTGGGAGTCCGATTGGTGAGTTCGCTAAATGGAGGTGCCACGGTTCATCATAGCTCCGAGTCATCATTGGTGGTTGAGGTGAAGTCCAAACAACACCTTGATCAACTATTGATGGAGTTAAAGGAATCGGTTCTTGGCAAGACGAACGAGTCATTCTCCTTAGGAGAAGACAGTGTATTGAGGTATCAAGGGAGGTTGTGTGTTCCTGATGTGGATGGATTGAGGGATCGGATCCTTGATGAAGCCCATGGATCCCACTATTCCATCCATCCCGGTTCTACAAAGATGTATCATGACCTTCGAGAAATATATTAGTGGGAAGGTTTGAAGAAGGATATAGCGGAATTTGTTGCTAAATGTCCGAATTGTCAACAAGTGAAGGCGGAACATCAAAAGCCGGGTGGCTTACTACAGGAGATCCAAATTCCTACTTGGAAGTGGGAAGACATTAATATGGATTTCGTAGTAGGGTTGCCTCGGACTCAAAAGTCATTTGATTCTATATGGGTGATTGTTGATAGATTGACTAAGTCCGCTCACTTTATCCTCGTCAAATCTACGTATTCGGCGGAAGATTATGCGAAGATTTTCATAGATGAGATTGTGTGTCGTCATGGTATTCCGTTATCCATCATTTCGGATAGAGGTGCACAATTCACATCTAGATTTTGGAAGTCGTTTCAAAAAGGTTTGGGTACTAAAGTGAAATTAAGTACCGCCTTCCATCCTCAAACGGATGGTCAAGCGGAACGCACGATTCAGACTCTTGAGGATATGCTTAGAGCTTGCATCATTGATTTTAAAGGGAGTTGGGATAAGCATTTGCCGTTGGTGGAGTTTGCATATAATAATAGTTTCCATTCGTCCATCTCCATGGCTCCCTATGAAGCCTTGTATGGAAGGAGGTGTAGGTCTCCTATAGGATGGTTTGAAGTAGGTGAGTCATCGATATTCGGTCCCGACTTGATTTACAAGACATTGGAGAATGTACATATCATAAGAAATAGGTTGCAAACAGCCTATAGTCGACAAAAGTCCTATGCCGATAATAGAAGAAGGGACTTGGAGTTTGAAGAGGGTGATAAGGTGTATTTAAAAATCTCACCTATGAAGGGAGTGGTAAGATTTGGCAAGAAAGGGAAGTTGAGCCCTCGATATGTAGGCCCTTATGAGATTTTGGAAAGGGTTGGTAAAGTTGCCTATCATTTAAAATTACCTGATGAGCTAGCCTTGGTTCATCCGGTTTTCCATGTCTCCATGTTAAAGAAGTGTGTCGGGAATCCCAAGTCAATTCTTCCTGTTGAAGGCCTCAGAGTCAAGGATAACCTCTCTTATGAGGAGGTTCCAGTTCAAATCCTTGACAGGCAAGTGAAAAAGTTGAGGAACAAAGAGGTAGCTTCCGTAAAGGTGTTATGGAGGAACCACCTAGCAGAGGGTGCAACATGGGAGGCGGAGGCCGACATGAAAACCCGTTATCCTCACCTTTTTGATGTTTAAGGTTAGTATCTCTCTCTAATGATATAAATGCGTTAGATATTGTGAATCTCTGTTGTTTTTGTGAAACTTAGCAAAACTCCTAGTTTTGGAGACTTCTAAAAATGGAGTCACTTTAAGGTGACCTTAGACAAATTGGAAGTTGTCTTGTTTCTTGCATTTTTGAGTCAAGTTTTGTGATTTAGGTATGGTTAATCCTTGCTGATATTGTATTGAGCATATTGATAAAATGAACTTTGTACTATTTGAATTGAGTGATAAATGATTGAGCTCATGCCTGTATGAAAAGGAGAAAAACCTCATGAGGAAATGTTGAGATCATGTATAGTAAATTGATGTTTTGAAGTATTTTTATGAAATAATATAGTTCATGCTACGAAATATTGTGAATTGGTTGAGCGGCTAGTCTTGAGTCTACTCCCTCTTTTTTTAAAGAGTGTTTGGTGTCATTCGGGGACGAATGTTCCTAAGGGGGGATAATGTAACATTTTGAAATATCGAGGTCATGTGATAAGACTTAAATGAACTCCTTAGGATCTAAACCAGTGTTCCTAGCCAATTAGGCATATTTAGAGTCTTTGAAGTGGTGTTGGAACGAAACTCTTAAACGTCCGGCAAATTGGTTCATAAGAGGGCTAGAGTGTCCTTTTGATTTAACCTAGTTAAAGAGTCGGAATTTGGTAAACGGTTGTAACTATAGGTGTAAAATATTGTGTGGGATGGTATCATGTTGGAAAAGTCAGGGGACGACTCCCCAAGGACCAAACAAGGACCCTCGAGGAGGACCCTTGAAGCAGCAGGGCATGACGGACCCCATGACGGGGAGTCACAGGCGCGACGGGGCGTTGAGGCCTCCGTCGTGCCAGTCTTAGCGCTTGGACTTTTCCTCCGCCTTCACAAGTCTCTGACCAGCATGACGGATGTGCAGGACGGAGGGAAGCCAGTCCGTCACGGCTACGACGGTTCGTCGTTGTGGAACCGTCGTGCGCTTGGGGAGAAAGCCTCCGCCTGCACAAGTCTCTGACCAACGTGACGGATGTGCAGGACGGAGGGATGTCAGTCCGTCACGCCCACGACGGACCGTCGTCGGGGATCCGTCGTGGAAGTTCTGTGGCAGTTTCGAAAAAGTTAGTTTTTAGTTAGTTAATTAATTAAATGTCTTAGGGGTAATTAGGGGTTTAAGGGAGACTAATTAAGTGACTTAAGACCCTACTATAAATACCCAACCCTCATTAGCCTAATCATTCTCTCAAAAACAAAACTCTCTTCCTTCTCTCTACTTTCTCTCTCTATTGGAAGACTCCATTGGAGATCAACTTGGGGAGATCATTGGGGGCTGGATTAGCACAAAATTCACCATCAAAACGTCATCAAACCTTAAGGTATGGGATCTAATTCACCTTTGAGATTCTTTCCTCAAAGGGTTCCTTCAAAGCTTTTTCCAAAAAGTTGAGTTTCTTATGGATTTCATCCAAATCCGAATTTGATCATGTGAATTGAGTTAATTAGGTATTCTTTGGGTTAGAATGAATAGATTATCATGAATTTTAACTTGATTATGGCGAATTGATGTAGTTTGATCTAGATTGTGGGTGATGTCCCCTAACCCTTAACCCTAAATGTAGAATTGATATGGATTAGGTTGAGTTTGATAGAATTGATCTCCTAATTAGTTAAATGGTCTTTAATGATTGTCATTGCATTGATTATGGGTCTATTATGATGAATTGAAGTTCTTCACACCTATGTTCTTGAATATTGAATCTAAGTTAAGAAGATACACTTGAGATCATGTTACTAAGCTTTGATGTAGTATTGCTTCATAGTATAGTGCTTCTCCTTGATTAGTTCTTGTGATTTATTATTGAATTACATTGACGTGATGATCTAAGATTGGTTGATCTATGGGTTAATGGTATGGTCCTTTATTGATGGACTAGGGAGGAGTATTGGTAAGTCTTGATGATCCTAGCCTTTACTTCAAATTATGGTTAATTGTCATCAAGTGATAATGTTATGTTGAAGTATGCTTTGATTGATGTGATAAGTTGATATGATACATGAATTGATATGCTTAGGTTGGTTGTGAGGTTGCGGTGTAATGTAATATAGGGAAGTTGTACGATGTGCCCTATTATGATGAGATGTACGAGGGTTGACTTCACCTATATGGATTGTTAATGAAAGGACTAATTCTCATACAATTCTTATTTGAGCTATAATGATGATATACAAGTGATTGACCCTTCTATCTAATTAAATTGAGAAGATTAATAAAGATTAAAGGCTTCTCTACAAATGGGGACTTAGCTTAGCACCGAGCGAACTTCACATTTAGAGGTGTTGACTTCCCTTAGAGGAATATTCACCATTTGTTCTTTATAGAGTGTTGTTCTTTATTAGTGTTGACTTCCCTTAGAGGAATACTCACCTATGGATCTACATGAAGTGTTGACTTTCCTTGAGAAATATTCACTCATGAATTCTCATGAGGTGAGGCCCCATTACCGAATGGTATATAGAGGGAATAGCTATGTTCACGTTAGGTTCTACCTTGGCCGGTAGACCACCTTCCATCGGTGTAAGGTTTCATGACACCGGATTCCACATTCGATTATGTGGTCTATGTCGGTTAAAGCAAATGTTCCCTAAACTAAATGAATGAATAAGGTATAGGCTAATCAAAGTAACTTGAGAGGTTGGCTATAGCTTAGGTAGGGGTATGGGACTCTACCTACGCCTTGCACTAGTTTGCCTTGATAGGAACTTTGAGAGGTCAATATTATACATGTAAAGCGATGGTATGATGTAAATGGTTTGTATGTTGAGTAACATGCTTATGAATATAATGTTGTTGTCTTTGCTTGAAGAAGGATGTATCATGACATGAAGAGTATGTTGGTAAGTAAATTACTAATTGTAGTCTTGGTAGGTTACTTGATTGAGTAGGAGATATGGTAATTTTACTTGATCATTGCACTTGTGACTTATTGAAGGTTATCATTAGTATGCTTTGCTTTGCTATGGTTTAATTGCATATGTAGTCTATTATGTTTTCATAAATGTCCCTTTTTAAATATATTTGATTGGTAATTGTATATGAGATTTCATACTTAGTACATGTGGAGTACTAATCCCTTTTCTTTCCCTTTTCCCAAAAATTTTAGGTTCGAGTCGTTGAGCTTGATCCAAATTGCTAGGAAGGAAGACTTGGGTATTTTGCCATCCAAGTGGTAGGTCCTCACTCTCTCGAGGACGTGGCCGACATCTCTCTTTTATGATGTGTAGTTACTATGGTTCTATGTTGACTCTGTTATTCTCTTGAGACGATGTAGTAGACAGCCTATATGCGGCTTCTTTCATTTGATGTAGGGCTATGCCCAAGACTTATTGTAATCGATAGATGATTTATGAGATGAGACGGTTTTATGACTATTATTTTCTAAATATATAAGTGTATGAAATAAAAGTAGAAGACTAAGTAATCTTCGTATATGAACAAGTCTATGTATACTTCATATATATATAATTATGTGTATGTAGAGGTCTATGTAAACCTTCGAGTAGTTTTAGATAAAAAGTTTTTAATTCTTTCTGATTTTTAGTCGATGAATGCTATGACGAAGCTAAGAGGCTTGTCTTAGTCCTCCGAGAGGACGACGACGCCGGTTACGTCTTGGGGGTAAACCCGGATGTGACAAGGAGAGTCATCCATTCATATGCTTAGCTCATAGGTCATAGATGAGAGTTCATCAACCTAATTCATATGAGAAATCCTTTCACATGGACATAGCATATGTATTAGCACTATCTAGTTAAGGATACACTTGAGCACACCTTTCAAGGCTCCATTATTTACTAGATCATCATTCATGTGTGTGTGTATACATATATGTGAGCAAACCTTTCATATAACACATAGAGGTTACAAATGTTCATATATCAATGCATAATTATATAGGTATAACAATATGAGCAATCCATTCATCTAAACACACTAAGACACTATGCACATTCATACTTCATCATATCATATAAATGATATTCATAACATGTCCATATATTCCTTTCATGTAAATATAAACCAAACCTAGGACCTATCTCATCAAGGTACACATGTGAAATGCATAGACAAGTTCCCATAGCCTTGCCCACACTAGTACACCTATCAAGTCATTCTAGTTAAGGAAACACATATCGTACTTCCATAGACATAAACTTAACATGCATAGTAGTAGATACTAGTGAATATGAGAACTACCTTTCATTTAGACACCATGACTTATACTACTTGTAAGCATGTATGTAAAGTGAGGGTGTGTGTACATTGGTCATTATGATCACATAATGTCTATCAACAACATATTGAGGCATCCACCGTCTTAGGACCACAATACATATTCAAGAATAGACCACACAACACAACTTAGCATAGGAGGCAAGGTAAGTTCATATTATACTTTAAGACTCCTAGCATTAGCTATTTACACCTTCACATAGGGGTATATGGGTAGGGTTCATCAATCTTTAACACTTCATTAATTGCAGCACCTACACATGATTTTAACCTAACAATTTACATACTCATAACAATAGTAAGATAACCTAGATGCACAACTAAAGTGCAAGACTAGGCACAAGTTACACATAAGGTGATCATCATAACCACCTATTCATATATTCATAAATTTGCCTTCAAGGCCATGGTCAACACATATATAATGACAATAAAGTAAACACCGTCACCATAAGTGGATCATACCACACAATGTCATACAAGGATTCATCAACATTACTATAGAGAAATAGAGAAGTAGAAGAGTAGATCAATTATTACCAATCCTTTATCCTTTGGTCATCATTGACCATTACTACTCTTTCATCATTAATTCAAGTATAGGGCTATATCTAAAGTACCATAATCATAAAAGAAACCATGTACAAGTCGCTACAAGATCATATTACAATCTAATACAATACATCACATATATACTAGAAAGTAGAAGAACATAGATCTTTAACCCAATTCGCTTGCATTGATCATCAATAACAACTTATCAACAATACACATATAGGGCAGTTGCTAAAGAATTCATTAATCAAACGAAATCATGCTTTATATACCCTAACATTTAGATCATGTCATATACATTACAATATTCACCTTATAAGCTAGAAGAGTCCGAATTAATATTTACCAATTCCATGGTTATCCATTCATATTAGATCAATTATACCTAATTATCATCACATTATACATATAGGCAGTAGCTAATGACAATTAACCATGACCGAGTCATATAACAAGCATTCCAACATCAAGATCACAAGTTACTACCTTATAGACTAGAAGAACCTAGATCAATTTAAACCAAGCCTCCTTTACTTTGATCATAAAAGATTTATAATTACAATTCAATCATGATATTAACCTAAAACAGTAGCTACAAGAACCACAACATAATCGAATTCAACTATTATTTATTAAAAGGTCCATGTTACAGTGAATATATAGAGTTATAGACTAAACATGTTAAAATCTTCATACATTGATCCACATGGATCCTTCATCATCAATTCATCATTAATTCACGTAAATAGCAGTAGATATACACAAATTAACGTAAGAGAATCACAATTCAACCATTAACAAGCCATGATCACAATGCCCATGCAAGGGCTAAATCGAGTTAGGAAGGGACATGGGTTCATAATGCAATTGGATTCAAATTCACGTTAAAACCAATACATTAACGTCAATTAATCATGATTTTACCATTAAAAACGTTTTTAGAAATAACCCATTGCTAGATTGAAAGTTTGAAAGTTTGATCATGAAATCTATTTGAAAACTTTGAGAAGAACTCTCCAAGTGAAAGGTTACTTAGAGATGAAGGATCACCATAACTTTTTTCTAGTTAAAAACCTCGAAAATTTGGTGAAGAACCCATGAGAATCCAATCTACAAGCTGTTCTTTAGCATCAACAACAATGGAGGTTTCTGGGGAGAATTAGATTTGGAGGGAAGGTTTATTTCGTGAGCATGGTGTTAGGGTCAGGTTAGGACTTGGGGTGAATTTCCTATTCATCCCTTTAATGAAACAGTGCGCAAGACAGTGGCCCCAGGCTGCATCGACGGATCACCATCGATGGCCAGTAGGTCCATCGACGGGCCATCTATGGCTTCAGTTGATTGGATCTTGGCCTGTTATTTTGTTTATCCTTTCCCAGGCTAAGTGTCCATCGACGAGACCTCAACTATGGGCATTTGGTCAACCAACTGGGCGTCGTTTGGTTCAGTCGATTGAAACTGCCAAGGCAGTGTCTCGACAGCTCTAGGGTCCTTCTTGTAGGCCCTTTTGCGGTCCCTTTAGAAGTAGTACCCTTAAGTTTCCAACGTAAATACAAACCTTGATAATTTTTAGACCTTCCACATAAGTTTCACCCAAAACAAATACTCGCAACTTGTCCACACATGCAAGGCCCCATCAAGACACACATGAACGTCTCAAGGGCTAACTTTCAAATATCTCAGACGTTCTTGGATGTTTGACCTCGAAACTTCATGAAACTCCATATAATGTCTATAAACATAATTAGTAACTCATTTTAAGACGTCATAAGCTCATGACATACACATATAAGCACGTATAGACACATGATGCACATAGGTGACTAGTTGTCGAACGTCTTGGTTGTCCCTTGACGTTTGACTTCCAAATCACCTCAAACTTTACACACTGCCTCTAAACCATATTTTAATTCATTTTTGGACCTTAGAACCTTAAGACAAACATGTTAGGCTCTAGACACCCTAACTCATTTTTGGGGGTCTTACAGGTAGGTCAAGACTTAGCCTAGGGAGAATAAGCTCTGAAAGGCAAGTCTGTGATCCCATCGACCGTCATACACGACGTCCTGTCAATGGACCAACTCCCCGTCATTGGAGGCTGCAATTGTTCGCTGGTCACTGTAAAGTGTAGGGGTGAATTGGTAAATTCACCCCACGTCCAAATAAATAAATAGGCGGTTTCCTAGGGGTGTTTTGTGTATATAAAGTGGGTTTCTATGTCCTAAACACCTAAATGAATTCATTATTCCAAATAAAAACTCAAAATCTCTAAGAAACTCTCTAGAACTCCATTGAAGCCAAAACTCAAGATAGAGCTTGGACTGAAGATTCTTTGGTGATTCTTCATCAATTATTCATCAATCTCTTGTTCTAGCATCAATTTGGGCATGGTCTTCATCCTTCAATCTCTTTTCTTCAAGGAGCCAAACTTCAAAGTGATATCCAAAGATTTTAAAGATGAAATTGTCCAATTTTGATATCTAGTTGTGGGTTCTTGCATAAAATATTTTTTATCATTATGTATTGATTGAATTGATGTTAATTTGATGATTTTAACATAATTACTCTGTGAACCCATGCAATTCATGAACCCTAGTTTTTGACTACTTTGTGGGGGACTTGATTATGTCTTTATGCTATTGAATTCTTATGTAGTTTGATTAGGGATATTGAATTATGATAGAATCATGTTAGAATTGTTAGTAAGCTGCCCTAATATCATAAATCCATGTTGTTTGATCTGTTATTCATTATCTATTGTAATTATTCAATTGAATTGGTGATCATGACCATGGGTACGGGCCTCTAGGTATTGTGTTGGATGATTTGGCTATGGATTGAAGTGGTGAGAGTAGAATGGTGGTATGTCGTCCTAACTCTCTTTATATTATGTAATTTAGGTGTTGAATTATGTGTATGATTGGTATGGTTCACTTATTGTGGCGGTGCTATGTGCTTTACTTGTGAATTATGTGGCCTCTTCGGCATTACTTTATGCACAATGATAAACATGGCCTTGTCGTCATTACTTGATATATTCTGATAATTTGTGTAGTTTATTTATGTGAAGTATGATCATATCTATATACATGTGAGTAAGGTGAAAGTATGTGTTCTTCTATTGACATTAGCTGATCATTTTAGACTACGACTATGTCCTTATGTGTGTAGTCTTAGGGTTGATGCATGATTCTTCCTACTTGGTTATATAAGTCTTATGATGGTTATATTGACTGTTGTATAGTAGTGTATAGGGCGTCCAATAGTTGATTTGGTTGTCCCTAGGTGCTATAGAATAGTATGTGATGTGAATGGTATGGTGAAGTGTGTGTGTCTTGTTTTGGTAGACCTGTGTCCCTTACTTGATACATGTAAAATGTGAATATGATTTATTGACTTAGTATTATAAAGCTCCTTAGTCTTTTTATGTGTGATTGACATGTGACCTTGAACATAGCTAAGAAGGTCTTTTATGTGGAACCTTCATCTTAGATGTAAGGTTATGATATCCTTGAAGTTGAAAGCCTTAATGGTATCCTTCTTGTGTGAATGGTGGACTTAAGGTTGGTTGGCTGGAACGGAATGAAATCATCCTTGGGAAAGTCATTAAGCTATCCTCTTTCCATTGTAGGTAGACTTAGTGGACCCTCTTTGGTAAGGTGTAATGCGATTCACTTGTGATCTAGATATGGAACCTCTTCATGTACGCCTTTATTGAAATACTCTATGAGAACAAAGGCTAGCACCGAGTGAGTATGCTTGGGAAGTTGCTTTAACTAAGATGAATTTAGAGAACAAATAAACCCTCGATATTCCTTCACCATGTCCCTACATGGGATGTATCCTAGTTCTACCATTGGCAAGTAGAACAACCTCCATCGGAGTAGGTTCATGACTCTGGATTCCATGCATAGCTAGTATGGTCTATGTCGGTAATTTCCTATTCTCATCATATGGGATACCTACTAGTGTTGGAGAAGTTCTAAGAAGTTTAGATAGTGGTATGGGACTCTATCTAGATATTGCACGATTAGGCTTTGAAGATGTAGTGAGTGAGTCCCTAGGTCTTCTCCAAGACAATTACTTGAATGTTCTTATGTGTTGTGTGTCTCTTAAATGAACTAATAAACATAATGGCTTAAATTAGAAAACATGTTAATGAATAAGTACTAGTCTAGAGTAACTTTAAGGATTACCAAGTTAAGGTGTGAAGGGAGCATAGGAATGGTCTCTTCATGTATTACCTAGGAAAGTCTTAAGAATAACTCTAGATAGGAAAGTTTGTTAATGAAGTGAGAATGATATTATCCTAGGTATTCTAAAGGATCTCTTAGGTGTGTGTGAAGGGATTGTATGGGCGGTCGCTTCACAACTCACTCAAGGGAGCCTTAGAACCACCTTTGGTAGGAGGATCTCATGGTTTATATGTTTTGTAGGTATTATTGATGCTATATTGTAAGGTGTGAGTTTTATGGCAAGTTCAGTGAAATTACTGTGAAGTTTACTCTAAGCTCACTGTAAGGTTTACTAAATTAATATAAATTTTGTATGACTTATATTGTGTTCTAAATGTGATGTTTGATGCTTAAATGTGGTTCTTATACTTTTCATGTGTTGTTATAATCAAAAAGAGCATATTTCTCATAAATGTTCGTTTCTCATGATTTTATGCATTATGCCATATTTAGTAAATACATTGTACAAATTCCATACTTTTTGTCTATCTCTAAGGTGTGGTTAGCAGGTGAGAGGTGTCGTGAAGCAAGCTTGGAATCTAGAAACCGTTCAGGCAAAGTTGAAGTATGTCCTCACTTGACTCGAGGGCATAACCATCTTTAGACTTCTTATATTCGAGTATTGTAATAGACTAAGTAACTCTATATTTCATATTGTATGGGTCATGTCCCAAATATTCTTGAGTCTAAGATTGGCATATGTTGAGACTTACTGTTTTCGACGATTTTAATATGAAAGGTGTTTTTAAGATATTTCGTGTGAAAATTCTTAATTCCGCACTACTTTTCATACATGTATACAATGAATGATGTCAAGGGCTTGTACAAGACCTCCGAGAGGTCATGTACGCCATGTCGCACTCTGAGTTTGTCGTATCCTCTAGGGTGTACTCTCGGGATGTGAGAAAGATTGTATCATAGCATTTGTTATGAAAGTAGTATCAGGAATCAAAAAGTCTCATAAAATCACGTCTAGTAGAGTCTCGTTCATCGGTGTGAGTCGCGACATATCTATGGGCGAGAGGCTATAGGGTGATAGAATTTCCCTTCATTCTCTACTCTTGTGTCGTTCCGTAGAGTAAAAGTTATGAGTATTATTCTAAATGCTTTTCTTTGTGTTTTAGGAAGATGACTACTAAGATGGCCGCTAGAAGGTTGGAAGAGGGAAGGATGAATGAGGAAATTCCTACTCAAGATGAACAAGTTGAGGAATTTATTCAAGGTGTTCAAGGTGATAGAGATGCTCAATTTCCTATTGTGGAAGGAGGTAATGATGTTCCAGTGGCTCCCCTAGACATTACTAATGGTGAAATTAAAGAGGCTCTACTTGATTTAGCCTGAGCCATGACAACTCATGTGAATAGTGGTGTTGAATCTAGAGTGAATGCTATGGAGAGCACTATGACATCTAGATTGAGAGATTTATTAAGGACGAATCCTCCTATATTTCATGGCTCTATGGTGGTAGAAGATCCTCAAGAGTTTCTAGATGATTTTTATGAGGTTTTGAGTGTCATGGGGGTGACTTCTAGGGAGAAGGCGGAGTTAGCTTCGTACCAATTGAGGGAGGTGGCTCAAGTGTTGCAGACTCAATGGAAAGATAATAGGTTGGTTGAGTCAGGTCCCATAGAGTGGGAGGAGTTTAAGGAGGCTTTCTTAGGAAAGTACTTTCCCCGTGAGAGGAAGGAGGTGAAGGTTGAACAGTTTATTAATCTAAAGCAAGGCAATATGAGTGTTGATGAGTATTCCTTGAAGTATACTATGTTGTCTAGGTATGCCCCATCCTTGTTATCTAACCCTAAGGATGAGATGAGTAGGTTTGTGATTGGTGTCGCCGACCTTGTGAAAGAAGTGTGTTGTACGGCCATGCTTCACAATGACATGAACTTGTCTAGACTTATGGTATGTTGTATGCTCAATCCATTGACGAGTCCAATCTTAGTAGGATTTCTAGAAACTTGAAGAGGAGTCGGCCAAGTGAGCAAAACCAACCTATCTAGTTTCAAGAATAAGGCTCCAATTCAAGATGAACCTAGTGATCCTAAGGACAAACCTGAGAAGGGTAGTTGCTCCAAAGGTGGCAAGCCTACTTGTTACTTGTGGGAAGAAGCACTATGGGAAATGTCTAATGGGTATCGGGAATTGGTTTGGTTGTGGTAAGGATGGACACAAGGTGAGGAATTGTCCTACTATTGCGGCTAGAGGAAAAGAAGGTAACAAAGTTCCTCCAAGTTTTCCGGGTGATGATGTTCCAAGGAAGGCTCGCTTCTATGCACTCCGGGCTAGGGGATCAAAGCCGGATGATGATGATGATGATGTTGGTAAGTTATATCTTCTCTCTTTTAGTTGTTATGAGTTCCTTCTAAGTGGGGGATTATGGTGAGTAGTGGAGTTTTGATTGATTGTCTTTCTGTTCTATTCAACTCAAGCTTGAGAGTTAGAAAGTCATACTAGCATGTTGTATGTTGCATTGTGTTTAGGAGTCTTGTTGGAATTGAATTTCATTGATTCCTTGCATGGTGCATTTTATGAAGTAATGATTATGCGGTAAATTTAGTTTATATTTTTTTATCTCTCATATTGACATGCTTTTATTATCAATTGCTTAAAAGTTGTATTTAGGGAAATTTGAGCATAAATCACTGTAAGTTGGTAGCTCACTGTAACTATTTTGGAATTTTGACTAAGTTGTTCTTTTGTAGAAAATTGTTGTATGGTGTTTTGAATTGATGTATATGAGAATGATAATGAATGTAAAAGGAGTTTTTGCTAATGGAAATGAAGAATGTTAGTCTTATTGCATAATGAGTCGTAGATTAGTTTCTAGCTTCTTTTAGTGTTGTGAGTCTCTTGGTTATGTGAAATTGGTGTTCCTCCTAAATTTAGTGTTGTATCTTGTCTGGTATGGTTATGTGCTTCTAGTCTTGAGTTAATCATCTCTTAAAATTGCCTAAAATGAAGCAAGTGTCATTCGAGGACGAATGTTGTCCAAGTGGGGGAGAATGTAACACCTCTAAAACGACTTAGGTGAAGCTAGAGCCTAACACTTGTATCTTGATGTTTTGAAGTCCTTAAATGGTGTATAATGAGGTTAGGAGGCAGTGGTTAAAGTTTCATGAAGTTTGCAGGTCAAACATCCAAGTACGTCCATGACAATCGAAAGGTTTGCCTTGAAACGTCCTTGTGTGTCTTGGTGTGTTTCATCAAGTTTTACGTGCTCATTTTTGGATGAAATTGATGTGAGAGGTACTAAACATGTATACAAAAATATTTGAGTTATAAAAGTCTGGGCAAAACCCCCCAAGGACCAACCAAGGGTCCTTGAGGACGGACACATCATTTGGGCCAAGTCTGTCCAGACCAGCCTCACCTACGGAGGGAATCGACGCCCAGTAAGTGGAACAATGCCCCGTAGGTAGGATGAGTAGTTTCACATCCGGGGAGAACCCCCTAGAAGTAACATGTCGTACTTGACCTCTCGTAGGTCTTATACAAGCCCATAGCTATCATTCATCGCATTGTCATAGTAAATTTAGCAGAAAATTTTAAACTTTTCATTGCACATCATATGCTAGAAACTTTACCTCAAATATATATATATATATATACATATATATATATATATACATATATATATATATATATATTATATATACTTAGATTGTATGCCTCTTTTCAATCTTAGACTCAATCAACATTAGAGTACATTAGGGACACGACCCTTACTACATAATCATAAGTATACAACTTATAAAACTTTACAGTAAACATAAGTAGGAGATCCTTGAACATAATGATTCCTTTCATTGATCTTGGGAATCATATATCAAGCTTTTCACCATTGAAGACATCCTTTAAGCATCCATAACCTACACTTTGTGTAAAAAGTAGAGAAGAATGGGATTAGTACAAGAATGCACTAATTATGGCAACCATGCAAAAACATGCATTTAAAAGGGACATTTTCTTGAAATCATACTTTATGCCTTTTTGAGTAAATCATCATAAAACCTTTATTCAATAGAATTTATATCATTCACATAATCCATATAGACATATTCGAAGGCCAAACATTTCATAAGATCATATATAGAATTTAATGTATTTTGAAATCACATTACAGTGAACTATTTCCTCTTTTACAGTGAGCATTCTTTTCTTTCATTTATTAACCTCTCAAGTAACCCTCTAGTGATACTTGGTGCAATGCATCACCTTAAGGTCACAAGGGAAGCATACATACAACCTACATAATCCAACACATGTCATTATATAAGCATAATACATTATAGACACATTTAAGTCCACACTCCATTGGCTTTACAGTAAGCTACTTCAATTTGTACGTATCTTTACTTCTTTTCATATACATCATTATAAGACCTTGTTCATGAGCCCAATCTTAGTCTACTAGTGCAATGTACATGTGAAGCCCCATAACCTCACACATACTTAGTAAATCCATCATGAGACCACAAGCCTTAACATTCAATTCACACATAAATATAGCAAGTGAGGACAACTTCATTCATATCAACAACCTTCATCATATAGACAATAAGAATTGCATAGTGCATATAAGGATAATACCACATCGCCTAGACTCATACCATGCACATCTTCATGAAAAATAGACCAACATTACCAAGCCATGCATAGAGACATAATCATAATCATACACCTTAGAACACCTTCCTAGAACTTCCTAAGGAGCTACTTGTGCGATGTCTAGATGGGTTCATTACTTCCACCTATCCTAAGCAACCTCCCTTAAGTCGTTCTTGTTAGGGTCCTAGTCATTTACTTCCATTGTCCATTTTACTTTAGGGAAACTATAGTCTTAACCGACACTAAGACCATGGGTGCTAAACATGGAATTTGGTGTTGTAGAGCCTTACACCAATGGAAGGTGTTCCTATCTAGACAAGGTAGAACATTAACACATGCTAGCATATTAGGTGATATCACTTGCTAGATCCTATGTGGCAAGCATAGTTTATGGAATTGGGGGCCGTCATGGAAACATCACTCTACACCCATTTTGGGTCATGAGGCTATCCAACCCGTGAGGACCGTTAGTGGACCCTTTAGCCTTCCCTCCTTAGGAAGGTGCCACCCCCTCATATTCAAGTTCACGCGGTGCTAAGCTAAGTTGCATTAATTGAAAAAGCCTTTATTATCATTTCTTTATAAACATAGGCTTAGGAGAGTCATCCCTTCATATGCTTAGCTCATAGGTCATATATGAGAGTTCATCAACCTAATTCATGTGAGAAATCCTTTCACATGGACATAACATATGTATTAGCGCTATCTAGTTAAGGATACACTTGAGCACACCTTTCAAGGCTCCTTTATTGACTAGATCATCATTCATGTGTGTGTGTATACATATATGTGAGCAAACCTTTCACATAACACATAGAGGTCACACATGTTCATATATCAATGCATAATTATATAGGTATAACAATATGAGCAACCCATTCATCTAAACACACTAAGACACTATGCATGTTCATACTTCATCATATCATATAAATTATATTCATAACATGTCCATATATTCCTTTTCATGTAAATAGAAACCAAACCTAGGACCTATCTCATCAAGGTACACATGTGAAATGCATAGACAAGTTCCCATAGCCTTTCCCACACTAGTACACCTATAAAGTCATCCTAGTTAAGGAAACACATATCATACTTCCATAGACATAAGCTTAACATGCATAGTAGTAGATACTAGTGAATATGAGAACTACCTTTCATTTAGACACCATGACTTATACTACTTGTAAGCATGTATGTAAAGTGAGGGTGTGTGTACATTGTACATTATGATCACATAATGGATATCAACAACATATTGAGGCATCCACCCTCTTAGGACCACAATACATATTGAAGCATAGACCACACAACACAACTTAGCATAGGAGGCAAGGTCACTTCATATTATACTTTAAGACTCCTAGCATTAGCTAATTACACCTTCACATAGGGTACATGGCTAGGGTTCATCAATCTTTAACACTTCATTAATGGCAGCACCTACACATGATTTTAACCTAACAATTTACATGCTCATAACAATAGTAAGATAACCTAGATTCACAACTAAAGTAGAAGACTAGGCACAAGTTACACATATGGTGATCATCATAACCACCTATTCATATATTTATCAATTTGCCTTCAAGGTCATGGTCAACATATATATAATTATAATAAAGTAAACACCTCCATCATAAGTAAATCATACCACACAATGTCATACAAGGCTTCATCAACATTACTATAGAGAAATAGAGAAGTAGAACAGTAGAGCAATTCTTACCAATCCTTTAGACTTTGGTCATCATTGACCATTACTACTCTTTCATCATTAATTCAAGTATAGGAAAGTAGCTAAAGTACCATAATCATAAAATAAACCATGTGCAAGTCCCTAAAAGATCATATTACAATCTAATACAATACATCACATATATACTAGAAAGTAGAAGAACATAGATCTTTAACCCAATTCGCTTGCATTGATCATCAATAATAACTTATCAATAGTACACATGTAGGGCAGTAGCTAAAGAGATCATTACTCAAACGAAATCATGCTTTATCTACCCTAATATTTAGATCATGTCATATACATTACAATATTCACTTTATAAGCTAGAAGAGTCCGAATAAATATTTACCAATTCCATGGTTATCCATTCATATTAGATCAATTATACCTAATTATCATCACATTATACATATCGACAGTAGCTAAGGATAATTAACCATGACCGAGTCATATAAGAAGCATCCCAACATCAAGATCACAAGTTACTACTTGATAGACTAGAATAACCTAGATCAATTTAAACCAAGCCTCCTTTACTTTGATCATAAAAGATTTATAATTACAATTCAATCATCATATTAACCTAAAACAGTAGATACAAGAACCACAACATAATCGAATTCAACTATTATTTATTAAAAGGTCCATGTTACAGTGAATATATAGAGTTATAGACTAAACATGTTCAAATCTTCATACATTAATCCACATGGATCCTTCATCATCAATTCATCTTTAATTCACATAAATAACAGTAGATATACACAAATCAACGTAAGAGAATCGCAATTCAACCATTAACAAGCCATGATCACAATTCCCATGCAAGGGCTAAATCGAGTTAGGAAGGGACATGGGTTCATAATGCAATTGGATTCAAATTCACGTTAAAACCAATACATTAACATCAATTAATCATGATTTAACCATTAAAAACGTTTTTAGAAATAACCCGTGGCAAGATTGAAAGTTTGAAAGTTTGATCGTGAAATCTATTTGAAAACTTTGAGAAGAACTCTCCAAGTGAAAGGTCACTTAGAGATGAATGATCACCATAACTTTGTCTAGTTATAAACCTCAAAAATTTGGTGAAGAACCCATGAGAATCCAATCTACAAGCTGGTCTTTAGCTTCAACAACAACGGAGGTTTCTGGGGAGAATTAGTTTTGGAGGGAAGGTTTATTTCGTGAGCATGGGATTGGGAATGGGTTCGTCACGTTTTAGATTACTTATATACACCCAAAAATAGGTAAGTAAATCAATTAGGGTCAGTTTAGGACGTGGGGTAAATTTCCCATTCACCCCTTTAATGAAACAGTGCGCAAGACAGTGGCCCCAGGCTGCATCGACGGATCACCATCGACGGCCAGTAGGTCCATCGATGGGCCGTTTGTGGCTTCAGTTGATTGGATCTTGGCCTGTTATTTTGTTTATCCTTGTCCAGGCTAAGTTTCCATCGATGAGACCTCAACTATGGGCAGTTGGTCAACCAACTGGGCGTCGTTTGGTTCAGTTTGATTGAAACTGCCAAGGCAGTGTCTCGACAGCCCTAGGGTCCATCTTGTGGGCCCTTTTGCGGGGCCCTTTAGAAGTCGTACCCTGAAGTTTCCAATGTAAATACAACCCTTGATAATTTTTAGACCTTCCACATAAGTTTCACCCAAAACAAATACTCGCAACTCGTCCAAACATGCAAGGCCCAATCAAGACACACATGAACGTCTCGAGGGCTAACTTTTAAACGTCTCAGACATTCTTGGATGTTTGACCTTGAAACTTCACGAAACTCCATTCTATAAACATAATTATTAACTCATTTTTAAGAGTTCATAAGCTCATGACATACACATATAAGCACGTATAGACACATGAGGCACATAGGTGACTAGACATCGAACGTCTTGGTTGTCCCTTGACCTTTGACTTCCAAATAACCTCAAACATTAGAAACTGCCTCTAAACCATATTATAATTCATTTTCGAACATTAGAACCTTAAGACAAACATGTTAGGCTCTAGATACACTAAATCATTTTTGGGGGTCTTACACGTAGGTCAAGACTTAGCCAAGGGAGATTAAGCTATGAAAGGCAAGTCTGTGATCCCATAAACGGTGAGACACGACGGCCTGTCAATCGACCAACGCCCCGTCGTTGGAGGCTGCAAGTGTTTGCTGGTCACTCTAAAGTGTAGGGCTAAATTGGTAAATTCACCCCACGTCCAAATAAATAAATAGGTTTTGGGGATGTTTTGGGTATTTAAAGTTGGTTTCAAAGTCCTAAACACCTAGATGAATTCATTATTCCAAATAAAAACCCGAAATCTCTAAGAAACTCTCTAGAACTCCATTGAAGCCAAAACTCAAGATAGAGCTTGGACTGAAGATTCTTTGGTGATTCTTCATAAATTCTTCATTAAACTCGTGTTCTAGCATCAATTGGGGCATGGTATACATCCTTGAATCTCTTTTCTTCAAGGAGCCAAACTTCAAAGTGATATACAAAGACTTTCAAAGGTGAAATTGTCCAATTTTGATATCTAGTCATGGGTTCTTGCATAAAACATTTTTTTATCATTATATATTGATTCAATTGATGTTAATTTGATGATTTTAACATAATTACTCTATGAACCCATGCAATTCATGAACCCTAGTTTTTAAATACTTTGAGGGGGACTTGATTATGTCTTTATGCTATTGAATTCTTATGTAGTTTGATTAGGGATATTGAATTATGATAGAATCATGATAGAATTGGTAGTAAGCTGCCCTAACTTAAGAAATCCATGTTGTGTGATCTTTGATTCATTATCTATTGTAATTATTCAATTGAATTGGTGATCATGACCATGGGTACGGGCCTCTAGGTATTGTGTTGGATGATTTGGCTATGGATTGAAGTGGTGAGAGTAGACTGGTGGTAGATTGTCCTAACTCTATTTATATTATGTAATTTAGGTCTTGAATTATATGTATGATTGGTATGGTCCACTTATGGTGGCGGTGCTATGTGCTTTACGTGTGAATTATGTGGCCTCGTCGGCGTTACTTTATGCATAATGATGAACATGGCCTTATCGTCATTACTTGATATATTGTGATAATTGTGTAGTTTATTTATGTGAAGTATGATCGTATCTATCTACATGTGAGTACGGTGAAAGTATGTGTTCTTTTATTGACATTAGGTGATCATGTTAGACTACGACTTTGTCCTTATGTGTGTAGTCTTAGGGTTGATACATGATTCTTCCTACTTGGTTATATAAGTCTTATGATGGTTATATTGATGGTGGTATAGTAGTATAGGGTGACTGATAGTTTATTTGGTTGTCCCTAGGTGCTATAGAATAGTATGCTATGTAAATGGTATGGTGAAGTATGTGTGTCTTGTTTTGATAGACATGTGTCCCTTACTTGATAAATGTAAAAATGTGAATATGATTTATTGACTTAGTATTCTAAATCTCCTTAGTCTTGTATGTGTGATTGACATGTGACCTTGAACATAGCTAAGAATGTCCTTTATGTGGAACCTTCATCATAGATGTAAGGTTACAATATCCTTGAAGTTGAAAGCCGTAATGGTATCCTTCTTGTGTGAATGGTGGACTTAAGGTTGGTTGGCTGGAACGGAATGAAATCATCCTTGTGAAAGTCATTGAGTTATCCTCATATCCATTGTAGGTAGACTTAGTGGACCCTCTTTGGTAAGGTGTAATGCGATTCACTTGTGAACTAGATATGGAACCTCTTCATGTACACCTTTATTGAAATACTCTATGAGAACAATGTCTAGCACCGAGGGAGTATGCTTGGGAAGTTATTTTAACTAAGATGAATTTAGAGAAAAAAGAAACCCTTGATATTCCTTCACCATGTCCCTACATGAGATGTATCCTAGTTCTACCATTGGCAAGTAGAACAACCTCCATCGGAGTAGGTTCATGACTCCGGATTCCATGCATAGCTAGTATGGTCTATGTCGGTAATTTCCTATTCTCATCATATGGGATACTAGTGTTGGATAAGTTCTAAGAATTTTAGGTAGTGGTATGGGACGCTATCTAGATATTGCACGATTAGGCTTTGAAGATGTTAGTGAGTGAGTCCCTAGGTCTTCTCAAAGACAATTACTTGAATGTTCGTATGTGTTGAGTGTCTCTTAAATGAACTAATAAAGATAATGGATTAAATTAGAAAACATGTTAGTGAATAAGTACTAGTCTAGAGTAACATTAAGGATTACCAAGTTAAGGTGCGAAGGGAGCATAGGAATGGTCTCTTCATGTCTTACCTAGGGAAGTCATAAGAATAACTCTCAATAGCAAAGTTTGTTAATGAAGTGAGAATTATATTATCCTAGGTATTCTAAAGGATCTCTTAGGTGTGTGTGAAGGGATTATATGGGCGGTCGCTTCACAACTCACTCAAGGGAGCCTTAGAATCACCTTTGGTAGGAGGATCTCATTGTTATATGTTTTGTAGGTATTGTTGATGCTATATTGTAAGTTGTGAGTTTTATGGGAAGTTCAGTGAAATTCCTGTGAAGTTCACCCTAAGCTCACTGTAAGGTTTACTAAATTAATATAAATTTCATATGACTTATATTGTGTTCTAAATGTGATGTTTGATGCTTAAATGTGGTTCTTATACTTTTAATGTGTTGTTATAATAAAAAAGAGCATATTTCTCATAAATGTCTGTGTCTCATGATTTTATGCATTAGGTCATACTTAGTACATGCATTGTACTAATTCCATTCTTTTTGTCTATCTCTAAAGGTGTGGTTAGCAGGTGAAAGATGCTGTAATGCAACCTTGGAATCTAGAAACCGTTCAAGAAAATTTGAAGTATGTCCTAACTTGTCTCGAGGGCATAAGCATCTTTAGACTTCTTTTATTCCAGTATTGTAATAGACTAAGTAATTCTATATTTCGTATTGTATGGGCATGTCCCAAATATTCTTGAGTCTAAGATTGACATATGTTGAGACTTGGTGTTTTATATAATTTTAATATGAAAGATGTTTTATGATATTTCGTGTGAAAAGTTTTGATTACGCACTACTTTTCATACATGTATGCAATTAATGATGTCAAGGGCTTGTACAAGACCTCCGAGAGGTCAAGTACGCCATATCGCACTCTAAGAGTGTTGTATCTTCTAGGGTGTACTCTCGGGATGTTACGAAGTTTGTATCAGAGCATTTGTTATGAAAGTAGTATCAGGAATCAAAAAGTCTCATAAAATCACGTCTAGTAGAGTCTCGTTCATCGGTGTGAGTCACGACATATCTATGGGCGAGAGGCTATAGGGTAATAGAGTTTCCCTTCATTCTCTACTCTTGTGTCATTCCGTAGAGTAATAGTTATGAGTATTATTTTCAATGATTTTCTTTGTGTTTTAGGAAGATGACTACTAGAAGGATGACCGCTGGAAGGTTGGAAGAGGTAAGGGCGAATAAGGAAATTCCTTCTCAAGATGAACAAGTTGAGAAAGTTCTTAAAGGTGCTCAAGGGGCTCAAGGTAATAGAGATTCTCATGTTCCTATTGTGGAAGGAGGTAATGATGTTCCGGTGGCTCCCCTGGACATGACTAATAGGGAAATTAGAGAGTCTCTACTTGCTTTAGCCCGAGCCATGACTTCTCATCTGAATAGGGGTGTTGAACCTAGAGTGAATGCTATGGAGAGCACTATGACATCTAGACTGAGTAATTTTGTGAGGATGAATTCTCCTATATTTCTTGGCTCTAAGGTGGGAAAAGATCCCCAATAGTTTCTAGATGGTGTTTATAAGGTATTGAGTGCCATGGGGGTGACTTCTAGGGAGAAGGCAGAGCTAGCTTTGTACAAATTGAGGGAGGTGGATCAAGTGTGGTGCACTCAATGGAATTATCATAGGCATGTTTAGTAGGGTCCTATCGAGTGGGAGGAGTTTAAGGAGGCTTTCTTAGGAAAGTACTTTCCCCGTGAGAGGAGGGAGGTGACGGTTGAACAGTTCATTAATCTCAAGCAAGGCAATATAAGTGTTGAGGAGTATTCCATGAAGTTCATTATGTTGTCTATGTATGCCACATCCTTGGTATGTAACCCTAGGGATTAGATGAGTAGGTTTGTGATCGGTGTCGCCGACGTTGTGAAAGAAGTGTGCCGTACGGCCATGCTCCACAATGACATGAACTTGTCTAGACTTATGGTGTATGCTCAATCCATTGAGGAGTCCAAGCTTAGTAGGATTCTAGAAACTTGAAGAGGAGTGGTCCAAGTGATCAAAACCAACCTAGGTTCAAGACGAAGGCACCAATTCAAGATGAACCTAGTGCTCCTAAGGACAAACTTGAGAAGGGTAGTGATTCCCAAGGTGGTAATCCTACTTGTGTTACTTGTGGGAAGATGCACTATGAGAAATATCTAATGGGTACCGGGAATTGCTTTGGTTATGGTAAGGATAGACACAAGGTGAGGAATTGTCCTACTATTGCGGCTAGAGAAAAAGAAGGTAAGCAAGTTCCTCCAAGTGTTCCGGGTGATGGTGTTCCAAGGAAGGCTCGCTTCAATGCACTCCGGGCTTGGGGATCAAAGCCGGATGATGATGATGATGATGATGGTAAGTTATAGCTTCTCTCTTTTAGTTGTTATGAGTTCCTTCTAAGTGGGGGTGTATGGTGAGTAGTGGAGTTTTGATTGATTGTCTCTTGTCTTCTATTCAACTCAAGCTTGAGAGTTAGAACGTCATACTAGCATGTTGTATGTTGCATTGTATTTCGGAGTCTTATTGGAATTGAATTT
The DNA here is from genome assembly GCA_016801875.1 of Solanum sitiens. NCBI lineage: Eukaryota > Viridiplantae > Streptophyta > Magnoliopsida > Solanales > Solanaceae > Solanum > Solanum sitiens. The sequence continues at coordinate 736,208 of JABWTJ010000177.1, read as the reverse complement.
AATTGATTCCTTGCATGGAGCATTTTATGAAGTTATGATTATGTGTTATATATTGAGTTTATATGGTTTTATCTCTCATACTGATATGCTTTTATCATCAATTTCTTAAAAGGTGCATTTTTGGAAATGTGACCATAAATCACTGTAAGTAGGTAGCTCACTATAAAGATTTTGGAATTTTGACTAAATTGCTCTTTTGTTGAAAATGGTTGTATGGTTATTAGAATTCATGTATATAAGCATGATAATTAATATAAAAGGAGTTCTTGCTAATGGAAATGAAGAATGTGAGTCTTATTTCATAATGAGTCGTAGATTAGTTTCTAGATTCTTGTTGTGTTGTGAGTCTCTTGGTTATGTGAAATTTGTGTTCCTCCTAAATTTGGTGTAGTATCTTGTGTGGTATGGTTATGTGCTTCTAGTCTTGAGCTAATTTTCTCTTAAAAGTTCCTAAAATGAAGCAAGTGTCATTCAAGGACGAATGTTGTCCAAGTGGGGGAGAATGTAACACCTCTAAAACGACTTAGGTGAAGCTAGAGCCTAACACTTGTGTCTTGATGTTTTGAAGTCCTAAAATGGGTTATAGCGAGTTTAGGAGGAAGTGGTTAAAGTTTCATGAAGTTAGATGTAAAACCATCTTTAGACTTCTTTTATTCGAGTATTGTAATAGACTAAGTAATTCTATATTTCGTATTGTATGGGGCGTGTCCCAAATATTCTTGAGTCTAAGATTGGCATATGTTGAGACTTAGTGTTTTCTATGATTTTAATATGAAAGATGTTTTAAGATATATCATGTGAAAAGTATTAATTCCACACTACTTTTCATGCATATATGCAATGAATGATGTCAAGGGCTTATACAAGACCTCCGAGAGGTCAACTACGCTATGTCGCACTTCGAGAGTGCCATATCGTCTAGGGTGTACTCTCGGGATGTGACACGTCGCTTACCAGGTATGCACATTCCACGTCCGTGCGTGCAAGTCTTGGCTAAAGTGTATGCCATTGGCCGACATCATTTTCTATATGTGCACATGCCACATCATATGCGTGCAAGCCTTGAATGACCCTTTAGGCTGTTGACCGATATTTGCAGGATATGCCAAATGCTTGAAGGCCACATCCGACGACGGCAGAAGAAAGTGTACAGGATACGGACGATGTTGGCAGGCCACGTTCGACGTCGACAAACCGATATCCATGTTCGACATTAATAGACCTTTGTGTGCAGACAAAAGGCGAGGCATAAAGACAACGTCTGGTATTGGCTGACCATTATGTGCAGGGAAAAGGCGATACGGGCAGGCCACACCCTACTTAAGTTTACCAATATGTGTAGGCCAAAGGCAATACGGGAAAGCAATGCTCGACATTGGCTTATCATGGTGTGTAGGACAAAAGTGATGCCTACAGTCCACGCCTGACATTTGCTGATTGTTGTGAACGACAAAGTCAATGGGGCAAGGCAACACCCGATGTCGCCTGACCGATATGTGCAGGATTGATGTGATGTGGACAGGCTACGTCTGATATTTGCAGACCTTTGTGTGCAGGATATAGACAATGCTGGCAGAACACATTCTACACTGGCAAACCGATGTGTGCAGGGTACAGACGATGCTGGGAGGCCACGTCTGACATTAGAAGACTGATGTGTTCAGGCCACATAAGATAGGTGTAGTCGATATCCGACGTCGGCTGACCATTTTGTACAAGCCAAAGGCGATGTGTGCAGGACACATACGACATCGACTGAATTTTTTTGTAGGCCAAACGCGATGCGAGGAGGCCACGTTCTACGTTGGCTGACCATTGTGTGCAGGACAAAGGCAATGTAGGAGGTCCATGCCTGACATCGACTGACACCTGTGCAGACCAAAGGCGATGTGGGAAGGCAACGTCTGATATCGCAGATAGTTGTTTGCAGGCAAAAAGCGATGCGTGTAGTCCACGCCTGATGACAACTCAATAATACACACAAGACACGGCCTATGAAGGCAGTGCATGGCCGATGTCGGATGAGAAATGTGCAGGCTATGGCCGAGGCAGGAAGCGAACATCTGATGTTGACTAGCTGTTGTGTGTAGGCCAAAGGCGATGCAGTAGGGTAAATCTTAACGGCCACTAAGTGATGTGCATAGTCCACAACGAATGTCGCCTGGTCGAGGCCGCTTTTCATTTGCCGATGTCATTTGCCCAAAGCATAGAGGACCTGGCTGATGTTGCCTACCATTGGCCGACGCTGAAGTGTCCCTACCGATGTGCACCCACCACGACTGATGTATGCATGCCTTGGTTAATGATGCTTGCCATTGGCCAACGTCGCTTGCCTGAAGCTCAAAGTCTCTGCTGATGATGCCTAATGTTGGCCGATGCAAATAGCGCCCAGTCGATGAACACATGCCACAAAAATTGTGTGCAGTCCTTGGTTGATGCTTCCTATCATTTGCCGACATCGCTTACTCAAAGAGCACAAGCCTTTGTTGATGGTCACTATCGTTGGCTGACGTTGTAAGGTCCCACAAAATAAAGTAAGGTACCGAGAGCCTCACATGTGCCTACTAAGAATAATAACGTGCTAATTGAGTGTTTTATAGTATGTATACTTGATTTGAATTGCTTTGGAGTTCAAACGTCTTAGAACGTTCGAAAGTTGGTCTTTAGACGTTCTAGTGTGTCCTTGTATGTTTGCCTTGTTTTTATGTGTTTTTTCAAATCCAGAAATAGTAGAGGTGACCCTAAAATCTTTAGAGACATGTTTAGGGTAAAAACGTTTGGGTACGACTCCCCGAGGATTACCCTTAGGGACCTCGAGGAGGACCCAAACTTTGGACTTGGAAGCTTCCCAAGGCAGCGTGTAGAACACGAATGTGGAGCCACTCATGCGTCGCGCGCCAGGAACTTATTGTGCTTTGGCTTCGCGATCCCTACACAAGGCTCACTGCCTCAAAAATCTTGGGAGGTAAAATTAGGTGCTGCCTCCGCGACGCGCAACCACTTCCCAGATTCGATTGCGTCATTTTAAAGTCAAGTTTGACATGTCTAAAAGTCCCAATAAGTATGGGGATGTTTTGGTAACTTTGGGAGTCGGTTATAAACTATTTTTATGACCTATTTAACCCCTTTTCCAAGTCAAAACCCCAACACACAATAACAAAACAAAATCCCAAAATTCTCTCAAACCTCCATTGGAGGGAAAACTCAAGGTTCAAATTAGGGGCTGGATTTTCATGGTTTCTACTCAAATTTTTTGTGGGCTTCTCACGTATTAAGGTATGGTGATCCTTTATTATTAGTTATCCATTCATCTAAGGAGTTCCTTCACAGGTTTTCAAAGAAGATTTCATGATCAAAATGGCTATCTTTCAATCTAGCCATGGGTTCTTTCTCAAATTAATTTCAAAAGCATGCTTATGATAAATTGATGATTATCTACTATGTATAATGTTGATTTCAAACCAATTTCATGATGAACCCATGTTCCTCCCAATTTCTCAATTTAGCCTATAATGTGGATATTGTGATCATGATGTTAGGTTGACTGTAGTATGATTCTATTATGTTAAATTGATTATAGCTATTGTTTTATACTCGCATTAATGTTGAATTATTGGTAATTGGTCAATGATGATCAAATCATGGAAATTGGTATGATTGCCATATTCCTTCTACTTTGTATATAATTGGTAGTAGAATAAGCCTTGGATGGCATTGTGTGGTATGGTCCACTTATGGTGGAGGTGTTTACCTTTTTGTCAATCTAAATATGTTTTGATCATGGCCTTGAAGGTAAGTTATGTACTGTGAAGTGTGGTTATGTTGAAGTATATTCCTAGTCTCCAATACTAGTATCATGTTCTAAGTATATTGGTGATGTTTCTACATATGAATGAGGAATGTTAGGGTTAGGTGATATATTTTACATATGATGAAGTCTATTGATGAATGACCCCTACCTATTTACCCCTATATGAATTTGTGATCTTAACCAATGTTAGGAGTTTTCTATTCAAATGTTGAACATGTCTTGTCTCCTATGCTATAATATGGTGTGTGGTCTATGTATGAAAATGTATTGTGTTCTTAAAAGGGTGGCTGCCTCAATATTATGTTGATAACCATTATTTGATCATGTTGACCAATGTACACACACTCACACCTCATGCATGCTTATAAGTAGTATAGGTTCATGGTGTCTAATGAAAGGAATTCTCTTATGCACTTATGTCTAATACAATGCATGTAAAGTATATGTCCATGAAGTATGATATGTATCTTAACTAGGATGACTTCATAGGTGTACTGGTGTAGGGAAGGGTATGAGACTTTGCCTATACATTGCACATGTATACCTTGATAAGAATAGTTCTTAGGGTGATTACTCTATGTACATGAATATGAATGCATGATTAAGCTATGAACATGAAAGTATATGATATGATGATGTATGAAAATGTGTAAGTGTCTGAATGTGTTTATTTGAAAGGGTTGCTCATATAGGTACACATATACACTTATGCATGAATGAAGTGATGTATGAAAATGTGTGGTCCAAGAGTGTCTAGGTGGAAGGTATTCTCACATATCTGTACACACACACTTGTAATGTATGAATGAAACATATTATATTCTAGTAAAGTAGGGTTTCTTGAAAGGTTTTCTCAATTATACTCTAAACTAGACTATGCTTTGTGTATGCTATGTCCATGTCAAAAGTTTTCTCACATGACCTAGGTTGTGAAATGACATTTCTCATATATGACCTACAGCTATGCATATGAGGAGTTATTCTCCTAAAGCCTATGCTTTATAAGGTAATGTTAATAAAGGCTTTTCAATAAAGGGAACTTAGCTTAGCATCGAGTGAACTTGATGATGGGGGTGTCCCTTCCCAAATGGGAAGGTAGATTCACCGAAGTCCTCATGAGGTGGATAACTATAATGCCTAATTAGAATACAGAAGGTTTCCATGTATACCTCCAAGTTCCATAAACTATGTTGCCCCATAGGACCTAGTAAGTGGATCCATCTAATATGCTAACACAATACTCATTTCTTACATTGGCAAGTAACATACCCTCTTTGGTGTGAGGGGATGACACCAAATTCCATATTTAACACCCATGGTCGTAATGTCGGTTAAGGTTATAGATTGCTTAATATAAAATGGACAATAGAAGTAAATTAAGGAGCTCTAACTAGGATAACTTAAGGGAAGTTGCTTAGGATAGGTGAGTGTAATGAACTTATCTATGCTTTGCACACGTATCTCTTGAGAGGAGTTCTAGGGAGGTGTTCTGTATGTATATGTATTTGTTTATGTTCCTTATGAATGACATTGTAATATTGTCTACTTATTATGTTAATATGCATAGTATGAGTCTTATGGTGTCGATATGATGAGGTGTCACTTTATGTGCATGATGTTTGTCTTAGTGACTCTATGATGAAGGTATTACTTGGTATGTATGAAGTTGTCTATACATGACATGTTGATGTATGAAGTAAATGTTAACGCTTGCAGTCTCTTTGTAGGTTTACTTAATATGTGTGAGGTTATGGGCCTTCACATGTACATTGCACTAGTAGGCTTAGATGGGGATTATGAGTAGAGTTTTATGATGTCTTTATGAAGTGAAGTCCAAGAATGCTATTGGTTGACTATTGCCTTTAATGATGTTATTGGTAGTGTTAACTTGCATGTGGTCTTAAGATGGGTCTTCTATATGGGTCATGAAGTATGTTGGGTCATATGTGAAGTATGAGTCTCATGATATGCTATGTTATATGAATATGTATTATTCAGTTAAATAAGGTTATGTGAATGTTCACTTTAGTGGCTTTAAGGGAATTCTTGAGTGTGGATGGTGGAACGGGATACTATTCATACATTGCACCAAGTGTTATTAAAGGGTTACTTAAGGGTTAAGGACTTAAGGTAAAAAAAAGTAGGATGTTATCAAATGTTAAATGAGCTTTAATTGAATTATGTGGCTTTATGTGATCTTATGAGTAGTGTCCATGCCTAAATGATGTATATGAGCTATGTTGTACTTATTGTATCAAAGTTTTATGAAGTTTCACTATATGGCATGATGCATGGTTTTCTAACCAAATATCCTCTTTAAATGCATGTTTTTGCATCGTTGTCATACTTAGTGCATTCCTGTACTAACACCATTCTTATTCATCTTTTTACACAAATTTTATGTGGTGATGATTAGAGGATGTCTCTTAAAGTGAAAGTATTGTATAACTTCCGCAAGTTCAAAGAAACGAATCCTTAAGTTCAAGGATTTCCTATGTTATTTTTTATTGAAAGTTACGTAATAGCTTAGTTAATATTTTATTGCTGTAAGGGTTGTTTCCCTAATCTACATTAACGATGTTTAGTTTAAGATGGCAAAGAGACTTAGAGGCTAACTATGTCTGTGATATTTTTTATATATATGAAGTGATGATTCTAGCATATGATGTGCTACGAAACTTTTAAATTTTCTGTTAAATTTCCTATGACAATGCGATTAATGATGACTATGGGCTTGTATAAGACCTCCGAGAGGTCAAGTACGCCATGTTACTTCTAGGGTGTTCTCCCAGTCGTGACAGACATCAATGTCGCTTTGCCGATACACACAACCCATAGGTTATGTGTACATGCCCTTGATGATTCTGCATGTCATAGTCCGACGCTGGTTGTAAGATGCGCACAAACGACATTAGATGCGTGCAGACCTTAACATGTGGTGCATACCGTTGGCCAACATCACCTGGACAAAATTTTGGAGCCACGACCGATGTCGCCTGGTTGTTGCACACATGCCATGGTTGATCCGTGCAGGCCTTGGTTGATGTTTCCTTCCATTGGTCGATGTCGCCTCACAGTTGTGCGTAGGCTATGACTGATGTCCATCAGTCAATGCACACACTCCACGACTGATGTCTGCAGGCCTTAGATATTGCTCCCCGTCATTGTCCGATGTGCTTAGGCCACATGTGATGTCGCTTGGTCGATGAACTCAAAACACGGCTCAAATTGCCTAGTCGATGTGCATAAGACTTAGCTGATGCGTGTAGGCCTTAGCTTCTACTGCATGGTGTTGGTTGACATTTCTTTCAAGATGCGAACATTCCATGTCTGTGCATGCATGCTTGGATGATTTCGCATGTCATTGGTCAACGTCGCTTGACAGATATACACATTCCATGTCCGTGCGTGTAAGGCTTGGCTGAAACCGCATGCCATTTGCCGACATCGCTTGCCAGATGTCCACATGCCATGTTAGATTCGTGCTAGGCTTTACAGATGTCCTATGCCGTTGGCTGACATCTCTAGACCGATAACTGTAGGCTACGTACAATGCTGGTAGGCCAAATCCGGCGTCGGCAGATCAATGTGTGCAGGCTACAAATGATGTTGGCAAGACACGTTCGACGTCGACACAGCGATGTGAGCATGCTACAATGATGCTACCAGGCCACGTTCCACCCTTTCAGTGCAGGTTAAAGGTGAAGTAGGCAGACCACATTTGACAATGGCTGACCTTTCTGTGCTGGCCAAAGGCGATGTAGGCAGGACACGCGGCATCATCTGACCATTCTGTGTAGAACAAAGGAAATTCCGGCAAGAAACGCTAGACATTAGATGACCGTGATGTGTAGGCCAAGCACGATGCGGGCAGTCCACGCCTGACGTTGGCTAATCATTGTGCAGGCCAAAGTTGATGAGGGCAAGCGACACCCAATATCACCTAATTGTTATGTGCAGGCCTGAGGTGATTTAGTTAGGCCACATTTGACGTATGCAGACCCATGTGTGTAGGATACAGACGATGCTTGGAGGCCAGGTTCTACATCAGATGACCGATTTGTGAAGGCCACCGAAGATAGGTGTAGCCCATATCTGATGTCAGCCGATCATTGTGTGCAGGCAAAAGGTAATGCATGAAGGCCACTTATGATGTGAATTGACCATTATGTACAGGTCAAAGGTGATGTCGGAAAGCCACGTTTGACGTTGGATGACCATTGTGTGCAGGACAAAGACGATGAGGGAAGACCATGCTCGACGTCGGCTGAATGTTGTGTTGGCCAAAGGTGATGGGGGCAGGCAAGCCCGATGTCAGCTGACAGTTGTGTGGACCAAAGTCGATGGAGGCAGGCAACACCAGATGCCACCTAACCATTTTTTGACACGCTCAGAGTGATGCAGGCATTCCATTCCAGACAACAGCTAAGCGATGAGCACAAATCACGATCGATGCACTCACTCCATAGCCAACATTTGTTGAGCAATTTTCAAGATATGGAAAATGCAGGTTGACCACGTATGACGTTGACTAGTTGTTCTGTGCAGGACAAGGCGATATTAGAAGGCCAAGCCTGACAATTGCCTAGTGATATGCACAGGCCACGATCGGTCCACGCCCAACGTCAACTGAGTGATGTGCGTAGGCCACGACCAATGCGCCTGTCTACAACCAATGTCGCTTGTCCAATGCCTCTTTGTGTTGGCCGATGTCTCTTGCCCGAAGCATGTAGGCCTTGGCTGATGCTACCTGCTTTCAGCCAACGCCGATGTCGCCTTGCCGATATGCACATGCAATGACTTATGCTGCCTGCTGTTGTCCAACATCGCTTGCCCAAAGCGCACCTGCCTTGGCTGATGCGGCCTGATGTAGGATAATGCAATGGTTGCCCTGCTGATGCACACACGTCATGACCAATGCGTGCAAGCCTTGAC
>JABWTJ010000177.1:0-127452 GCA_016801875.1 Solanum sitiens | reverse complement strand
GGCCTTTACATTAAAAAAACCCTACCAGTCGAGGGCCTCTACATTTGAAGTTATTTTATGCAGTCAGATGCGGACTTTACATTAGTCGAGGGCCTCTACATTTCAAGTTATTTTACGCAGTCAGATGCAGACTTTACATTACAACAGCCCCGTCAGTCGAGGGCCTCTACATTTCAAGTTTTTTTATGCAGTCAGATGCGACCTTTACGTTACAACAGCCCCGCCAGTCGAGGGCCTCTACATTATAGTTATTTTACGCAGTCAGATGCGGCCTTTACATTACAATATCTCCGCCAATCGAGGGCCTCTACATTACAAGTTATTTTACGCAGTCAGATGCGGTCTTTTACATTACAACAGACCCGCCAGTCGAGGGCCTCTACATTACAAGTTATTTTACGCAGTCAGATGCGGCCTTTACATTACAATAGCCTCGCCATCCGGGGGCTCTACATTACAAGTTACTTTACCTACAACACAACAGACACCAACAATCATTTGAATATCTACACTCTACTCTTTACATTACTATTTCAATTTATAATTTTTAAACTGCAACATGTACTTTTCACCTTTTACATCCTTTGCAGGATAACACATTACAACGAGGAAGTCCCTCTCATCAGCAAACTAGGGCAAGTTAGTGCAATGTCAAGCATCACTAGCTACGTCAAGGATTCACTTTCAAAACTCAACTCGACTCAACTTTCAAAAGTCCAAATTTCAACTTACTCATAGCTCTCTCATGTCTCAGTTCATTATAACTCGACACTGGGGCATTTTAGAAAATCCATCCCCCTGCCATAAGTCTTCAGTAGAAGTTGCTACAGGGCATTTCTCATTCATGTGCTTTAAGAACTATATCTCGTCCCTATATTTGTGCTAATCTATGCACATCCCACCACCTAAATATTTCAGTATTTCCATAATTTGATACTCGGGCAAATTTTGTTTGAACAAGATTTGCTATGTTCCTGCACTCTCGAACTACATACGACCTGATTTCTCATGAAACCTAAGATATGTAGGCATCTTGAAAGCCAGAGTTCGGTCATAACTCCATAAACATTCTTGCCAAGTTATTATTCAAGTAAATTTTGTGGATCACCTAAAATTGGATTGTGTCAATATTTCTTTGTCTACGTCTTCTTTACTCTCTTCCATGGACAAAGAAAGGGGCAAGCTGTTGACACCCAATTTTGGCTCCCCGCATAATAATAATAAAAATAATAATATATGTTGTGAGATTTTATAAGAATAGGAAAACATTATTTAATTATTTTATATTTTACTTGATGAATATATTTTATAAGCTTCATTTCTTATAAAAGTTAAATATATTATATATATTACTAGTTACTTTCTCTCTTTTTTTATAAATGACGTACTTAAAAAAATCTATTTTTTTTTGTTCAAATATAATTTCTTTTGTCACAATAGATTTTTTTCGTACATTTATTTGAAATCCTATTTAATTAATGAGTTACTAATTTATATTAATTTAATTTTAAGAGTAACTAATTTTATCAAATAAGATAATCTTATAAAGTAATCATTTTTGATAAATTATGACTGTTTAATAAAGAAGATGTTGTAATTTAAACGATTTTGCATGTCTCTTTTAACCGGCCACGAGCACATGGATTGTGCTTCTTCAGACTAAATCTCGACCCTACAATTAATTCTAACAGTCCTAGTTAATTCAGCTTTTACCATTATATATATATATCCATATATATATATATATACTTTTATTTTTAACTCCTCATTTATCTTAACCGTCCAATCAAACGATCGGACGACCTAAATTAATCAAGACTTTTTCATCTTTCCCAATAGAGAAAGAAAATAAAGCCAACGTTCATCTTCTCTTTTTCAGAAGAAGGACACTTTCCTTTCCCCAAAATTCTCATCTTCCCCATACGCCTCTTCCCAAAGCGCCTCCCCTCCCATCAAGAACGGCCATAGACCGCCGGAAAATAACAATATCCGGCGGTCTCCGACATCAATCACTCCCCTATCGCCTCACAACTTCTCGCGTTTCCTCGTCCCCATACCCGTCACTCCTTCGTCCCATCAAAGAACGGTTATGAACAGCTGGAAAACAACAATATCCGGCGGTCTCTTGCGTTATGTATCCTCCATCACTCATTTTTTTTATGAAAATAGAGTCTATGCCGCCTAAGCTTGAGACAAACAACTCAACAATCTGAAAAGGGGGATGTCGATTTGACGTAGCAGTGGCTCTCTCCATTTTCCAGCGATTTTTGGATTCCAAATCCGACCTTGAAGTCTAATTTTTCACCTACAAAAGATCAGGTCTCTTTCATTTCGAAGGGGAGAAGAAATTGAGATTAAGATACAAAAATGTCCAAATAAAAATCCAAGAAGAGAAACAAGTAGGAAATCCAAGAATCAACTGAAAATTTGTGAACTAGTTATGCTCCTTTGTTCTCTGTTTCTGTTTTTTTTTTTATTGCTTTGAGTTGAAGAGGGAGATTGAAGTTTGAATCTTTGACGTCTAAGCTCTAGTTTGTTGCCCTATACAGTAGTCATCGTTATCTTTTATATATTATGACTTTTAGTTTTTTCTGAAATTTGGTGGTTGTTCCAATATTCTTACGTCATTTAATCTTGTATTAATAGATGTTTCCCCAAAATTACCTCATTTAACTTTGATCGAAATCAATCCGTAAATAGTTTTTTGAAGTTATGATATTTATATGTTATTAAAAATGTGAGTTCAATAATGACTAATGGTGTGTCTTTTCACTCCATGAACAATCTGTTAAATTTTAGGGGTTTCCCCTTTCTTTTATTATGTGAATTTTCTGTGGATAGATTGCTGGCCTGAGACTATTCACCATTGATATTAAATCTGGACATTCTCTCGCATAATCTAATTCGTATAACCTAGAACATACTTCATCTTCACTTTATATATTAACTGTATCTCGTTGTCTTGTTGGTCCACTTTGTGATCATGATTTTTCCTAAAAAAATATTTCAGTATGGACTGTAATCACATACTGCCTCTATTAGATGTTTAAATTTGTTATGCCAAAAGTATGTAAGTCTCTTGACTAAAGTTCGGTTAACCCCCTTTAGGCCTCTTGTTTAGATACATATTTAACACATAGTTGTTTCTGTTGTTTGGTGTAGGAAGTTCTCTTCTTTTCTTTTGCTAAAATATGAGTAACTTGTTTTGAATATATGTTGGTGTTTTGTTTCCTTTGGATGGTTCTTATATGACAATAGCGTTACACAAAGTGGAATTCCTATACAGCGCTATACAGCTATAACTGAAGGCTTGTCTCAAATCGTTTCTCTATTTAGCCTAAATTTAATATCGATTTGGTTAATGAACTTAATATTGTTTTGAGTTAGTAACTTAGTATGGCTGGCCCTTTAACTGGTTGTTTTCTTCAAGTTTGTGACCCTTTCAAACTCCCTCCCTTTTTGTATCTGTCAAGTTTCAGCTTCTATGTCTACTCGTCTAAGTTCAATCTCTTCTCTATGGATGCCTAGTTTGAATACTTCTTTCTGGTTGGTAACTGAAGAGCAATCCTACATAATCAATTAATGTAGAACAACCTGACATGAATATGTTTGGATTCAGAAGTAGTACTTATTCATTTCATCCCTTCTCCCTGTTTGAAGATATGGAATTTAAAATATAAGAGTACGGATAAATGTCTGGTCATTACATAGTTAGCTGCAACGTATTCATTCATTCAAGATCCACGATAATTCTGGTTTACGCATATCCTCCATTTGGGGGCTGATTTTATGATTCTACAAGGACTAATCCAAAGAGTTCTCAAGTGACTAGTTTTAATCTAGCAGTATTGCGGATTGCCTTTTGTTTAATGATATGTTGAAGGTGATCTTGCTTCATTCCTTAGTTTACAACTTTATAGTTAAGGTAGTACCTTACTATACAAAAGAATTTAATTGATTAGCTTATTCCAGTGGCTCTTCCTCAAATTGTATACCAAGATCATAAATAATATAAGTGTTCGCCTCCTACCCCAACTCTTCGTGTGATGTTTCTCTCTAGATTGATTTAAGCTTTGGGTATACTAATTAATTAAATGTCGTCAAGAAATTGCAAGAATAGTAGTATGTTATTGTGGTTGTCATTTTGAGTATTCTTTTTTATAGTATGCCTACTACTAGATGATACTTATTTTACTTGTCTTTGATGAACCTAAAATTCACTCGCTAATTCTATTTCTTCTTTTGTCACATGTACACTCCCGGAGCGCCTTTGGAGTTAGTATATAACTTCATCTCTGTCCAAATAAGAGTAGTGACTAATAACCGCCTAAGCTCATGTCTAGCAGCCCATTTTCGCGTCAATAGCGTTCAAATCTTTCTTCTCGCTTCAAAGTTTGATGTGCTTTATATTCATATTATATGTGTTGCTACTTTTGACTAACATTTTCAATATTAATGTTTCGTGCTTATATTATGCTTTCTTTTATTTTGTTTGGTTTGGAACAACTAAGAACGATGGTAAAGTATTCACCTCCGCATCCCTTTAGATATTAGGTTTATTATAGTTGCTTAGTTTAGAAGGACATTTCTTTTAACTAAGTTTATTTATTTCTTGACACATTTTGGTGTCTATGAAAACATTATTTTAAAAAAATTCAAATTTAGGAATGATTCTTTTTCATTAACAAGTGTTTAAAGTGTGGTTTTGTTAGCTTAAAAGTGTAGACTTTACAGGTGAGGGAAATGCAAATGTTTTTTTTTGTAGACAAAAGTTCAAATTTTAGTTTTAAAATTGCAGATTCTCAAGCTTAAAAGTTGCAGATTTTTAAGTGTCAAAATGTTGCTTTAAACATGCTCGATTAAACATATTTTTAGTGTAAAAACTGCTGCTTTAAACATCCCAGCTGTGCATATTTTTGTAGAGTTAAAAAATACAAATTTAAGATTCTCTGCTGAGCAGATTTTTACATTAAAAAGGTGCAGATTTTAAACTTGAAAAATGCAGGTTTTGAGAGGTAAAACGTATAGATTTTAAAAGCCCAACTGGGCAGCTTTTTTGGCTTAAGAATGTCGTCTTTTCCTTAGTTTTCGAACACCATTGTAGTATCTAAAAGTATAGTTTTTTAACTAACCATTATATTTTGAGAGTTTAAAAGTTGTAGTAGCTCGAGTCTAAAAGTTTTTGAAAATGAATACTTTCAAAAGGAAGAAGAAAAGTTATTTTATTATTTAATAGTTATACTTATCAATACTTACTTAGATCATTATGTTAAGAAAAGTTTATCATTTTAAACTCTCAAATAAATTTGAAACTAGTTTAAAGGCTAAGATATTTACCCTTTAGAAATACTTATTATTTAAGAAAACAAATAAGAAAGTAGGCCCATATATCTAACAAAAAAAAATATAAATATTGAATAAGTCCCAATAGTTAGGCCCATTTTATATTCTTGACGTTACCCCTTTACGAAATATATTTGCTATTTTTTTTAGATACTTCTAAAACATTTAATTTCTTAACATGTTATTTTCAAGGATTTTAGATATGTCAATGGATTCAAATACAAGGTACATACATATATATGTCATATATATAAAGGTATAAATTCTATATTTTTCTCTACATAATATATCTACTATCTTGTTTTACTAATATGATTTTTTTATTTTATAATTTCCATAATTTGCTACACTTTACCCATATTATTTTAAATCTAATCTATTGTTAACTTATCTCTACATGTAAACAAAATAATAAACATTCATATGTTTTAAACAAACTTACATGTATATACTACGCTTTGTAATAAATATATCTAAAGATCACAAATTCTATGTGATATTTTAAACATCTAGTATCATTTAGTTTTCATAAATTTTTAGAAAAAAACTCCATCATGTATATTTTATTTAAATTATACATCACATACTACTACACATTTACATCGAACTACAATTATATTTTTTATTTCACGTCTTAATAAGACAACTAATTTTCACAAATTTAACATCTATAAGTTTTGTAAGTTTATTATGATACAACTATATTTTTTTCTTACATATAAATTTATCATACATTTGAGTACATTATTTATTTATTTTTTACCACATAAGAGAAATACTACCATTAAATCTATTTTATAAAACATATATATGTCGTACCTTGTGTTTTACTCTTTTTCTTAAAACTAATAAAATTTATTCACAATTAATTTTAAAGCGAATAAATAAATAAACAAATTTTTTGATAAATTATATTTTCCTAAATTGAGTTTAAGGACTATCTTCTGATAGGCTCTGAGGGGTGCTTAACACCTTCCCCTCGAGTAACCAAAACCCTTACTCAGAATCTCACTGGTTTCGTAAATCAAAACAGAGTTTACATTTTACATATTAAAAAATGGTTTCCTAATATTTTCCTTAAAATTTAGGTGGCGACTCTAAAACAAACACAAAACAATTTTTTTCAAATAGTCAGAGTGTCAGCTATATTATGTTGTGAACTATTTTCGGACGGTTAAAAAATACGGTGCGACACTTCTGATGAAGATTCCCTAGCTCTTTTGCAGACATTGCGATAATTGAGATTCTTCACATTCTAAGGTTACACTAACTATGAGGAAGTGTTTCCTAAGGGTAATAAAGAAAAAATGGAAATTATGCAGTGCATTAATCTAGCCTCACTCAAGCTGCCTACATATCCCTAAAATAGGAATCAGATCGTAACGTAGTTCGATTACAAGTGTGAGAGATAGAAGTATGTAATGCAATGACCAATCTTGACTCAAGCTACCTACGTATCCAAGTGGAACCAGGTTCTAACGTAGTTTAATTACAACATGAAGGTGAAAACTATGCAAGGGAAAAGTAAGAATATGTAATGCAATGACAGGGTCTGACTCAGGCTACCTACGTATCTAAGTGGAATCAGGTCAGGATGTAGTTTGAGTACAATAGGGGAGAGTGAAAAATATAAAATACAATGACCAGTCCTGACTCAGGCTGCCTACGTATCCAAGGGGAATCAAGTCCACGTAGTTCAAATACAATATAAAAGTGAAAATATGAAATGCAAGAGACCGAATCGGACAAGGATTGCCTACGTATCCCATCGAGGGAATTCAGGTAGAGCGTAGTTCTAAATACATGGAAATGATATTTCTGGGTTTTCTAAGAGAGACCGGAACCGTTTTGGGTTGCCTACGTAGGTCAAGACGTAGTTCTGTTACATCGATATGCAAAAGTACAAAAAAATAAGTGCTAATCTTGAGGTCTTCGGATGTAGTATTTCTTGATGGCGTCTGAATTTATTGGCTTTGTGCTCACTCTACCGTCTATTTCTGCTAAGACTATTGTGTCCTTGATCCTCAAACTCAAATCTAGCTTGTACTTTCTTGTCTTTTGTTTAACTCGTAGACAATTCGGATCAGTTGGCAATTTGTGAAAGACAATATTAGTGTTTAATCCTGGTATGTCATCATAAGATCAAGCACGTATGTCAACGTACTACTTAGGCAACTGTATTAAATTTTTATTTCTTTCAGCTTCCAAATGTATATGTTGAATCGTGTCTCCTTTATGATGATCCTCATATCCTAAGTTGACAACCTTTATTTCATCCATATTGGGTTTCTTATGGCTTTCAACTTGCTTGATCTTATGGGGTAGATTTTCAGGTATCATTCTTTCATGGTATTCTGAGTGATCTTGTTCATAGCTTACACCTTGCTCGGTGGATTTGTTACATGTCATAACCATTGAACGAGGATTTTTATTGATATAAGTGCTTGAAAAAGTGCAAAAGGTAAGTAAGAATAAATAAATATTTAAAATAACGAGGCAAAAAATTCTTAAGAAGGAAAAATTAAGTCTTTTTATTTCAAAGCAATCTAGTTTTTAGAAGAGTCAAGAAACAAAAGATTAGGCATGACTCAAGATTCAATTTGATCATGTGAATTTTAAATTCAAAAATACTTTTCCACACTACTAGGACTCTGGTTGAAACAGGGACGGGCAGATGGTCCAGTTCTGGAAGATTTCTCTAGATTCGGCATCATGAATAATTTGCTAAGATTTATCTTCTTCTCTTCTCTAGCCATGGCCACGAACAGATTACATATCTTTCTACGATGTCATTAACGCAAACTTGATCTAGAATCAAAGCTTTTTCTGGTACGAAGATTGTATTGATTTACCTATGGTGGTCTATTCCTGATGCAAGCTCATACTCAAGACCATTGGTGCCTCTATGATGCTTAATATGAATTGGCTAAAATATGCCATTGAACTTAGGTCCAACTACATTCTTTGGCTGATACCCATGCTTCAACATTTCTGACGCAACCCTTGTCGTCGCACTTGAAAATTTGGCATCATCGGCCTTTGCTTCCTCATTGACCCTTAAACTTGCATGATTTCCAAAGTGTGAAAAGTGACTTCATCTAACTCATCGGCGACTGGGATAGAATTAATAGAATGAATGGGGTGATTGAGATCTCCACGGATGGTAAATTCTATGCGACCCCATTCAAGCTTCACGACTGATGAAGTGTGGAAGGAACCACTCTTGCCATGTCAACCCATGGTTTTCCAAACAACACGTTGTAATTGGATGAAACATCCATCACTAGAAACAGAATGGGGAATTCAGCCAGCCCTACTTGCAATGTGAGATAGATCTCGTCGATGACACTTCTTTGCTTTCCATCAAAATCTCTAACTTCCACACGACTTTCCCTTATCTCTCCCATATTAACACCTAAATCCCTCAGAGTGGTGAAAGGAAAGATGTTGCATCCAGAACCCCCATCAATTAAAACTCAAGTCACAATCTTATCATAATATTTGACTGCGATGTTAAGCACTTTGTTGTGACCAGCCCCTTCTGCAGGCAACTCATTATCGTGGAAAGAGATCTTGTTAGCTTCCACAATTATTCAGCGTTGCATCTAAGGTTTCACTTGTGGTCTCTTTTGGAATGATAAATCTACTTAACACCTCCATCAAAGCATTCCTATAAGATTCAGAACTCAAGAAGAGAATAAATGGATATGTGGGATGGCGTCTTCTTTAGTTGTTCTTCAACCGAATAGTCTTTAGACTGCATCTTCTTCCAAAACTTTGCGTCTTCAGCATCGATAACATTCTTCTCTAGATTCTGTTCTTTTCCAAGAACACTTTGATTTAGATCCTCAGGGGCATAACACCTCCCTGACGTAGTCATTCCTTGAGCCACGGTAGTGTCGATCATCTTACCCTTGGTGTGTGCTTGATAGTCCCATGGGACTGCTTTGGTATCATATTCAGGATTTCTAGCAATTAGAGTAGTCATTACAGATCTCGGGAGATATGTTTAGATAGTCAGAGGTTTCCTTAGTTGAACAGTGATAATAGGTTCCGCCATAGATGTAATGGCATCTACTTGATCTATGTTTGGGTATTCGGGACCCTCACATTCGTCATCTAGAGTAATCCTGTTGAATTCTTGATTCACATGGTTTGTCAACGGCTTGTTGTTCAGATTAATAGGTGTTGGAGTGCATTTGATTAGTCCTCCTTTTATTAATGACTCAATCTTGTTCTTCAAACCATAACAATCTTCTGTGTCATGTACCTGAATCCCCAGTGGTAAGCGCATTTCTTGCTTCCATCAAAGTTATGAGGGATTGGATAAGGAAGTTTTACTTTAACTAGTTGCATCAATCCCTCCGTCCTTAACCTCTTAAAAAATTAGGCATAGGGTTCGGCAATCAGTGTATAAGTGCAACCATGTCTAGCTTCGAGATTTTCACATGGTCTCGTTGCATATGTTGGTCTATTTTGGTGGATTGGTGCTTGGACAGGAACATATGGTCTTGGAGGGTTTTGGTATGCTGGTGCTTGGGGTGGATTATAGTGTGGTTGGGTATTATATATTGGTTGTGGGGTGTAAGAAGTATGTGCAATGATTTGGGGATTGTTGGGTATCGATGAGATGGTCCTCCTTATTGGTAGTTCACCGCTGAAACATCTTCCCTTCTCTTGTTGATGCCGCTAATGGCGCCCGATTGTATGGATCTACTCGCAGCTTGCAATGCGACCATAGACTGAATCTTTCCCGAACAAACACCCTCCTCTATGAAGTCTCCTATCTTGACCAATTCTGCAAATTTCTGGCCCATCATAGACATCATCTTGTCAAAGTATATACCTTCTTGAGCCCGAATAAAATACTTTGAGATATCACTCTCCTCAGGTGGTGGTTGCACCCTTGCAGCCTCAGCTCTCCAATGTGGTGCGTATTCCTGGAAATTCTCATATGGTTTCTTCTGTATATTAGCTAATGAGAATATGTCAGCAATAATTTAAGTATTGAATCTTAAACGAGTCATAAAGTCCTCGGCCATTTCCTACCGGTCACACCACTTGCGAGGGTCTTGGCGGGTATACCAAGCCAAAGCTTCTCCGGACAGACTCCAAATGAACAACTTCATCCTCAGCTTCAAATTTCTTCCCACATCGACTAACTTGTCACAGTACACCCTTAAATGTGCGTGAGGGTCACCCTTTCCATCGAACATGTCAAACTTTGGTGGTTTGTAACCTACCAGCATGTCAATGTCTCGATGGATGCACAAATCATCCTAATCCAGACTCTCTGTTCCTCTAGTAACTTGTAAGCTTTTCAGTGCCTTTCTTAGACCCTGAAGCTGGGTAGTTATCCACGCATCTTCTTCCAACCGAGCATCTTTCTCCATTTTTTAATATTGTCGACCTTATCTGGGATATTAGCCATAACTGGCAAAGTGAAGGTAGGAGCTCTAGTGGCATATAGGGGTTGAAAATGTTGCTCATATGGAGTGGAAACATGTGCCCCAAATATCTGCTACAGTGTAGGCCTGGTAGGGTTGCGATTGGAAAGGTCAAGAATAGTCTTGACCGCGGTTGGAGAAGCTGGTGGAACTCGATCGTGAGCAGGAGTATTTTGATTCAGTTCTGGCTGATTTGGTAAGTCGGCAAAAGACAATTCAGCCTTTGGGAAGTAGATAGGTGTCTTCAAAGTAGGGGAAGTGGTCACCGATAGTTTAGCCAAGTCTCGCACTTGACGTAATTCTTCCCTCGAGATCTCGAGTTCTTGTTCAATGTGAGCCATTTTCTCCTCATTTTCAATGTGAGTTAAATTTCGAGGTTCTCAATAGGTACTATTATATTTTGGCAGCGTTTGACTTGTCTTTATCAGTCATTTTTCCTTTTGATAGAAAATTTATCGTGAGTCAGCCAGTTCGCAAGTCGACACAAATTAACATTCTTTTGGGGGATAAATAAAGAAAAGAAAGCAAAGGAAATGCGAAACTATGTTAGTTTGGGAAATATTAAAAGATGTAACAAACAAGCAAATGTAACACATATATACTCCAAATAGGCGACATTCAAAATGCGTCTTAATGTAGAACCTCTTTTTTTTCTGAGGTAGGCCTACGTTGCAATTAGTTTGATAATAAATGATCAACTTAAACACCTTTTAGATTTTGAGCAGACATAACTTTATTGATTAAGGTAGTCTGGCTATTACAATGAAGTAGGTGATCAGAAGCCTAAGAAATGAAAGTACAAGGGTGGCCATAAGGCATACAAGACGGATAGGTCACACGACACTTAGATAAACTTATGAGGGAATTCAAAAGAGAAAGATGAACTACAGACAGGTTGGGGCATCGTTATCATCATCTCCCAAGTCATAGTAAGGCCCCGACTGGTACTATGAGGATTCGTCGATTTTCTATCCCCAGACGTTTGAATCTTCCCCTTCTTTAAACCCAATGGAACCATATTGCGAGTGAGCATCCTCTGCTGTTAGAAGAGGTTCATCCTCTATATGTGTCACTCCTCCATCTCTAGGGTCATGCTCTATGTATTATTCCGGGTATTTCTCCATCTCTTCATTCGGTTCATCATCAACTGCCTGTATGAGATGGTCGACAGACCATGGGATCATTTGTTGACACCCAATTTTGACCCTTTGCAATTCGAGTTAACTATCGAGCTTCTTCAATTTTAAACAATTTGAAATAATCGTCTTTGAAATAATCCTAATATATATATATATATATATATATATATATATATATATATATATATTGTAAAATCTCTTTCTAATTAGTTTCTGTTAGTTCTTCAAAAATAATTACATAATTATACATATTAACTTATATAATTTTAATCTTTTATATAAATATTTAATAAATAGCTAAAAAATAAATGTTTAGTATACATACGTGTTTATTTCCTTTAAATTAATAAATTTATAATTTTGTATTTTAAGTAATAAACCTAATTCTTGATAATTATTTTGTATTGTTTAAATTAAAAAGCTAAAAAAAATTAATCGATAAGTACTCATCTTATTTTTTTAAGCCAAATTAATTATTGGTCTCAATTTAGCTATATCTAAGTTTAATTTGATTAGAACAATAATAAAAGCAGCCAAATTTTAAACAAAAAAGGGTCATACCTTAGCTCTTTTAACACCTGCGCACATATACATATATTTACATATACAAGTATATATGCATATATCCTATATGTACACGTGCTTCTTCTCTCACTTTTCTTCCTCCAAAACGCAAAGTCAACACAAAGAAGTATAATTTCTTCATCCAACTACACTGCCCATGACCATTGACAATCCCTTCTCCATAGTCAAAGATTACAAACAACTGGCCCAAATTGTTGACATAAGGTTATATAAATCTCATCATAATCTAATCCGAATCGAAGATATCACATTGAATCTGGATTTTTAGGGGTATGTTTTCCTCTCACTCATGTTCTCCTCCATTATTTTCAATCAATCTTTCATCTCCCGCTAAAACCACTATTTGAATTCAAGCCTTTATTTTTTTATATAAATACATGGTATTGATGTTATTTAGAAAGAGAAGAAAGACGGACAAGAGAGATAGGATTAAAAGATGTTTGGAGAATTGAAAAGGTCTCAAGGGTGGAGAGAGAAAAAATAGAGATAGAGAAAAGAAAAAATAAGTATAAAAACATCGGTAGAAAGAAGACAAGAAACAGAGAGTTTTGAGTCTCTTCGATTCGAATTCGAATTTGTTTTATTTTTTCCGGAGCTCATCGAAATCGGATCACAGTGGTGGTAGTTCTTCTTTTAAGCTCGTTGTCCCAGTTCCTGCACTAAAAAAAGTAATATCACATTCCCTTTGCTAAGTTTTTTTTTGGAAATTATCAATTTTGTATTTATGTTGGCGTTGTTTATTTTCTAATCTCCTTAAAGTTATGGTTTTAACAGTTGAATATGGCTAAGTGTTACTCTTCTAGCTGATGAAATAGTTATTGATATTATCTATTTTTTGTTGATGTAGCAACTCTACTCATATTTTTATTTTTTATTATTAATATTATTATTATTATTATTATTATTATTATTATTATTATTATTATTATTATTGTTATTATTATTTTATTATTATTATTATTATTATTATTATTATTATTATTATTATTATTATTATTATTATTATTGTATGCATTCGCTATTATACATATATTATCCAGCAATTATTTATTCTTAGATTAGTAAATGTTTGACTTGTTACTGGAGGGTATTTAGCTTTATCTGTTAATTCATTTTGTTATGGCTTATTAATTACTTCTTGTAATGTGTCTCCCATTATTAGCGGTGAATAATTTAAGTTGTTTGAATTACCATTCTAATTATTATTGTTTATTTTTCTGGCATGAATTTCTTGTTCTGAATCCAATTTGGAGACTCTCTCCTTCACTCCTTGCATCTCGAGTTTGGTTGAAACCCAATATTCTTCCTTCTTTGAGTCAACTTTGCCATTGTTTCCAAGTTTAGAAAGCTGATACACAATAAAGGGAAGTCATGCTAAAATATAGCTGCTACAGGTTTGGAAGGCATAAAACGCGTCTGTATACATCCAATATACATTGGTATACATCAGATGTATACAAAAACGGCAATCGAGCAAAGAGTCCAAATACAGCAGTTCTTGAGGTTTAATTTGGGATAAAACCCAAGTCTTTTACAGCAACTAGACTTGGGCCTAAGTCAATTATTTCCTTAGTTATTTGACTTATACTTATTGCTTATTTGTGATTTGTTTGTTTAATTCTAACCCTTTATTTGATTTGGTTTAATTTAATTAAATTCCCCAAAAGATGAGTTAAATTCTTTATGTTAGTTTATTTTAATACAATTCATTTTTTTTATTTCTTATACTTAATTTGATTTATCCGTCTCATGAAGGTTGACTTGCTAAAAGTCAAATTTCATCGTGTCTGAATTCCTTGAAGGGATGCATAGGCAGCCTATTTAAGGCTCGATCCCTAGCTTTTAATTTTTTGTTCTGCCTTATTAGTGAAGGATTTTGAAGATCTCACTTACAAAACATATGAGTGGAAGAAGTTAGCAAGACTCTATACAAGTTGACTTTTGTGATTCATTCAAATGAACTAACCAAAAAAAATATTCCCTTTTGAGTCCTCCCTTTCACCCAAAATACACTCGTGCATTAATCTGCTTAAAGCAAAATAACAGTTATATGTTTAATCTTATATCAACTTATTTGTATTTCTCATTAGAAACAATAACTAACATAACTACCTTTGAGTTATTTTTCATTTATCATGTAACTAGAACTAAACTGTGTTGAGAAACTGGCAAGCATTCGTACTTCACAAGATCTAAAGTCCCTAAAGATTCCTTCCCGGGTCAAAATCTATTGAAAGGAAAAGAAAACATGACTGGAAATGGTGAGGACATTGGTTTGAATGAAATCACATTAACAGACCCTATCATTGTTGAGAAGAATGAGTTAATTGCTCAATTGCCACAACAAATTGCTGAAATGAGGGTCGAGATGCATAAGACTCGGAAATTGGCAAATTTGGCCTATCACTGTCAACACTTCTACTCCAAACAACGAAATCCATCTACTCCATTTACACACTCCTAATCCAACACCTGAACGTTTTCCACACAATTCACCTACTGTTCCAGTGCATAAGCCTCCCATCGTCGAATTTAACACAACTAACCAATATCATGCTAGCTCTTCCTACAAAATTCCTAATCCTTCTCAAAGACTAAATTCTAACAACTCTCAAGCATTCCCTTCCATGTACCAAACTCCTCCTCAAAACACTTCAAACCCACCTACTACTCAACCCCTACCTCCAAAAGCCACTTTCCATATTCCAATCCTTACAGAACCACAACTTACATACACTACATATCCCAAACCCAATAATTATGAGGAGAAGGAAAGGGAGTGGAGGGTCAGAGTGGATATGACTAAGCAGAGCATGAAGGAAGAAATTATGAAAGCTATGAAAGAACATCATTACACCACAAATGTTATGGGACAGAACTACGAAGACTTGTGTATCCACCCAAACATGGACCTTCCCGAGGGGTTTAAGGTATCAAAGTTTGACACTTTTGGAGGAACTGGAACCCCTTAGCTCACTTAAGGGCATATTGTGACCAACACATTGGAGTTGGGAAAAATGAAACATTGTTGATGCGGTTTTTAAACCGAAGTTTGAATAGGGAGGCCTTGGAATGGTTTACCTCCCAAGACATGAAGCAATGGTCTAGTTGGAATGCTCTAGCTAAAGATTTTTTTGAAAGATTTGGTTATAATGTAGATATCGTTCCAGATTGATACTCTTTGGAAAAGATTAGGCAAAAATCCACCGAAAGCTACTGTGAATATGCATACAGGTGGAGGAAAGAGGTTGCCAGAGTTCAAACTCCCATATCTGAAAAGGTGATCACTAAAGTATTTGTGTGCATCCAAGAGCGAGAATACCATGATAGAATGATGTTTCTCATTGGAGCAAAATTTGTTGAGATAGTCAAAGTAGGTTAGACTATCGAAGATGGTAAGACCGGAAAGATTTCCCGTGTGGTATCTCAAGATGGATCTTCGGTATTATTAAAGAAGAAAAGTGAGGATGTGTCCTTTGTTTTTCATGCGTCTGATGGAAGGACAAAAAGATCTTTCGGGTTTAGCTCTAGAAAATCTTCACCCTCCAAAGTCTATCCCCTAGCTCCACAGAATCCCTACCCAATCTTCTATGTCCAATCAGATTTCCAAACTCCCACTCCTAATCTCCCAGCTACACATTACCAAAATACCCCTCCAAACTACCAAACTCAACCATACCCAAAATTCCAAACACCAATACCTCCCCGCCAAAATCCATTAAATTACCGCCAGGTACCTCCACCTACACAAAATAACTATGACCTTCCTCGTCCAAAATTTGAAAGGAAACCTCTCAGAATTTTCATTCCTCTCATTGAAAGTCGAACCAAGTTGTTCGAAAAATTTAAAGTTGTTGGCATGATTAATACCATTGAACCTATCTGTCAACACAAACTCTAAATTCTTTAGAGTTGATCAGATATGTGCGTGCCGCTCCAATAGTGCAGGACATTCCACCAAAGATTGCATCAACCTGAAGCATAAGATTCAAGACTTAATTGATCACAAGGTGGTCACCCTTCAAACTGCCTCTTCTAATGTGCATAGTAATCCTTTACCAAATCATGGGGGAGATACTATTAATATGATTGAAATAGAAGAGGATTGGGGTGCAGCTAAGACGATATTCCCATCAAATCTTGACAGTCTTGAGAAGGTTGTAGCCTTGCTAAGCATAAGCAAGAAGTCCTAGTTCGTGATAATAACACCCTATCAAGCTTTTGTTTTGGGACCAAATAAGGGCCTTATTGAGAAATAATTTGTGATAATGGCACCTCATCAAGCTTTTACAAGGAAGGCGTTACCAAGAAAGAGTTTTTTATCGAGACTGATACTGCCCATGGTATGAATAGATCTGGTAGATATTACACACCTTAGGAATTGGCTCAACGAGGTAACAAGAAAGACCACCAGAAAAGGCCAATCAATGAAGCTAAAGCTGAGGAATTTTGGCGAAGAATGCAACTTAAAGAGTATTCCATTGTGAAATATTTGGAGAAGACACCTGTTCAAATTTCTATGTGGGCATTATTGATGAGTTCACAACAACATAGGCATGCTTTGTTAAAGGCTTTGAATGAGACTGACGTACCGGTGGGGACAAATAGTGATAATCTCGCATCCATGATAAGCAAAGTCATCGTAAGCCAACGTGTTAGTTTTAGCGATGAAGAGTTTCCTTGTGAAGGCGTGATGCATAACAAAGCCTTGCACATCACAATCAAGGGTCGGGACAAGATTGTGAATCATGTTTTGATAGATGACGGATCTGGCCTTAATATTTGCCCATTGTGGACTCTCAAGAAACTAAATTTTGATCTTGGAAAGATTCGTTAGAACCAAGTCAATGTGAGAGATTTCGATGGGGGTCAAAGAGAAACGTTGGGCGCTGTTAGTTTGGGTATTAAAGTAGGACCTGCAGATTTCACTGTCAAGTTCCAGGTGATGGACATCACCACTAGCT
Source organism: Solanum sitiens (assembly GCA_016801875.1). Classification (NCBI taxonomy): domain Eukaryota; kingdom Viridiplantae; phylum Streptophyta; class Magnoliopsida; order Solanales; family Solanaceae; genus Solanum; species Solanum sitiens. Next base: position 109,974 of record JABWTJ010000177.1, on the reverse strand, counting down.
ACAATTTTTTACTCGGAAGACCTTGGATCTATATGACTGGGGTTGTGCCCTCTATCCTCCACCAGTTGATGAAGTTTGTGTGGGACGATTACGAAGTAGTCATTCATAGTGAAAGAAGACATTCGAATGACTATGCCCCGATAGTCGACAATGTGACTAGAGGTTCTAACTTCTATACAGTAGAGATAGTGAATGGTACCAGTGATGATTTGGCCTTACATCCTCATATGCCTTACGTTTACAAGATGATAGCGACATTGATGTTGAAAAGTGGATTTGAACCTGGTTTTGAGTTGGGAAAATATTGGCAAGGCATCACTGAGCCTATCCAAATTTTCACAAAAGGTTCAAGGTTTGTCCTGGGATATATCCCAATAGCAGATGATGAGATGAAAGCTTCGGGTGAAAAGGTAGTTGATTGGGAATTAGCGAAACCAGTACCTCACGTGTACCAATCTTTTCCAGTGCGATAATATGCCAACGATGATGGTCTCGGGGAAGGAATTGCGAATATTTTTGAAAAATCTGATGTTGTACTTGAGAAGATGATCGGGACATCTGACATTCGAGATGCTAAACTAGAGGAATGAGTGACCAATTAGACATCCACACAACTCCTGGTTCCTCGCTCGTCTTGGTAGACAAAGATATATTTTTGTTTCTTTTTCTAAAATTGGTGGTAGTCTGAATGAGGCTTTAGACTCACCCTTTATATTGCTTTACCTCTTTAGGATTTAATTTCCCTTGTGATGTTTCAAAAGGCAGATTGACCTATGGTCATGGCCAAAGTTTGTACTTTCTTTTAATCTAAATGAAAGCCTCATATATTGCTCAAATCTATTTATTCACAACTTACTAATTTGTTTTAAATTGTTTTTTATCTAACATGTCTTATTTATGATTTCAGTAAAAATAACTTTAAACCTGCCAATATCGTGTCATGTCATAAGCTGAGTGAGCAAAATGAGATATATGAGAATGACTTCGAGAAATATGAAGATACCATGGTTCCGGAACATCTCGCAGAAGAATTGAAACAGTTGGAGAATCAAGAGAAGCCAAACATAGAAGAGACTGAGACTGTAAACCTAGGAGACGAAGAAAGTGTTAAAGAAACCAGGATCAGTGTCCATCTCACAGAAACTCAAAAAAAAAGATCTCATCAGTTTGCTTAAGAAGTACATCGACATATTTGCTTGTTCCTATTATGATATGATCGGATTGAGCACAGATATTGTTTCTCACAAGTTGCCGATCAATCCAGATTTCAGTCCTATAAATCAAAAAACTCGGATGTTCAAGCCAGAATTGAGTTTGAGAATCAAAGAAGAAGTTATCAAACAGATTCAAGCCAAAGTTTTGGAGGTTACTAAGTATCCAACTTGGTAGCTAATATTGTTCCAGTGCCTAAGAAAGATGGTAAAATTAGAATATGTGTTGATTATAGAGATCTCAATAAATCCAATCCAAAAGACAATTTTCCATTGACAAATATCCACATTTTCATCGACAATTGTGCTAAGCATGAAATGCAATCATTTGTGGATTGCTTCGCTAGTTATCATCAGATTTTGATGGATGAAAAAATGTTGAATAGACAGTTGTCATTACACCTTGGGGTGTTTATCATTACTGGGTAATGCCATTTGGTCTTAAGAATGTCGGGGTCCCGTATATGAGAGTCATGATAGCTATCTTTCATGACATGATCCATAAGGAGATTGAAGTGTATGTGGATGACGTAATAATCAAGTCCCGCGAGAGTTCAGATCACTTGAACCATTTGAGAAAATTCTTCGATCGGTTACGTCAATACAACTTGAATTTGAATCCTTCTAAATGTGTTTTGGGAGTACCAGTTGGTAAATTATTGGGTTTCATAGTCAGTAGAAGAGGCATTGAGCTTGATCCTACCAAAGTCAAGGAGATTCAGGATTTACCTTCTCCGAAGACTAAGAAAGAAGTTATGAGTTTTATTGAAAGGTTGAACTACATCAGTTGATTCATAGCTCAATCCATGGTGGTTTACGAGCCTATCTTTAATTTGTTGAAAAAAGCGGTGTGGAAAGAAGAGTGTCAAAAAGCTTTTGATACTATCAAAGATTATTTGACAAATCCACCAGTATTTGTACCTTCACAAGAAGGAAGTCCATTGTTACTATACTTGTCCGTCTCAGTGAAATGCATTCGGGTGTGTATTAGGACAACATGATGAAACTGGAAAGAAGGAACGCGTTATCTACTATCTTAGCAAGAAGTTTAATCCATATGAGGCTCGGTACACTCTATTGGAAAGAACATGTTGTGATTTGACTTGGACCGCCCAAAATTTGAGGCATTAATTGTCTCCATATACTACATATCTTATCTCCAAGATGGATCCATTTAAGTATATTTTCCATAAAGCTACGCCGACTGGAAAACTGGCACAATGGCATATGCTTCTGAGCGAATTTGACATTGTGTATGTTACTCAAAAAGCGGTAAAAGAAGAAGCATTGGACGATCATCTTGCGAAAAATCCAATCGATGAAGAATATGAACCGCTCAAAACATACTTCCCTGACGAAGATGTGTTGTTCATAGGAGAAAGCATTTCTGAGTCATACCCTGGTTGGAGAGTATTCTTTGATAGAGCGGTGAATTATAATGGAGCTGGAATTGGAGCAATTCTAATATCGGAATCTGGTCAACTTTAACCCGTGGCGGCTAAACTTTGATTTCATTGCACCAATAATATGGCGTAGTACAAAGCTTGTATTCTTGGCATAATGTTAGTTATTGACATGAATGTCCAAGAGTTATTGGTAATTGGAGATTCAGACTTGTTAATCCACCAGGTTCAAAGGGAGTGGGTCGTGAAGAATCCAAAAAATGTACCATATGTACAACTGGTGCAAGATTGTGCAAAATATTTCAAAAGATAGATTTTATGCACATTCCAAGGTTGCAAAATGAATTTGTCGACGCTCTTGCTACTATTTCCTCTATGATCAAGCATCCAGATCAGAATTACATTAATCCTTTAGAGATAGATTTAAAGGAACCACGCACTCATTGCTTGCACGTCAAAGCAGAACCAGACGGAAAGCCTTGGTATTATGATATAAAGAAGTACCTGGAGACTGGAATTTATCCAAAAGATGTGATATCCAATCAAAATAAGGCATTACGTCGATTGGCTAACAATTTATTTCCAAGTGGGGAATACCTTTATAACGGGACTCCATATTTGGGAATCCTTAGGTGTGTAGATTCCATGGAAGCTACAAGACTTCTTGAGAAAGTACATGTTGGAGTTTGTGGACCTCATATGAACGGGCTTACCTTGCAAAGTAGATCCTTCGAGCTAGTTATTTTTGGAGGACCAAAAGTGTCATAAATGTTAAGTACATGGTGATTTAATCGAGTACCTCCTCACGAACTTAATGTTATAGGATCACCTTCGCCATTCGTGGCCTGGGGAATGGATATCATTGGCCCAATTGAGCCAGCCGCCTCTAATGGACATAGATTTATTTTGGTTGCATAGATTACTTCACCAAGTGGGTGGAAGCAAATTCTTATAAGTCTTTGACGAAGAAGGTAGTAGTTGATTTCATTCATAACAACTTGATATGTCGATTTGGACTACCTGATTCCATTATCACAGTCAATGGTGCAAACCTCAACAGAAGGAGATATGTGAGCAATTCAAGATTACTCACTGAAACTCGATTGCTTATCATCATCAAATGAATAGAACCGTAGAAGCTTCCAATAAGAACATCAAAAAGATTTTGAGAAAGATTATTGATAATCGCAAAGGTTGGCATGTGATGTTACCATATTCTTTATTGGGATACCGAACAACTGTTAGAACATCAATCGGAGCAACTCCATACTTGCTAGTATATGGGACAGAAGAAGTGAAATGTTGAAGTTGAACTACCTTCATTGAGGATAATTCAAGAAGTCGAACTAAGCTATTCTGATTGGGTTTGTAACCCAATTGAACATTTAGCCTTAATTGATGAAAAGAGGATGATCGTTGTTTGTCATGGCCAACTATAATAAACAGAGAATGATTTGTGCTTCCAACAAAAAGGTGAGATCTCGAACATTTAAAGGACAATTGGTCCTCAAACGTATCTTCCCCATCAAGATGAGTATAAGGGGAATTTTGCACCAAATTGGCAAGGACCGTACAAGGTTCGTAAAGTGTTCTCTGGAGGTGCCTTGATCCTATCAGAGATGGATGGCCAGGAGTGGCCAAAACCAATCTACTCAGATACTGTCAAAAGATACTATGTTGGAAGATTAGTTTTTCTCTCATCATTTTCCTTATAATCGTATTATTTGCTTATAATTGCTTATGTCAAGCTTTTATATCCTATTGAACTACGTCTGACCTGAATTCTCAAGAATGAGATATGTAGGTGGCCTATGTCGGCCTCGGTCATTTTCTTATTAAAATTTCTTATTCTCAAAAGGAAACTATGTTTGACCTGATTCCTGACTCAACGAGATACGTAGACGCTACAACGGCTCGGTCATACACCCCATAAAAATTCCATTTCCCTTTATAATGAAAACTGGGGTAGAATTTTTTAGAAGAGTTCAAAAATTCTAAAGATCATTCGTCAGCAAGACTGAATTGAGCATGCATTAGGAAAAGGCAACTGGGCAGAATTTTTGAGAAAATCTCAAAAATTCCACAAGTCTTCCTACGAAAGACTTGAGAAATGCCAGGACATTTCACTGGGGCAGAATTTTTAAAAGATCTCAAAAATTCTATCAAGTACTGTCAGAAGTTCTGAGTTAACGACAAGTAATCTTCAGCGTGATCTCAAAGTCAAACTTCATATTTCCCCAACTTAAAAGGACTTTTTGGAATGTATCAAACCTTGAACTGATGTGTTCACTTAAGCTTTAATGTGACATGATACTTGGCAGTGACCCTCATCAAATTACTTTTTAAAAATCTAGTTTTCTTAAAACTTTAGACATTTATCAAATATTTTGTACAAAATATAGATCTATCTTATGTCTGCCAAGAACCGGGAAGCTAGGAGCAATCAACCAAAGATAGCAAGAGGAAGAGCAAGCAATCAAAGAAGTCAACACAAGTTAGTTCATTTAAATCTAACAAATTTTCTGTGATGTAGGTTTGCAAGGATATCAAGAGATCATCATATTCAACAAATATGGAAAAGTCCGAAGAGCAAAAGCACCAAAGAGTGAAATTTTCTTTATGCAGGAAAAGGCATTGATATTCCTGCGATAAAAACTGGTTAACTTAGTATTTTGAATAACAATTTCCTGTTCATATCTCTCAACAAAATAGTAGCCACAAAGAATATACAAGTGGTCAAGAAAAGTAGTTAATCATCGAGAGGATGGCACTTTAAGATGTACAAATGACAATAATAATGATATATTGCATTTTCTAGCATCAAAAACGTCTGAAGGGAATACGTAAGACACATCAAATATCAAAGAGAATTTGACATGCAACTTGCCAAAAATATTTATTATCACGTTAAAGTCCGAAGAGCCTAACGTTGAAGGATATTTGTAAGTAACATCGATACCAGATATGGTGATGTTCCTTGCCGAAAGGCCATCCATATTATATTATCATAGGTGATCATATCACTGCCGAGAAGGAAATCCATATTATATTATAAGAGGTGATAGTATCATTGTCGAGAAGGTCATCAACATTATATTATCAAATGTGAATATATGATTGTCGAGAGGGTCATCAACATTATATTATCAAAGGTAGTAATATTATTGCCGAGAGGTCCATCAACATTATATTATCAAAGGTGGAAATATCATTGACGAGAGGGTCATTATCAAAGGTAAATATATCATTGCCGAGAGGGCCATCATCTACAAACTCCGAGAGGGCCATCACATATTCAAAATACCAAAAGTGCCATTACATATTCCATCACCAAGAAGGCCATCATCTATGAACGTGGAGAGGGCCTTTGCATTTTCAAATGCCAAGAGGGCCATTACATATTCCATTGTCGAGAAGGCCATCATCTACGAACGTCGACAGGGCCATCATCTTCAAACTCTTGAGAGGGCCATTGCATATTCAAGCCACCGAGAATGTCACGACTGGAATCTAGACCCCAGACGAGACCGGCGTCGTTGACCTCTCAGAGGTCGCAGACAAGCCTACTTACGTCATTCTTACTTTACATAGGTTAATTTTAGCGGAAAATTTGAAACTTTTTGTTTCTAAATATTGCTTACTAAACATTTCTAATACATTCATAATTTGTTCACCATCAACCATCTAACATTAAGAGATAATCAAATGAAAGGAATAGTTCAATAAATCTTAATTGTATAATTGCCAAAACGGTCCAATACAAAGTCTGAATCAAAACAGGAAAGAAACGCTAGTGGAACATGCTCCACTAGCTCAACTCTAAAACTAAGCTGGAATGTAAAACAGTAGCATCCTCGAAAGCATGAGGACCTACCAAACTCCGGATGAATGCTGACGTCCGGATAGCTGCAACAATGATCCTGTAGCTCTACCGCCTACCTGTGCCTGCACCTAAAATAGTATAGATGTATAGGGTTAGTACACACTTGTACTAAGTATGGGTATATGCAAGCACACACCAAGGACATGCATGAGAAAGAATAGCTCTTTCCTAACGACATGATTTTTGGAAGTCAAGTCCGTGGACTTGCCAAATTGAGATTAGGAGGTTCCCAAATTTGGATTAGGAAAGTCAGTGAGCTTTCCAGATTTGGAATAGGAAGCTTATGCCATGAGAATAACATACATCATCATACTTTTCACATTTGCAAACAGCACATAACATTTACACGTAGCACATATCATATAGCTTACAACACACTTTGTATGTAGCACATAACTCCTTTAATATCATTCATTCATATGCCATGAGACCTCAAAATCATGGACTTAACATTAAGACATCCCAGAAATGAGGGCTCAACAGATGGGACCTCAACTAGAGAGTCTTCATTAGCAAACACAGAGTCTGCTTTGTTCATTCATACGTACTCCATTTCATTTTGTTCTTAGGCCAGTGTAAACACCAGCTATACCTAGGATGTAGTTTAAGACTTTCATAAGGTTTGTTGTGCAATAACCAAGAATGACCTAATCTCATTACTTGAATCTAACTCACCTTTTGATTATCCTATTCTAACACCTTTGGTATCATTCATTTCATTATGTGCTTCATTTGAGGCTGGCCTCATTCCAACTTTAACCGACATAGATCATCTGAGCATCATGAAATCCAGTGTCTCCCCCATACTGAAAAGAGGTGGAATCACCGGCCAAAGTGACCCAATAAAATGCTAGCGTACATGGGAATTTAACCCCGCCAGATCCCTATATTGGCAGTATAGGTTCGAAGACTAGGAGATATAAGGAGACCCATACCCGGCATGCCGGACAGTCTCATCTCATGAGAGTTACGTGAACCTCTGCCCTTCTCGAAAGAAGGCATCACCGCTCATAGCTAGTCTATCGGTGCTTAGTATAAAGTTCCATTACATTCATCTCATACGTCATGGAAGCTGACTTCTAGTATGAGGACATCATAGCTCATTAGATGATTTCTCATCTCATTATTCGTATTGAGTGTGTTAATCTCAATACTCTCATTAGAGTGTTCATAGAGACTGGTCTCTTCATTATCTTACACTCTCATAGGTGAGTACGTATTGGTAACATTTACTTAGGCTCATTTGAGATTGCTCTCATCATTTACATTAGCCTCATATCATGTTGTCACCACATTCATCATCATTAGCACCTTTGCTTTTCATAGTTATTCACCTCTTATTAAGTAAATGTTCATTTCATCTTATGCCAATGCACTTGGCCATTTGGTGTGTTTCACACCCTTACTTAACCTTTCTAGGGTTTCATTTTTTTTTCATTGTTCATTTCATCATTTCATTGTTCATCTCATCATATGCCAATGCACTTGGCCATTTAGTGTATCTTAAACTCATACTTAACCCTTCTAGGGTTCATCATCTTATTTCATACATCTTAGGTTCACTTACTTCTGAATGTATGTTAGACTTGTGTGTCTATACATACAAGCCATGAGACTTCATTCATAGTTTGTCTAAGTGATTCATGTTTACCCAAGATTATGTGGAACAAGACTTATGCATCTTGTAGATATGCCAAGCTATTGATTTTGATCTTTAGAGGCAGCATTCATTAAATATTTACTTACGTATGACTTATGTGTCAATACAGAATTGGGCAAGGGAACCCAATTTCGAATCCCTTGGATAACACTTAATCTTATTTTAAACTTGGTAATTGCATTTTTCAGATTTGGGAGACCCTAGTTCGATTCCCATCAACCCCATTATATTTCTTTCTTGTTCTCCTCTCCTTTTTCGTTTTAAGGCAAGGAGGTTGTGGGTTCAATCCCCCACAAGCTCATTATTTTTCTTTTAATTTATCTCTTAACTTTATCACCTATCCAAGTGGTTGTGGGTTCAATCCCCACTCTCCACATTTATTTTCTCCTTTATTTTTTTTCTCCTAACTCTCTCATCTATTCAAGAGGTTGTGGGTTCAATCCCCACTCTCCACATTTATTTTTCTCCTTTATTTTTCTCCTAACTCTCTCATCCATTAAAGAGGTTGTGGGTTCAATCCCCACTCTCCACATTTATTTTTCTCCTTTATTTTTCTCCTAACTCTCTCATCCATTCAAGAGGTTGTGGGTTCAATCCCCACTCTCCACATTTATTTTTATTAATTTAAAATTCCCCTCTTACTCTCTTGTTTGGCCGAGAGGTTGTGGGTTCGAATCCCACACCTCTCATTTTTTTTTTCCAGCTTTCATGTAGTGAGGTCTTGGGTTAAATCCCCACTGACCTCACATATTTTAAATATATTTTTATACCTCTTAACCTTAAGTATTCTGGCCGAAAATTCCATCACCAAGTGCTGGAAATTTTATTAAATTTTCTTGCCTTTATTTAACAACATTCATACGTTCGTTTTGAGGTACTTTCACGATTCGTTTAATACATTCTTAGGTGTAGATTCATTGTTGTTTAAGCTTAGATTTTTCCACTTATGATCAGCCACCTTACACTTCATTTAACATCACAATTTACACACCTTATGCACAATAATTCCAATCATCTAACAAGCCATTTTAAGACTTCAAAACGGAGAACAACAACAAACATTTTACACATTGCACCACATCATTTTCGGTTGACATCATTGAACATGCTTGCTATTTCCAAACATAAAAATCACAAGGAACATCATATTTCACACTTACCAGCAACCATACCAACAACATGATTTCTAAACTAATTTAGATTGGAATCGGAAGGAGACTAGGGACAAGGAGTTCAACATTCAAGGGGACAGCCCTAGTTTCATATGTCGACTTTTGTAGAAAGAAATTCCTCTTGGAGAAAGGATTCCATGAGAGAAAACCCATACCTTGTTGTAGCTTTCCACACCTTCCAAGTGCTGCCAAACTCCTCCCCTAAACCTTCAACACAAACCCGTCGAAAAGATGATGCAAAGTTTTCGTTTCTTAAGTTAGCTTGCTTGATTGTATATTTTTTTTTGTAAGTTCTTTGAGTTTAGAGAACTTTTGATTGCTTTCTAATGTTTTTATCTTCTGTTTTTGCAGCCAAGAAAAATAATTTGGATGAGAGAGAGAGATTTAGGCTTGAGGGAGAGATAGTGTGAGATAGTGCATCTTAAAACTAGGATAGTTGGCAAGACTTAGTCAATTTAAAAAAAAACATTAATTAATAAGTAAGTAAATAATAAATAATAATAAAATCTGAATTTCCTTTTTACATCAGCCATTAATTATAAATTTATTAAATTAATTCACCAATAATAAAAAAAATCATATTAAATCCTTGCTCCCACCTAGGTTCGAACCCGGGTGGAGCAAAACTTCATTTCAAGAGACCAATTTCGGCTCTCTCTCCCCAAATTGCCCCTCCACTTTATTAAATAATTAATTAATTATATATTTAGGGTAATTACGATATTACCCCTAGCCTGGTAAAAGACCATTTTACCCTTAGACCCTCAAAACATAAAATTTCTTCTTTTTAAGTCCGGTAAAGACTCCTTCGATTAAATCTTCATTTTCGAGAACCTTACTTGGTTGGTTCCAACCTTTCCAAGTTCAACTAACTCCCCAAGTTAGTTGGCTTGGTCGTAGTAAGGGTTCTGAGGTCTGGTTCTACGCGTATCAATCCGTGTGAACCTTGGTCTAATCGCAAGCATTCTTGACACCTTAAACATTTAGCTTATTCATTTTTTTAGTGTTGTTACATTATTCCCCCCTTAGGAACATTCGTCCCCGAATGACACTACTCTTTACTAACAATAAGTATGTCATCTATAGAACGTACACATACGTAGGTACTTCAATACTTCCATGGGTGAATAACCATTTTTCATGAGTTGAGTGAGGAACATAAAGAACATCATGATTTTCTTACCGCTCCCTTTCATGTTGATTAAAATGATACTTTTACTTTTTGCATCAACTACGGCTCCATTCTCCATTATCACTTTAGTAGTGATGCTATTAATTGAGAGAAAAACTTTTTCATCTCCAGTTATGTGATTGCTACAACCACTATCAACATATCATTCATTGCATTTTGCTAACATATCACATTGAGATATCACTTTAGTAGTGATGCTATTATTAATTGAGAGAAAAACTTTTTCATCTCCAGTTATGTGATTGCTACAACCACTATCAACATATCATTCATTGCATTTTGCTGAAATATCACATTGAGAAGGAAAGAAAAGATTTTCTTTCATTTCTTCCTGTTGTTCTTTACAGAAATTTGTTTGCTCCTGTTGCTTGTGCCAACAATCATTCTCAATGTGGCCAAATTGTTTTGCAAAAGTTACATTGGAGCTTGCTTTTGTGCCAAAAATTTTCTGCATTGTGAGTAGTCCTTTTGCAAATTTTATAAAAAAAAAATTAGTATTTTTCTCACCTTTTTCTTCAACCTTCTTAGAAGAATCATCATGATCCTGCTTCTTTTTTCAATTGTAATTATTCTTTTGTTGATTTTTTGAGAATTCTCATTTGTTCTGGAATAAAAAGTCGTCTCTTTGGGTTGATCTTCACAAAAAACCTTCGCTTCTTGTGTGCACGAAATGATCCGATTAGCTCTTTGATAGAATGTTTAGAAAGATCTTCGTCTCCTCAATGATAGAAACAATGTACTTATACTTTTCTGTGACACTAATTAGAATATTTTCCACAATTTGTTGGTCAAAAATTGTATCACTATGATTTCTCATTTCATTAACAGTATTCATGACTCTTGTGCAATATTCATCTATTTTTTCAGATTCTATCATCTTTAAATTTTGAAACTGTCTTCTAATATATTGAAGATTTATAGTGCGTACCTTTTCGTCACCATAAACTTCGATTTCCAAAGACTCCCAAGCTTGCTTTGCCGTCTCAGAAGTAGCAATTTTTACTAAATATGCTCTTGAGACTCCCATTTGAATTTTGCTCAAGGCTTTTGCATATTGACGGTACGTAGCCTCAAGATTTTTCATCTCTGCTACTGAAAGTTCACCATAATTTTCTGGCTCTTCATAGGCATTTACAACAATAGTCACAAACCTTTAGATTTTAGATGTGTTCTCATTCTTATCTTCCAGTATTCAAAATTGGTTCCATCAAAAAATGGAGTAAGAACAACTGAAGAATCAGCACATTCATTTATTTTGGATGCCATATTTTTTCTTCACCTTACCCAGATTTAGAACAAAAACCTGCTCTGATACCAATTTGTAAGAAATATAGAAGGAGAATACTATCTTTAGAGAATGCTCAAGTTTTATAGGCTACTTAAGGCCACTTGAGATGATTACAATCATCAACTACATCACTATTTATACTACTCAAAATAGAAAACAAAAAGTCTTGCACAATTAACTAGATTCATGTATTACAAAATTCTAAAAGACTTCTTGAGAAACTAAGAGACATTATTGAAATACTGAATATCAAGACGTGAAGTGAATGCATTAATTCCAACATTTGTTACCCATTCTTTGTACTAAATCTTGGTATTTTCTCTACACATGGATGGGTTGTGAAGTTTTTCAAAATAATATCTTTCTTAACTTTATTCATGTCATCACATGTCAGTATGTGCCTGTTGTTTTCACTTTTTGATGGCCTTTATAAGAATGTAAATTTTGTTAATGATATATTTAAAACTACTAGGGGGCCGATGAATTCTTTCATTAGTTAAGAGAATGAATAGGCCTACGTTCAGTGGCAGTATGCTGGAAACATAATCTGTTGCATTGATAGTAGAAAACTTATTGCAAAAGTTAAAGATGGAGGTATCTCACATGCTATCTTCTGATCACAGAGAGGCAGTTCTACTTTTTTAAACCTTGAACCACTACATTTTCCTCATGAATGACGTGGCTCAAGGTTACTTTACATTTTTTCTTTTATCGAGACAGGGAACATGTCATGGTCATTATGAAGGTTTGTTTTTATTATTAATTTTGGAAACTGTCTCATGCATTTTCTCAAAGTAATTGTTTCCAACTGAAATACGAAAATCTTGTGATTTTCAGCCTTTTTATAGTTTGTTTACTTCAGTTTGAGTCAAACTTGCGAACGCTACTCTTCCTATAACTTGTTGTGCATTTCTTGGAAATTGTACTTCTTTCTGTAAGAAGATTCCATGAGATTCGATATCTAGTGTAAACACTGATATTTGATTACGTCTAAGCTTTTATCATCACTGCAAATGAGCATGTATGGAAGATAGGAATACAAATGTGCTAGCTCTAAGCGATGTGAGTATTTTGATAATGTTATTCAAAATAGAACCCTATTAATATAACAATATAACAATCGTTACTAGATCCACATGCTATGCAACTTATTTTTCTTTGGCGTTACATGTTAGAAGAAAACAATGAAATTGAATTTTGACTTTGAACATGGAAATTTGTAATGGTTGCCTTGTCATTTGCATGACACAATTAGTGATAATTCTGAGAAGATTTTTTTTAAATAAGAGTAGAAAGAAGAATTATGAGAGTAAAACATCAGAAGAGTCTAAGGTTGTTGAGAGACGGTAATTCTTCTCTCTTGCTCAACCTCTGCCTCTTTTCGAGAATAATTTTTCTATATAAACATGCTTCATAAGTGTTTTCATTGATTAGTCATTTATCTAGCTGAATAAATTTATAATATAGTATAGATAAATAATTTTTACTTTCAGAGATCAAATTTGAAATACATGATTCTCATTTGCTTATTTTTTTCTTTATTTCTAGATCAACAACTTGAATATTATTATAATAAGGTAACTTTTCAATATAATTTTTTCTCTTCAAAAAAGACATTCGTGTGGTCGTGCATGCTTATATTTTGGTGAAATTATTTTTTTCACTTGTGCATTTCGTGTTATTTAGTCTCTGCACAAGAAACACTTGGGTTATGCTCACTGCTTGAAGCCAGATAAAGTGTGATGAGGGCATATGAATTGGTATACATGTTGCAACATTGAGTTTTCTTGTAATAGGCTGTGATATTTTTTAACTTAGCTCTAAGTCTTTTACACTCTTTCTACGAAGGTTGTTCTCTACTTTATCTAGCCAGAATTGTCATTACAAGATTGACTTATGTAAACAAGTACAAGAATTGTTCAACAAAAGTTAAGTTAACCAAGAAGACATATGACATGTTTAATTTGCTTCTAGCAACTCGTAATAATGCGTCCTTTGCTACACTATATAATTATTTGAGATATGTAAGCTTTTACTAATTTTTGTCGTCACTATTATTATTTTTATAAAATAAAGATTACTTGTGAGAGTCTGTTGGTCCCGTGCTAGCACGGGACATGCCCCTTTTGTATATATATAAGCCAACAAGAGTTGGACTAACACAACATATACAAGTTGTACCAAAAGTTAAGTAAATTGTACAAATAGGATTAATTTGATAATTTGACTCACTGCTTTCTAACTAAGGTGTATATTTATATGTGAAACACGTGTTCTAGCTCTAGATCTATACCCGTAATTTCATAAGTGGGGTTTGAAGAGATAGTGTGTACGTAGACCCTTATCCCTACTTCGTGGAGGTAGAGAGACTATTTCCAAAAGACAAACTTATTTATGCAAGAGAGTACAAATTTGTTTTTTTCCCCAAGTTTTTCTGGATTTTGCTGATCATATGATCTAATTACGTACAATTTGAATATGTTATGTATGTTCTAAGCATCTTGGTTGTTTATATAGAAGTGAGTTATATAAATTTTAAAATTTCTATCGAGATATACAAAATAATCAATTGATTCCTAATTAATGGTCAAATCAACAGGGAGTGGAGAAGACAAAGGTGCATCATATATGTGTCGAAGTTGCTCATGAAAAAGTTATATGTTTTGCATGCATGCAAATTGATCAAAATATCCTTAACACAATATGTAACTTTTGACTCCAGGGTGTTGAAGTATCAGCACACAAGTAGGAACACAAAATAGCTAGCCACCATCTTCTTGAAGTTGAACACTTTCTTAGGTATACATTACTTTTTTTCACGTTTGTTCAAGCAAAATTAACAAATTATTTCAAAAGGTTAACGAGTTAATGAAACTAGTTTATCTAAAGTTATTTATCTTCTGGGAGTTTTCTATTGATGAGTTGCATTATCACAATAATCAACATTAGTTGACTTGTATAGTCCATTGTTCATAATATATGACTAGGTCAATGTTTTATATAGTCAATTTCTACTTGCTTGGAAATTTGACGGATTCCTATTTGCTTTTGGTCTTTGACATTTTGTTTCTACCTCCCAAAATATTTACTAAGCATTAGTATTATTGCAAGAGCTTATTAGCTTTTAACATGAGTGCGGCTAGAGCCAAAAAGCGAGGACAAACTTAGTAGTTTGATTATTTTAGAGCATTTGTATGTATAGAGCTATATGAGGTATTATGGATCATATTTGTGACAATGTGATGCTTTCTTCTCAATTTCTATACAGTAGTTGAGAAAATGTTACTCAAACCTCATTTTGATGGCCACAAGAGCCTTTATAATCTGTTCATATACAAGATCCAGGCAAAACCAGAGAGTTGAGAGAGAAAAAACATACACAAAGAGATGAAGAAGAAGAAGAAGGTAAGACTATTACAAGATGTGGAATCAGATAGTTCTAATAGAGATTCCATCACTAACGCTCCTCATAATGTACTATATATTCCTAAATATTGTATTAGCGTCAGTTGTCAATACAGAATCATGTCTATGTTGTTGTGGGCTCATTAGAAATATTGCGGCACCTGTATCGGGATCTTTAAAATGCACTACTTTTAAGAGACCGATACACACCTATCAACATTTTTTAAGAGTACAAGTAACATAGCATAGATGTACCTTTGAACCCTAGGATTTCAGCTTCTCATGTGAATTATGCAGTGTAACTCGATAGTGGGGATCGATTGTTAGGAACCAGGACGAATGAATAAGCAAAGATGATATGTTGAGCTAGGCTATATCAAACTTATTTTGGATTATAATCTTCAAAAAACTTGATATCCTAATATAAAATTGGAAAATATATCCAAAAAATAAAAATTGTATGTGCCAAATTGATATGAATTGTGGCCTTACATGTTCTTCAACAACGGGATAGTATTGAAAATGTTTGTTTCCTACTGTGCTTGATTACCTTTTTAAATGATTCTGGAAATATCATTGATAACTCCATTAGTGGAGATTGAAAGCTTCAGTAATTGAGAGAAGATCTGAGAGGAAGAGAGAAGGAAGAAATCTTATTTTGCACTCATAGAGTTTTCTTTACATTGTGTATCATGTGAATGAATCTTTACATCAGCTACTCAAGTGTATATATACGCATTGATGACTCTAACAAACTTTCTAACTGATTCTTTGGGATGTGGACCCTTTTAACTAATTAACTAACTCACGCATGTAGCTTGCTATCTCTCTATATTGATCAACACTCCTCCTCAAGCTCATGGTTCAAATTCTTTAGTCCAACCTGATTCATCAACTCATTGTGTTGCATCATACCTAGGATCTTAGTAAGTAGGTCAGCTGGTTGATCCTTGGTGTTCACATGCTCAGTCTTGATCATTCCTTGAAAAAGTCTTTCTCTAACAAAGTGACACTCAATGTCAAAATGCTTTGCTCTTTCATGAAATATAGGATTAGATGTGATCTGTATTGCTGCATTTATATCACATATCATCTTTACTGGTAAAGATACATTAATTCAGCTCTTTGTAGAAATCAATCAACCAGGTTACTTCAGCAGTGCATGCAGCCATGCTCCTAAATTCTGCCTTAGTAGAACTTCTTGAAATGTGTCCTGTTTCTTTGATTTTCAAGAGATGATCCCTCCTCCAAACTTAACTAAGTATCCTGTAACTGATTTCCTCGTTTCCAAACATGCTCCCCAATCAGAGTCACAATAGGCTGTTAGTGTATTGGTGTCTTCTGCAGACATTAATAGACCTAGTCCGGGTGCTTTCTTGATATATTTGATGACTCTTAGGGTTGCATTCATATGTGATTGTTTGGAGACAATGCATAAACTGACTTAAGACCTGTACTGAGAAGGAAATATTAGGCCTTGTAATAGTCAAATACAAAAGTCTTCCTACTAGTCTTTGGTACTTTGTAACATCAGTTAACATATCATCATCCTTAGCAGGTTCATTGTTAATGTGCTTATCATATTTGACTGATGTGAGCTTTTTATTAATCTCCTATGGTGTGCAGGTTGGTTTTTCCACCCTAGGCCAGATTCAGATACCAACTCTAAGGCATACTTCCTTTGTGACATGTTAGATCTAGAGAATTCAATGCCAAGAAAGAACTCCAATTCTCCCAAATCTTTCATCTTGAACTTTCTTTGAATTTCTAGTCTAGTGTTACACAGCAACTGATGATTATTTCTAGTGATAAATAAGTCATCTACATAAACTAGTATGACCACAGTGTCATTTCCATCCAATTTTGTAAACAAAGAATAGTCATAATGACTTTGCTTGAACCCCATATTCACTAGAGCCTATGTTAGTTTCACATTCCACTGTCTTGGTGCCTTTTTGCATATAAAGACTTGTGTTATTTACAGACCTTATGAATCTCCCCTGGCTGAAAAATCCACAAGGTATGTCCATATAGACCTCCTCAAGAAGGTCTCCATTGAGAAAGGCATTGTGTATATCCATTTGGAAGATGGACCAACCTTTAGAAGCAGCTAGTGCTACAATTGATCTGACAATAACCATCTTGGCTACTAGACTAAAGGTTTCTCCATAGTCAAGGCCCTTCCTTTGACTATACCCTTTGGCTACTAGTCTGGCCTTGTACCTTTCCACTTCCCCATTGGACAGATATTTGACTTTATAAATCCACCTACAACCAATAGGCTTCTTGCCAACAAGAAGATCAACAATACTCCATGTCTTGTTACCCTGTAGGGCATCAATCTCAAATTGCATTGCTTTTACCCAGGCTGGATCACAAACAACTTCTTGGAAGGACATCGGCTCACATATAGCTGAATAAGCTCTTAACACATGTTGATAAAAATGAGACAACCTAGAGTAGGTGAGCTGATCATCCGAATGATATAAACAAGTATTGCCTCTTAACAAAGTCTTGTAACCAATTGCAGGTTTTCTGGCCCTGGTGGATTTCCCGGTTGATACAGCTGGTATAACGGAGCTGAGGGTGGAGGTGTAGTGGCAGTAGACAAGGAACTTGTGGTAGCAGCAGGGACAAGGCTCAGGCATACCAGACATCTATTGTGGAGATGGAGTAGTAGCTGCTGGTATAACACATTATCATTTGGTAGTAAGTTCAATACTGGAAATATAGGGTTTGATGCTACTGTAGCATGCTTGAATGGGAATAAGTGTTCCTGAAAAACAACATTTCTACTCACAAAGGAACTAGGCCCTGCCTAGGTGGATTCCAACTTTTCTTGCTCATTTTCAACTCCGAACCCTCTAAATCAACTTGGTTCTTTTCTGAAACACTTATATTAGACTACACAACCAAAATATGTAAGAGTATACTCCGAGCAACACCTAAATTTCATGAATAAAATTCAAGAAACTACTCTTCAACTCCAACAACAAGAACTTTGAACAATTTCAACAAAACCATCAAGAACTAAATATCTATACTTTCAAGAACACAAATTCGCCAAAAAAAAATTCATATGGGTGAACTAACCCAATGCTATATGATCTCACATTCCTCTTAGGATCACCCCTTGACGAAATCCACAAGCCTAGGTTCAAGAACTTGACGATTCTTGCTCCTTCTCCTCTTTTCTCCTCTTCTTTTCGCTTCTCTAAAATCCTAATCCTTTTTTATAAAGTATAAACTGAATCCTATCAGTTTAGATCTCATCTTAATTATCAAAAACAAAATAAAAATAATAGGATATGGTGAATACCAAATTACCCCTTTAAAATTCGATTTTGACTTTCCTTATCTAGACAACCCAACTTCAAATGGGCATATCTCCCTTATACAAACTCAAAATCGCGCAAACTCAACGATGTTGGAAAGATAATTCAAAGATCTTTCCTACGATATCAAGTAACACACCTAAATAATCTTGAGGTAGGAGTTATGGTTGTCTAAGTTGACCGAAAATTCATCCTTAACATATCTTAACCAATTTTTAAGATTTTTCTTTCTTTCCAAAAATGACTCTTTTTAATTTTGCCCTTTCTAGTTCTTTCAATTAGCAAGGTGTTACAACAACCCCTTAGATTATATTAACTCCCTTCGTTTAAAAAAGAATGATATCCTTTCCTTTTTAGTCTGTTTCAAAAAGAATGAGCTCTTTCTTTTTTAGGTAACATTTTAATTTCAGCTTTCCACGTGACATGTTTAAGGCCACAAGATAGGACAATTTTGTACATTAGACCTAACTTTAATTTAGGATCACAAGATTCAAAGTCTTGTTTATATTCTTAAACTCCGTGTCAAGTCAAATCAGGTCATTCCTTATGAAACGGAGGGAGTAATATATTTCTTTGGTACTAAATACATATAATTTTCATTATTTTTCTCATCGAGCATTTTATATATACATTAATTAATCTTCTAATCATGTTTAAAATATTAAACCTTTTATATATTAACTAGTAAAATAGCGACCCAATAATATTGTACTAAATATTTATATAGTTTTAAAATTATAATTTGTTAAATAATTTTTAATATAATTAATTATCAAGTTATTTGAGTAATTATATTGTATATCCATTTTTTCATTTAATTTATTAATTTTACTCTCTCAAAAAAAAATTACATAAAAAGGATTTTATTATTTATTTTTCTGAGATAAGTTAATCTTATTAAGAGTTAATTTTTATTAAATTAAAAAATTAATAATGTTTCAAAATTTTATTTTTTTTACTATTATTTTATTGCGTTACTAGTATACATGCTCGCGCGATGCATGTGTGGCATATTAAAGATCATTCTTTCGGATCGTTTTTAGTACATGATAACCTTTTATGATATATGTGATTGTTATTGCCTTATTATTGTCTATTTGCTTTATTATTGTCTATTTCTTCTTATAATTAGTTTTTCCTTATTATTCAAAATACAAATGTACATAGATCACTTATTCTAAGATAAAACTCTTATCTATGCAAAAATCAATAGCTAAAGAGCTCTTGTTGTAGGATTTATTGTTTTCTTAAGTATATATGGATGAAACATTAAGGGCAATTTTTACATATAGCAAACATAAAATTCATATTTGTATGCTATAGCAAAGTTTGCATAATTGCACTCCATAGCAAACATATAAATGTATAATTCGTTATACATATACAATTGAAGCGAATTGTATAAAACGAGAAAGAGAAAGAGACATGGACAGAGAATTGTATAAAATAAATTGTATAATTATAAGTGTATAGAACGATTATATACAATTTGAATTTGTATAAAATGAGAAAGAAAGAAAAGTAAAAGAGATTTGGGTAGGGAATATACAATTGAATCGAATTGTATAAAACGAGAAAAAGAGAAATTATATACAATTTGAATTTGTATTAAACGAGAAAGAGAGAAAGTTAAAAGAAACTGGGCAGGAGAGTATTTTTATTGTATAATTATAAGTGTATAGGACGAAAATATATGTATTTGCATGTGTATATACAATTTTCTCTCGCTTTATACAAACAGAAACACAATTTATACATTTCGTTTTTGTTTGTATAAGCGAGAGAGGCGAGGGTGGCGAGCGAGATTAGGGAGAGTGGCGAGCGAGATCTGGGAAAGGGGAGAGAGGGGAACAAAAATATATGTATTTTATAAAATTTCTTCTCGCTTTATACAAATAGAAACAAATTTTATACACTTGTGTTTGTATAAAAGTGAGAGAAAGCGAGCGAGAGATGGAGCGAGAGAGAAGAGTGGCGAGCGAGAGATGGAGCGAGAGAGGAGAGTGGCGAGCGAGAGTTTGAGGGAGAGAGGTGACTTGACAAACAGTTTGCTACGGGACACAATTAAATCAAAGGATGGTTATAGCAATTAATTTGATTTATTAGTTTGTCATTATATACAAATTTCCCAAAAATTAATTATATTATAAATATATACATAATATTGTATTACAAAATTATAAGTTTGATTTTTCATTCCTTTTAATGTTGTACGCCCCACGTAATGAATTGAACATGATAGATAAAGATTTATCATGTCTTCTCATTTGTGAAATAAAAATAGGGAAAATTTTCAAAATATCAATATTTTGACATTTATTAAGACTCATTGTCAATACTTTTAATATTTAGTAAAAATGTCAAAAAAAAAATAATTGTTAAAAACAGAAAGAAGAAATTAAGGGGAGAGAAAAATATTAAAAAGAGACATTTGCTCAAAAGTTTTATTCGTTACAAAAATTCAAAAAAAAAGAACTAATTGACAATTTATCAAAATACACCAACTTTCATCTCTTTCTTATTCTTTCACCATGTTCTAAAAAACATACCTATCACCATTGTTCTAAAAATTCAATATTCAATTTTTTTTTGTAAACACGTTTATTTACCATACAACGTACATTATCATATTTGAAGCAATTTAATTTTCTAAGCATCATTTTGACATTATGAAATTATAATTTATCTTTAAAAATGTCTAAATTTTATGAAGTTATCTGGCTATCATGTTAAGGTTATGAAGTTTATGTATCTCCTTTTACGAAATTTATCAGTATTCAGAATACAATACTCATGTATATTCATGGTATAATTATTCATCCATCTTACATATGCATTTTATTTTGCTTATTTCCAATATCACTTTGTATACCAAATAATTTGTATTTAGATTTGATTTTGTATTCATACTAATGTATACCATAAAGTTTGTATTTAGATTTGATTTCGTATTCTTCCTAATGTATACCATAAAGTTTTGTATTTATATTTTGATTTCATATTCATTCTCAACTATAAATAGCCAAAATACAGTTTATTTATGTATTCATTATATGTGTATTCATCCTAGTTGCATCAGCCAAATAGTTTTCTATTTGATTTTGCTCATAATATGTTTATACCAACTAGTTTATCTTTGATTTCGTATTCATTCACAATTTTAAATAATCAAACTATAGATTTGTATTTGGATTGTCACTTTGTAAAATCAAATTTGACTACAAACTACAAAACATTCAAAATACTTTCAAATACTTTTGCGAAACAACTCAATACCTAAATGCTAATGTAGATTCTACTAAATCTGAAATATAAAAACAAATCATAAAAATGATCGAAAATTTTTATTTAAAATACTAAAAATCTGAAATACATAAATATTTGATGAGTATGTTAACAAACTCACATAAAAATTAAAAACAATGACGAAAAATCCTCAATACAAATTCAAAAATTCAACATAATGTGTGATTTTGAAAACAAAATCTCGCAAAATAAATGATGACTTCAAAAATACCTCTATCAATCGAGAGATTTTTTAATTAATTGATAGATCTGAACAAGTTGTTATGAACTTGAATAATTAGTTCTTCTTCAACAATGAGAAAGAATAATGGTGAAATTTTGATGAAAGAAAAAAGAAGAAGAGAAAAGTGAATGATGAAA
The DNA here is from genome assembly GCA_016801875.1 of Solanum sitiens. Classification (NCBI taxonomy): domain Eukaryota; kingdom Viridiplantae; phylum Streptophyta; class Magnoliopsida; order Solanales; family Solanaceae; genus Solanum; species Solanum sitiens. The sequence goes on along the minus strand of JABWTJ010000177.1, from coordinate 87,759 downwards.
ATTGAAAAGTTGATGGAAGAGAAAAAAAATTTGAAAAGTGAAAGATAAAAAATAAATTTAATGGTATTAAAGCATAGGAAGAAGTGTAAATGGGTAATAGATGTAGAATTTGATTCAATGTTGGACTGTTTTGAGAAATAAAATTTGGATACAAATTACTTTCTAAAGTATTGACTTTTGACATTTTCAATAATTATTTTAAAGTGTAGATGTTTTTACTAATTAAGTTAGGGATTGTGACTAGTTTGCTATTCTCATAAAAATAATCGTTCTTTTGAAAGTAAGAAAGTAGGTATATTAGTACAACGATTTAAAGCAAAATACCACTATTTTAATTAATGGGAAACTTTCACATATAGCCAATTAAAAATAATTAATTACTCTCATAGCTATAGTTTGATAATTACAATTTGTAGCTACATGTTATATAGAGGAGAGAAGCGAGCGAGACTGGGAGAGAGAGGAGAGAGGCGAGAGAGAGGGGCGAAAGAGTGGGAGAAAGGTGACTTGTACATGTATATTTGTTAGATAATTATATATTATACATATGTAACTGTATATATGACAAGAGAGATTGGGAGAGGGAGGAGAGAGGCGAGCGAGACTGGAAGAGATAGGAGAGAGGCGAGCGAGATTGAGAGAGGGAGGAGAGAGGCGAGCGAGAGAGGGCAGAGAGTGGGTGAGAGGTGATTTATATATGTATATAATTGTATATAACTGTATATTATACATATATATTTGTATAAATGGCAGCGAGATTGGGTGAGGGAAGAGAGAGGCGAGCGAGAGAGGGCAAAGAGTGGGAGAGAGGTGAATTGTATATGTATATAGGCTAAACAATTGTATATTATACATATTTATTTGTATATCTTGGCGAATTATACATATACAAACATGACTAATTATACAAACTCGAAGTCAGCCCATGCAATTAATGTATAATGTTAGTCGTGAGTGGTTATTATAGCAAACTATAGCTATGATGAGTAATTAAATAGTATAAGTTTGCTTATCCGCGTAATTTTTTCTTAATTAAATAGCGTCGATTTACCTTATACCTTTCAATATTATTTTAATTTAAAAAATAAGTATTGTATACTGATCGATGCATTTTTAAAATCACCATAATTATGATTATAAAGTTTAATTTTGCTTTGACATATGATAATTCACATCACTTTACAAATGAAATCATTCTTTATATTCGTGGTATTTCCAACAGACTGAAGTATGTAATATTTTTTCAGAAATTAAAGTTAGTGAATTTGTGGCCATCAAAACTAACGTGTATATAGGGAGTAGGATAAGGATATTGTTAGAATGGTCCTGCCCTAATTTGCTTTCCTTTTTTCTTTCTCAATTTGGGTAATAGACGCAAAACTTGTATATCAATAAAAAACTAAATTTCACTTCTCAAAAAAATATCTTTTTTTTGTTATTTTTTTCTTTATTGAAATATCCACAAATTAGTACTCCATATTATTTTAGTGATGATTTTTTGATACAGTTTTCACTTGATATTATTGTTCATTACTCTCTTTTAACATCTTTGGTCACTATTTTTGAATTCAAATTTTAAAATAATATAACTAATTTATTTTTCAATCACAGAACATTAAAGTCTTTTTTTTAATTAAAAATCTATCAGAAATCAATATAATGCTATTAAAACGTGTTTAATTTTATTTATCATGAAAGTAAAATTATCATTTTTGAACACAAGTATTTACATGTCTAAAGTATTTATTGAAATACTTTGTCTAAAGTATTTATTGAAATACTTTCTTATCAAAATTATAGCTAAAAGTGTTCACCTATGTTTGTATTAAAAAAAAGGGAAAATGCATAAGTACCCCCTCAATTTATGCCTGAAATCTCAAAGACAGACTTATACTATACTAAGGTTCTATTACCCCCTGAACTTATTTTATAAATAATTTTCTACCCCTTTTCGGCCTACGTGGCACTAGTTTGAAAAACTTAGTATAGTATAAATGTGTCTTTGAGATTTCAGACATAGGTTAAGGGGGTATTTATGCATTATCTTAAAAAAAAAAAAGAAGTTGGTGCTATAGTTTTTTATTATTATTATTATTAATTTGAACTTGCTAGATCAATTTTGCTGGTTTTGTTAATTTTTTATAAACTTATTGGATACTTTCTTTGATATTCTTGAAATATTATAGGGATAAAAGAAGAGTACTTAGTATTAAAATCATTTAATTATTTTATGATATTTTTTAAATTTTAAATCCATTTTGCTTATCCTTTTATCATTACTAATGCATAAATTTCTAGACTTAAAATTTTGACGGTTATTCTAATACTGTACCTTATTTTACTTTACTAATGATGACATAAGTACGTTCCTTATGAATTTTGTAAGCTTTACCCTCAATTTAAATAATTATTATTTCAATTTTTTAGTAATTCATGTAATTACTATTAACTTTTTTCTTTTATTTTCAATATAAAAATTGAATAGAAATTTTAAGATTTTAAGATAACCTCGTGACAATTTTTTTTGAGAAAAAAGACAAATTTATCCTCCGAATTTTTAAAAATAATATATATACCATTCGTTATACTTTGAGACTGTATATACACTTGTCGTCCAATAATCCGTGCACATTTACCCCTCCCACTAATTGCACACTCTTACTCTACATGCGGTGCAACCCTAAACCGTCACTACCCGATTTACCAATTCTTTTAACCCAAATCTTAAAAACCCACCCAACCCACCAAATTTATGGGTAAAATATATTCTCTACAATTTATAGAAAAAGACCCAAATCCTAAGAAGCGATTAGATTGGTGAGATGAAGGAGAGGCCGAAGACAGTGGATTGGGGCTTTGTCGAGTTCAGGACCAGTAGGAAAAATAGAAAATAGATTAGTGGGTTTCATCAGATGACGGAAAAAATGTGAAGGAGGAGAAGAGAAGACCTGCAAGGGAGTGTGAAAAAGTGAGTCTTAGTGGCCAAAGGATGATGAATTATATACTGCTAAAAAGAAGAAAAGGAGCTGCAGTAGGGGTAGTAAAAGTAGCATGGATTTAGTAGTGAGCTCGTAAAAGTAGTTACAATTCTGCAAGTGGGGATATACCTAAAAGTGGAGGCATCAGTAGCACTACAAGCATGAGAGGAACTGTATATTATGTTATGGTAGCTGTGGGGATTTATATGAAAAGTGTGACGGTACTGAGTGCCACTGACGGGGACACCCATGTCCGAATTCCGGTGTGTTAATCTTCTCTCTTGCGCATGTCCGAATTCCAGCTATGGAGTGCTAATTTAGGGTGTTTTCGAGTATATTTTACCCACAAATTGGGTCGTTTTATTGGGTCATGGCGGGATTCTTAGAATTTGAATTAAAAAAATTGGTCAATCGGGCAGTGGCTTAAGATTGCACACAGAAAGAGTGTGTCATTAGTGAGAGGGGTAAATGTGCATCGATTATTGAACAGTAAGGATATATATATTCTCAAAGTATAATGAAGAGTGTATACATACCATTTTTAAAAGTTCAGAGTATATTTTTCCTTTTTTCTATTTTTTGGATATATTCATACTTTAAATGGTAATATGTTGCTTCAATTTTTTTTTTATTCTTTTTAATTTTATTTTATATACAGTGAATTCAATTGCACAATCATATTATTAGAATGACATTTTACTTAGGTTCAAAAAAAATTCAGCTTTAATTATAATATGTCTAAAAATTTAGTACTTGTAAATTTAACAAATGACATTGTAGATTTCCTCGCAAAAGCAATACAGATGTATTACAAATTATATATATATATATATATATATATATATATATATATATATAATTTGTAATACATATATATATATATATATATATATATATATATATATATATATATATATATATATATATATATATAAACATCACTTTTAACTTAACATTTTCATGTTGCGGGGATCATATCAACTCAAATCTGCAAGATATAAAATTATATTAGTGCATGTTATTTTTTATATTAGAAACTCGCTTGATAAATAAAGAATTATATCTATTATAATATAATTATTCAGGGGCTTCCCTTTTTCAGTTGGATTGCCTGCCACATAAACAATGGATCCGCTGGGCAGGATGAGCAACCTTTTATCTGGCCTCTGTACCAATAGTAGAGTGGCTTGCTACTTTCAATCAGAAAAGAAAGATTGAGCAAGGCAAAGGAGAAAGGAGTTGTCCCCCCTTCTCTGGTAACCCGCCTCCGCATATGTAGAAAAACAAGGAGCGGAGAAGGAAGAACAACCGTTTTACTTTGGCACATGAGGTGGCGTGTTTGGCTAGGTAACATAATGGAAATGTATCGGATTGCGAATCCTGGAATGACGGTTCGACCCAGTCCTTGGCCTCGAGGAGTGGTGAGCAGCACAGAACTTGTTTCAATCAAATGGCATAGTATTAGGGTAGGAGGTTTTCCTCTGTTATAGAAATCCACAGACAAGAACGTAAGGTGTCCCTGCTTTTTCAGGGTAAGAAGGGGTAGAGAAAATGCCTCGAGCCCCCTCTCCTTACAGTCAAGTGGCTGAACGCCCCTCTCCTTACAGTCAAGTGGTTGAACGCTCCTCTCCTTACAGTAAAGTGGTTGAACGCCCCCTCGACTCGGCAACAAGAGTTGATTATGAAATAGAACGACTATCCATACTCCTTTAAACAACAATTTTTCCTTTGAACTGTATTTTGATTAGAAGAAGAATAATAGACTCTAAATAATTAAACAACTGTAACAACTATCAACCATATTGATAGTCGATAGAAGTAAGATTTTTGGTATGTAATTTAAACAATTTTTGGATAATTTATCATACTCGATTTTAGATTAATGCATATGATAATACACTATTGAAGCAATATATCTGTGCATTGAAGATGGATTTCTCACTTTGGAAAATGATTGTTCTAAAGGATAAAACTAACAAAATTAATATAAATTTTGTGAAAAAAGAAGACATATATTTATAGAATGAATGAAGCAAATGGATAAATGGGCTGATGGCTGCCTTTATTATAGGAATCAGAAATAAAAGGCGGTTACATATCAGATTGAAATTAAGCCATATTTGATTATTCTTTAAGCAAATTTTCAGATTTAATAAGCGTGGAATTTATTAGATTTTATCTTCTTTTTTTTTGTCTTTTTATACACATTTTCTGTTTTTTTTCTTAAAAAAAATAATAAATTTCGTGAGTTGGTTATTTATTTTGAAAATATTACATTTAATAAGTGGTCAGTTTACTTTTTTTTTTAATTATTATTTATTTATTATTATTATTATTAATAAGAGTTAAGTTATTTAGTTTTTATTTATTGAAAATGGTTGATTCACAACCTTTCTGATTTTCTTTTTCATTTATACTTTTTCAATTTATAAATTTATTATTTCTATGATTTTTCCATATTATCTAGTGGCCATTTTTGCATTTTATCTATTATTAATAAGGGTCAAAAACTTTAATTTTGTTATAAAGTATTTGTATTATAGTAAATGTCTATTATGTGGAGTCCTTTTAGGGTATGATTAGGAATCTTACTTGGGGATCAAGTTAGATTTTTCCTATAAATAGACGGGTCCTCTTCATTATAAAAGCATCCTTCAAGAGAAATAATAAGTCTTCTCTTCTCCCTACTTTCTTCTTCTTATTCTATAATTTCATCACACGGTATCATCATGATACTCTACCGTCTCAAAAGGCGAAGGTTAAGTTGAACAATTAATAAGGCATTCTTGACGAGATTCTAAAATCGAATATCTCACAGTTAAGGATCCACTTGTTTTGTGGAATAGCCTTAAATAAAAAGATATGACTACTTGAACATAGCATACATCCAAAGGCACACTATGATTGGATGTATCTAAGGCTACAAGACTTTAAGTCTATACATGAGAATAATTCTGCCATGTTCAGAATCACTTTCTTGTTGAAATTATGTGGAGAAACGATTAGTGAGATTGATATGATGGAAAAGACGTTCTCCACTTTTCATGCCTCGAATGTGCTCCTACTGCAACAATATCGAGAGAAAGGTTTCAAAAAGTATTATGAACTAATTTCTCATCTTCTTGTTGCTGAGCAAAATAATGATTATTAATAAAAAATAATGAGAGTCAGCCTACTGGATCTGAACCACTTCCTCAAGTGAATGAGGTGTACGTCCACTATGCTAGACATGGAAAAGGTCACGACCCTAGTCGTGATCGTAGAAGTGGACATGATCGTGATTATGGTCAAGAACGTAATTCATTTCTTGGTGTTAATCATTCATCAAATAAAAATCGCAATCAAAAGGAAAAAAAAGGATGAGAAACATGAAACAACTAGGGTAGATTGTTTTTTATGTGGTGGAAGAGGTCATTATGCACGTGATTTTCGTACTCCCAAACACTTGGTTGAGCTTTATCAAGAATCACTAAAGAAAAAAGAGAAAAATCCTGAAGCGAATTTTGTCTCTGAAAATCAAGTTTACATCACATACTTGGATGTAGCAGATTTCTTCGCACATCCAGAAGGAAAGATAGATCACTTAATTGGTGATGGTTCTGTGGCCATGGAAGAGTGAACGTGGAAGAATGATTTTTTTTTAGTAGTAAATAATAAATTCCATGTAATGATAGTTGTTTACATGTGTAGTATTTTATATTATTTTAGTCATATTCTTGTAGTTCATTAATTTGTTTCATCCTAATTAGATAATATATATTTTTCATTGATTTATTTATATAATTTTATAAATCTATATATAATTCTTGCTAGTAACGAATGATTAGTGAGTTGAAATTAACAAGGTTATACAAATCATTGTTGACCCAATAGTTGGGTGTTATTGTTATGGATACAAAATGCTTAGTGAATGTTGTAACTATAATTATGTTGAATCCTATATTGTGTTGGCAGATTTTAATGTGATGGCATTAGTCAAATATTAAACTTTATCATGTGTTTGTATAATATTAGGTCTTTAACTTCATTTAATGCTAAATACATGTAGTTTGTTATTCACTAGGATTAAATAATGATTTTTATTTATTTTTCCCAACAACTTGTTATTGACTTAAAGGAAACAATAAATTAAGACCCAACTACTAATATTTAATTGTTAGAACATTACATTAATAGTTATTAAATATATTTTAGTCTTTTGACAATACTAATATTTAATATATGTTTATTTGGTGTACGTCATTTCATATGAAGATACGGACAATTCTAAGAACATATAATCTAATTATGAAGACATTTGTTTGATTCATTCTAGTACAACACATATGATATTCAAAAATGAGAAATATTTTTTCATTTAAGTATGGGCAAAATAAATGCTACTACAATTTTTTGTAGTACTAATATAATTGACGGCTTCGGAAGAGTCATTGTAATTTTGAGTAAGGGAACTAAACTCATCATAAATAATGTTACATTTTCTCTCAAATCTCGGAGAAACTTGTTAAATTCTAAGGATATCCATGAAAATGGTTATTATATCCAAACAATGAATGAAACAAATCTTGAATATCTTGGTATCACCAAGAATGTCTCTGAGCATGTGGTATAGAAAAGTTCTATGTTTATCTTTTGGCTTATATTGAACAAGAATTAGTGCAATTGAGGCACATTCTATAGTAAATAAAAAGTTTACTGATCTCAATACTTTTGTACTTTGGTATGATCATCTGGAACATCTTGGGTCTATAATGATGAGACAAATTAAAAAAAAATTAAATGGACATCCATTAAAGTACCTAAAAAAATATTTTAAATGGGAATTTTCTTGTATGACTTGTTATCAAGGCAAGTTAATAGTGAGACCATCACCAACGAAAGTTGAGATTGAGTCCCCTGTGTTCTTGGAACATATACATGGAGATATTTGTGGACCTATCACCCACCTAGTTGATCGTTTATATACGTTATTGTTCTAGTAAATACTTTTTCTAGATGGTCTCACGTGTGTTTATTGTCATCTCGTAACTTGGAATTTGTAAAATTATTGGCACAAATAACAAGATTAAGGCCATAGTTTCTGATAATAAGATTAAGTCTATTGGGATAAGAGTTGAACACCTTATTGCTCATGTTCATACTCAAAATGATCTCGCTGAGTCATTAATTAAATGTGTGCTGTTAATAGCAAGACCATTTCTTATTAAACTAGGTTGCCCACTTCTGTGTGGGGACATGCAATTTTGCATGTTGCAACACATATTCATCTCAGTCCGATAAATTATCACAAGTTTCTCCATTGCAATTGGTTATGAGTCAAGAACCTAATAAATCTCATCTATTTTTTTTTGGATGTGTCGTATATGTGCCTGTGGAACCACCAAACCGCACGAAGATGGGTCCACAAAGAAGGTTAGGAATATATGTTGGGTTTGAATCACCATCCGTTATTCTCTATCTTGAACCATTGACTAGAGATGAGATAGTTTTCGGGGGAGAAAATAGTGAAATAAAATGAGAAATTTTGTAGAAAAATTTAATCATTGTCTCATCTTAATTCATATTCTTCTATTTGTGAGCAATAAGTACAAAAGATTATTCATATGCAGAAAATTGCAAATCAAATGTCAGATGCATTTACAAATTTGGAAAGGATTACTAAATTACATATTCCTGCAGAGAATGTCCCAATTCAAATTGATGTTCCTATAGGACCATCCACTAGTGTCATAGCTAATGAGTCAAAATCACGCCTAAAGTGTGGTAGACCATTGGGTTCTAAGGATCAAAATCCTAGAAAAAAATGACTAAATACTAAGATGACACTACGAAAGAATCTCATATGGAAGTTCAAAATTTGAATAAGTTTGATATCCATGAAGTAATCAATAAACTTAAAACTCAAGAAAATAATCAACTATCCATAATTTAAGAGATTTTGAAGCTAATTTGAATCGATAAAAAAATAGTGATTGATTATATCTTTGCATATAATGTTGCAACAAAAATCATGAAAGATAATGAGGATCTTGAACCTCAATCTGTTATAGAATGTCGAAAAATAAATAATTTCCCTAAATGGAAAAACTCAATTCAATCAGAGTTGAATTCACTTGCGAATCGTGAAGTTTTTGGACCTATAGTTAAAAAACCTAATGGTATTAAATCTGTTGGTTGTAAATGGATTTTATTGAGAAAATAAAATATGCCTTGTGGCACAAGAATTTTCACAAAGGCCTGGTGTCGATTATCAAAAGACATACTCACCATTTATGGATGTAATAAAATTGTGTTATCTCGTTAGTTTCTCAGTCCATGAGAAATTTGAAATGTATTTGATGGATGTGGTTACAACCTACCTTTATGGATCACTTGATAATGAGATATAAATAAAATTCCTGAAGAATTTATGATGCCTAAATCATGTAATTTGAAATCTCGAGAAATGTATTCAATTAGATTGTAAAGATAATTATATGGTCTAAAGCAATCTGAACACATGTGGTATAACCGTCTTAGTGAGTTTTTAGTTAAGGAAGGTTACATAAATGATGTAATTTGTCCATGTCTCTACAAAGAATACAATATCAGAATTTTTTGTTCTTGTTATGTATGTTGATGACATAAATCTTATTAGAACTCCAATAGAGCTTGAAAAGTCAATTGATTATTTATAAAATGAATTTGAGATGAAAGATCTTGGGAGGAAAAATTTATGTCTTGGTATTGGTGTAATGACCCGTAAGGTCATTTTTGATTTTTTTTAATAAAATTATCGGTTTTCCCTTCTTAATAGTTACCTCAAATTATTTTTGATGAGTTAGTGAAGTTGGTTTGAGGATTTTAAACTATTCGATAACTACGGTTAGTTAATTAGCTTGTACATTTTAAATAGTTAATTTTAGTAAATGGATAATGGGCCAAGTCTGAAAATTCATTTAGGACCCTATACAAATTGACTCATACCTAAAATAAGCTAGTAGGATTTGTCATTTTTTATACAAAATTAATTTACTTACAAAAGAAAACAGAGGAGACTTACTCGCAACGGCATCGCGTCAGACGAATGAAAAATGGGAGGCATACTTCTCTAGGTCAGAACTAGTACAGTTCCAACTCTTTCCATTTATATTGAAGTTAGGATACTACATATGAATATAAATATAATAATGTTATGAAAGCGAAATGGACAATGCACTTAGACTAGTCTATAATTGTTGTTTTGTTTAGTTTTTTTAAGTGTACAGTGACTATATTAAACAAATACATGCTAAAATATTTTAGTAAGTTTTGAGTTTTCACTCTTTATAGAGAAATATTGTAACATTGTTAGTGTTGTTCTGTAAGTCTCGGATATAATAAATAGTGGATCAATTAGGACGCAATGATGAGTCAATTATTAAGCAAATTCATAGAATGATGGGTGTAGAATTCCTACCTGAATTAATATAGTTTTCGTGTTGGAAATCTCTTATGAACATTGTGTCGTAATTCAATTATCATATATAATTTTGGGTGCATATAAACAAGTATTAAGTATATTATATTACATGAATATCATTCGAATAATGATATTGGAAAAAAATTGAATTAAACGCTAGATTTGAAATTTGGAAAATATGATAATTTAAATGTTAATTGACATCAAGATTTACGAACTTGATTATAAATTTGGGTGAATTTTGGGTCAAGGCTAAACACATATTCATGTGGGTGTTGTTAGTTTTGAAATCTTATTGTAATCATGTTCTTGAGTAGAGTGCTTTGAGTTGGAAGTTCAACGAAAGGGGAAGGCTCAAGTTCCGGAGTGAATCATTGATGAATTGAGGCAAGTGGATTTCTAAACCCTTGTTAAATGTATGAAATTCGTTTATTTTCTTGTGGTATGTGTTTGGGAGTAATGGGACTTGGTTAAGAGTTGACTTGTCCACCTTGATTAATTCTAATAATGAAAAGGGATAATAAAAGGTAACGTAATAAATTGTTTGTGTGTGATGATTGAGAATGGTACGAGTAAAGGTGTTATAGAGGCAAAGTTTATTACTAGGGAGTGTGGATTGTAATCAGAGAATGCCAAAGTATATGGGCATTAACTGATATATTATTGACTTGATTTATTAGGTGTGATTTTGTTCTTTATTGAACTCGTATAATTGTGATAATTGAGGTGATTATATGTCATAACGATATTTGATTTACTGAGATGTTGCATCATCCCGTTTATTTGATATCATACTGTGAACATGCATTGACATGAGATTTGGTAAGAGTAAAGGTCTAACACGTGGAGATCGTTCGTGTTGAGATCGAGTTATGATTATTTGGGCACGTGAAGATCGTTCGTGCGATGGAGAAATTATGATTATAATTTGGGCACATGAAGACGTTAATGGGGAATTTATGATAGTGCATTGAGATCGTTCGCACAGACACATGGAGATCGTCTGTGTCGGTATATGGACCTCACGAGCCCTCATGGGTCATGAACTCTCGATGTATTTCTGAGGAGTATCATGTATATACGGTTAATAGAGTACTTGGTATTGTGAGATATATCATTTCATGGTGTCATATTGCATTGCATCCCATGACATCCTTCATTCTTGATGAATATGTGTTTTATTGGTGGTTGAAAAGTATTTATTACCTCTATTTGATAAACTTGATCTTGTGTGTTGTTGATATTGTAAGTTCCTTTTTGTGAAAGTTGTGATTGACGAATATGGAGTTTGTTGTTGAAATTTGTAATTTGTTAAAGTGATTGGTGTTAAGCTGGGTGCTATATTAACTGGGAACTGTTAGGTTGGGATGGTTTTATGAAGGTTGTAGTTGTGGAGGTTCGGTTGGTGTGTAAGGAGTACCCGTATTTTATCCCCTTAGCTTGTGCTTAGAAGTTTGTTTTTTGAGTACCGTGTGGTTGGTACTCACCCCTTGCTACTACATTTTTTGTAGGTTACTAGCCCGGACCTTTGTGATATTTTGTCTTCTCCTTGTCTAAGGCTTCTTATGGAGGTTTGTGAGGTAGTCTTCTTGTCATTTCAGCGGACCTTCTTACTCCTATTTATGAGGAGACATTTGTACTTATCTTCAAAAGGCTATGGTGACTTCTAGAAAAACAATTCACTTCTTGAATCTTTATCGTGCATTTTTTGTCCGTTTTGATTTTTATTGCTTCTCTCCATTCACTCTCAATATTATGTGATGACTCGTGCTTGATTCTTTATGTGAATAGTTAGGTGTCGTGTATGGATTGAATGTTAGATATGGCAATAAGGTTGAAGTGATATACTTATGGTGATGATGTGTGGTCAGATTTACAATGTTCAATGATTCGAAGGAATTGCATCCTGTTATTTTTTGATGATTCACTTTGAGGATAAATAGGCGATTAGGTTTAACAATGGTTTAAGGGACTTCATGAACGTCTTATAATTTTGGTAGGCTAGTCAACTAGTAGTGAGATTAGTACTTGTGTGATACAAGTAATATCTAGAGTGATTTGACAATTGAAAATGGAACAATAAAAAGGATGGCTAGATAATGAATAGTGTAAGCTTGGAAAATACAATTGGTATAGTTGTCATAACATATATGGGTGGCTTAGCGAATGATGTTGCTCCAATCAAGGTTAGAATCTTTCATTGATTGAGTATATATAAAAAAAGGTCATGATATGACTACTATAATGGTACCGATTCTTACTTGTTTAGAGTAAGAGAATATGTTACTCTTGTTATTGACATGATCTATGAAGATATGCATATTGGTTTGGACGAGAGACCGAACATATTTGGTAGTGTATGTTAGTTACTTAATGGACAAGAATGTGTAGAATATTTGGGTACAATATTCTCGATAGATATGATGTGTTCTAGTGGTGGATTTAACAGATTTCACAATGTGGTACTGATGGTATATGAAAATGGATACGTTGATGTCAAGTGCCATTACTAACTACTTAAACATTTATCAGTTGTATCACATGCTCGCATAATGAGATTCGATATTGTATTCACATTTGAGAAACCAAATAGCTTGTTACTACACACGAATGAGTTAAGTGTTATTTATGAGGGAAATTTTAGTGGTGCATATTTGATGTGTTATTAATACATTTAGGTTGTGAGTGTAGATCAAAATTCTAAATGAGGTCAGATAATGTAATCTTTAGCTCCAAATGAGTAGATTGATTTCGTAATGACAAATCTATGGGTAAAAAAAGTCTTAGTGAGTATACTTGGGTGAATGAAATTGGAGAATTTTAGTAAGAAAGTGTGTATAAATTGTGTAAGTTTCTTGGATGGTTGGCAAAGCTAGGTTTAAGATGTCATTTTGATGGAGGTTAAAATCACAGTAATGGCAAAGAATAACTAAGCATGATGGTAATGGTTGGAATGCAACAATATGATAAGATTTGTTGGTTAAAAAGATTTTGTATGGTAATGATGACTTTTGAGTATCTAAGATTATGGTTTGCTGCTATTGGTAAGTAAAGTGGTTTTATGGACAGTTGTATAAGATGTTGGGACACCACTCGAATAGAATTGAAAGCAGCAAAATCATAATGGAAAGAATTAGTGGTATGTAGTTTAGCTTTCAGAGCGAGGAAAGAACTAGGATATTTACCTTGATTGCAAAGTTTAAAGATGTATCTTCAGATGAATTTGGAGAATTTGGGTTCAGAGACAAGTGGTTCCATCTATTTTGCTCTGGTTAAGGTGATAATGCTATGTGTCATTCATATGGATTAAAAACTATTTGATAAAATTTGAGAAAAGAGTGTACAGGCGTTCAATTCGAGTTTGATGATAATGTTTTTTATCTTTAAATTTGGTAATGAGTACGGTTGAATTTTTAGTGAAAGATATTATAAGGTCATTGAAGAGGCGATCTATGATGAGATATGATACATGAAGTCATAAAGATCTTCAATGTATGAACTAATGTTGATAGATAATGGGATTGTGTTACACGATAGGTACAAAAATCAAGTTTTTCATTGTGAGTTTAGATTTTTGATAGTGTGTTTTGTCAAGGTATAAATTGATAAGATAAAAAATGATCGATCGCATTGGGTATGAAGCATTTGGAAGGACTTATGCATTATTTGAGCAGTAAATTTGGTTACTTTTGATTGTTATACCTAAGGGGGGTTTCACATAATCTTTTGATTTAGAGGATAAGGAAAAATATCATTGGTTGTTGGTCAAATTATAAGATTGGTAAGCGAGTCAACCAAAGGAACAAAAGTTTAGTGTATTGAAGAGTTCAAGATAACTAGAATTTTGTGTCATGGGAAGAATCAAAGAAAAGTGAAGGAATAAGAACTCTCGTATATACGCTTGGTTTGTAGTTGAAGGATTTGTTGATCTTCGCTTATGAGATTAGATATGACTATGAGATGTGAACTAGTTCGATACAGACTTACTAGGAATTTATCATCGAATTTTCTAATGATTGAGTTTTAGGCTGACTTGTCTTGGTGGGATAAGACGAGTGTTATCACGTCCATTTTTGGATCGTGACAATTTGTCAAATGATATTTTTGTTCATCAATCTGCCTACACAAAAAAAGTGTTGAAAAGATATTGTATGAATGAAGCGCATCCATTATGTACTTTGATGGTTGTCCGTTCACATGATGGGAATAAGGATCCATTCCGACCTCAAGAAAAGGATGAGGAAATCCTTAGTTTTGAAGTACCATATCTTAGTGCAATTGGTGCACTAATATATCTTGCTAATACTACAAGGTTTGATATAACTTTTACTGTTAATTTGTTAGCAAGGTATAGTTTTGCTTCTACTATAAGACATTAGAATGTGATCAAACACATTTTAAGATATCTTAAATGGACAACTGGTATGGGTTTACTTTATTCTAACAATTGTAATCACAATCTTATTGGTTATGCTGATGCAGGATATTTATCTGATCCACACAAAGCTCGATCCCAAACAGGCTATGTGTTTATATGTGGGGGAACTGTCATATCTTAGATATGTACAAAGCAGTCCATCGTAGCCACTTCATCAAATCATGTTGAGATAATATATATTCACGAAGTAAGTAGAGAATGTGTGGTTAAGGTCTATGATACATCTCATTCGAGAAAATGTGGTTTGAAGTGTGATAAAACACTCACCACTTTATATGAAGATGCAACAAAACACATTTCACCAAATCTTTTCTATACATAAGAATCCAAAAGAATGGCGATATAAATGTGCAACAGATACGTTCAAGAGACAATGTGGCTGACCTATTCACCAAGTCTCTACCAATTTCAACTTTCAAAAAGATGGTGCACAAGCTTGGAATGTGAAGATTCAAGTCTCTTGATTGATGTTCTCATTAGGGAGAGTTAATACACATTTATACTCTTTTTCCCTTACAAAGTTTTGTCCCACTAGATTTTCCTTATAAGTTTTTTAATGAGGCAGCCTAGATGCATATTAATAGATATGTGTATTCTTTTCCCTCACTAGAGTTTTTCTTTTTTAAATGTTTTTTTAGTAAGGTTTTTGAAGAGACAGATCATTCATGAATTAGACATTCAGGGGAGTGTTATAAAGTATTTGTATTATAACGAATGTCTATTATGTGGAGTCATTTTAGAGTATGATTAGGAATCCTACTTGGGGACCAAGTTAGATTTCCCCTGTAAATAGAATGGTCATCTTCACTGTAATATCATCCCTAATAACTCTTCTCTTCTCTCTACTTTCTTCTTCTTATTCTACAGTTTCATGACAAATTTTTATTTTTTGAAATTGGTTGATTTACAATCGTTTTTTATTTTTTTTATTTTTTTATTTATTATTTTTTTTGAAAAAAAGTTTATTTAAATATTAGTAAGTTTTTTTATGGTACTGACATGTGGCACTAATTTAAAATCACTTTAAAGATTAATTAATAGTTTATTATTTTATCCTATTACATGTAATTAATTTAGAAATCTTTTTTTGTGGTGCTGAGAAGTGTCATTTTTTACTTCTCTTATTATATATAGATAGATTTAAGGATAAAAGTAGTATTGAATGAAAATAATAAATTTGTATTGATTTGTTAAAGTAGATAAACAAAATAATAAAAGTAAAATCATTATATCACAAAACACTTATTAAATCAATACTATTCCTGAGGAAGCACACACGTTGGCAGAGAGGTGTGTTCTTATTCCCCTCTAAACATTTTAAATCATTCAATTAAATGTAAAATAAATATCTGATAATATTAATAATATAGTATTACATTAAATGATTTTTAAAGTATTTCTCTTCATCGATAATTTTTTACTCAATATAGTAAACAAATATTATCAACATTCAAAATAATAAAGTTATAAATAAATCAAAGCTAAAATCGGATATCATAATTTTGAAAGTAATAGTACACTAAAAATCCACAAATTAATTTTACTTATTAAACCCAAAAGAATTTCTCTTATTTTATTTGTAATTTTCAATTTTCATGTCAATGCATGAGTCTAATCTAGGAATGATAAAAACACTGATGGGTGAAATGAAAAAGATTAGTGGTCCCATGTACTTATGAAACTGGTTGTGTACAGAAGGAGAATTGATGGTTTTTATGACATAAGCAAAGGACTAAGTTGGTTAAGAGATCAAAATATTTTGAGGTATCTACAATAAAAAATTTTTTTTGGCCAATACCTTATGGCCCATATTTCCAAAGATAGAAATAACTTGACATTTAAGAGGAGCAATTGATTTTATTGACAATTATGATTCAAGGAAAAACACTCTAGTAGAAAGACTAACCAAATATTGCACAAAAGTAAACTAAATTAAACCAAAAATCCTCAAAAATAATTCCTTAACATTAAGCTAAAATGTCGACAGGAAGCAACTTTCTCACACTTACTTAATAAGAAATTTCAGTAATCTATTTATTTAATATAATAGTGAATTATTATTATTATTTTTAAAATATTAAATTTAGAAGTTGTTGAAAGATAGTTAAAATATTTCGCGTTAACAATATATGATAACTTACCGTAAAACAAGAGAATCACATTCAAGCTTATTAAATATCTTTTGTGTTTTTAAAACAAAATAAATAGATAATTATAACTTTGTAAATCCTAAATTTCAGCAGTATTATCTTAAACATTTATCATGAAAGTAAAATTTTCTCTTTATAAAAAAAATCAAACTCCAATATTTTTTTAACCTTTTTAAATTCTAATAATAAATATAGTTATTCCCTATTTTCTAGGATTGATTTAAAGTCATTTTAAAAATAATCTAAATTATTTTAAAAAATCAGTTTTTAGCATCATATTAAATATTATAATGAAAGTAATTTTTCAACATTTGTAAAAAAAAGTTTTTTTACCAATTTATAAATTGGGTCTAAAAACAATATTAAATCTTTTTGTAAAAATGTTGAGAGTTGTCATTATTTTTTTAAGTTGATCACATGTGTCTATATTTATTTCAAATTTATATTTATAATATTTAATTATTTTTTATTTAAAATTTTAAAAATATATTATGCTGACACGTGACATTTTTTCTTCTCATATTATATAGATAGATTTTTGAAATTACACCCCCTAATATTAGAGAGATTGTGTAATTTACAAACTTGGCTTTTAATGAGTGATAGTTATTAAAATAAAATTTTGTCATTAAGTGAAATCACACCATCTAAGTTTTCCATCTTTTGATTTTTGAATTATATTTACTTAAGGTATGTTGAAACTTATTTTTTACTATGTTGAATTTAAAATAAGAGTATTATGTTAAAAATTGAATTATATATTTAGCTTATATAAACTGTTTTAATTATTTTGTAGTGTAATTGATATATTATTTAGTGTCAAACATTTTTGTTATGTTATGACATTGTATTTGTAATTATGTCATTTGGCCAAGTGGTCAAGATCCAGACCGTCGTGAATGACACTCACACTAATCATCTGGTGGGAGAACCATTAATACAACTCATCTAAGCAATTTAATCAAGAACTAAACACTTAAAGGTACAAAAGCAGGTTTAAATGTAGAAATAAAATAGTGTTCCCATAAACTATGAAAGTTTAACAAACCATTATCAAAACATTGTGAAAACAACGCATAGAACCTGAAAGTCAATATATCAAAACTCTACTAACGACAAGTCTAAGAACAAGGAGTACAACCCCAAAACAAAACAATGAATATGTAAAGTTCTAGTCTAAGTCCTAACAGAACTAAAAAGAAAAAGAACTCATGGAAGCCTAGAAGAACTGGCTCACACTTGAATTTTGTCTCGATCAGTGATCTCCTAAATAAGGTCTATTAGTAGCCGCCTCAAGATGCCTTGCACTTAATAAAGAAAGAGCAAGTAATGTATCAGTACACAACCACAGTGTACTGATAGGATCACACGGTTATTCCATCAAGGAAGCATAAATAAGCAATCACAACATATTAAACATGAGTTATCACATCAAGAACAACTTAAAATTTCACATTCTTATTAACATGTAAATATGAAAATCCAATGGTCCTCTCATGAAATCCATACCCAACTGTTAG
Organism: Solanum sitiens; assembly: GCA_016801875.1. Lineage (NCBI taxonomy): Eukaryota > Viridiplantae > Streptophyta > Magnoliopsida > Solanales > Solanaceae > Solanum > Solanum sitiens. The sequence goes on along the minus strand of JABWTJ010000177.1, from coordinate 69,232 downwards.
TGTGCCAGAATGTAACACCCGAACCCAATTAGTGTATCAGAACGTGACACTCAATCCAATGTATATGTCGTCACGTGACATTCGATCCCAGCTAGTGTGTCGGAACGTGACACCCGATCCATTCAACATACCACAATTACAATCACAATGTCTATTCTCATAATCATACAATATATGGTGATTCATGGAATATAGTTATTCGTTCATACTCATTTACATTGGGTTTGATCAATAGTGAAACATTAGCATAAATACATGCATTACAATGAAGCAATTACTAACATACATCCCACCATGAAATCAAACCATCACCTACCTCGAAACCAAGCTTGAATCCCCCTAAGGCACTTGAATCTTCCCTTTTTGAATTTGTTCCGCTTGTTCTAGGTCTACAAAAAATTAATATGACACAAGGAAGAATAAAGGTCTAATGTGTCGGATTAAACAAAAAAAATAACCCAAGACCAATCAATGATTCTAAGGTGAAGCTAGGTCTATTTCCCACCATCAACTTTAGACCAAAATCCTCCCCCATGGATAATTACCAAAGAAATTACGTTTCATGGACCAAAAATGGATTTGGAGAGTGAAACTCTTACCTTTAGCACCATGTCGTGGAAAACTGTCAAGAAATCGCATGGGGTCGTCTCCTAGATCTTAAGAACGAAGATTGCAAAATAATGAAGTTTTTGGGGTTTAATTCAAACTTAAGTCGCGTTTGGCCCGCTATTGTGGCTCCCATCCCTCCACAACGGCCTTGCCCTGACGGCTTGCACGGAATCATAGAGTCTACTTTAGAGTTTCAAATCCCCATTTCACAACACACCTTCAACCCATGACATTCAGGAAATATCAGTTCACGCTATGATCAGTTTTGAGAGTAATACTCACCCGAATTCAATTCTGTAAAGCCATACAGATTCCTTAACGTCTATATTAGACTAGGAATTTCCAAGTTACTACCCAGAGGTTTTCTGACCCAACTTCTTTCTCCATTGGTTCTTTTCTAACAACGGGATCAGGTCGTTACAGTAGATACCAATTTACCCATCCCTAATCTCCGAGTGATCAACTAATAAAGACTGACTAGACTAAGGATAAAGTAGTACCTGAATCATTGAATAATTGGGGATACTTGTCTTGCATTTCCTTCTCGGTGTTTCAAGTGACTTCCTCAATCGGATGATGCTTCCATTGAACTTTTACGGACTTAACCTCCTTGGTCCTCAACTTCCGAACATCATGATGAATAATTGCAATCGATTCCTCCTCATACTTGAAGATCTTTCTCTAACAACATTGTGTCCCATTTTATGGTGTATTCCGAGTCCCCGTGATACTTCTTCAACATAAACACATGAAATACCGGATGAACTCATGATAAGTTGGGAGTTAAAGCCAACCTATGAGCCACTAGCCCTACACGGTCAAGAATTTCGAATGACCCAATGTATCGAGGACTAAGCTTGCCCTTCTTGCCAAGTCTCATCACTCATTTTATAGGTGACACCTTAAAAAGAACTTTCTCACCCGTCTGAAAGTCTATGTATTTTACCTTGTGGTCTGCATACTTTTTCTATAGACTCTGGGCTACTAGAAGTTTAGATTGGATGGTTCTTACCTTATCATAAGCATCTTTCACTAATTCAACCCCCAAAGGTTTCACATTTCCAGCCTTAAATTATTCTATATATGATTTGCATCCTCTCCCATAAAGTGCCTCAAATGGTGTCATATCAATGTTGGAGTGGTAACTATTATTATAGGATAACTCACACAAAGGTAGGAACTTATCCCACTGTCTTTGAAGTCAATCACATATGTTTTCTAACACTTGAATAGTCCTTTCTGACTGCCCGTCAAGGTTGTGCTAAAACTGAGTTGAGTACCCAACTCCTCATGCAACTTTCCCCAAAACTTGGATGTGAATTGCATACTACGGTCCGAAATGATAGAAAGGGGCACTCTATGCTGCTTTACTATCTCCTTCACATACACCTTATCCAATTGATGCGCATTATAATCTACTCTTAATGGAATGAAGTGGAATGACTTAGTTAACATGTCAATCACTACCCAAATAAAATCAAACTTTCCCATTGTCTTGGAGAGACCAATCACGAAATTCACAACTATCTTTTCCTACTTCCATTCCGAATTGACATTCTCTGAAGCAAACCTGCAGGCCTTGGTGATCATATTGTACTTGCTGGTAGTTTTGACACTTAGCCACAAAATCTGCTATATTTTTCTTCATGTCAGGCCACCAATAAAGTTGCTTTAAATATCGGTAAATCTTCACACCCGGATGAATGAAATACCTTGAATCATTGGATCCTATCAACATTTTCTGAATCAAGTTATACACTCGAGGAAAAAAATAATTTCTTTAAAACTAAGTGCACAACCCCCCGGATTATGAACCATATCTTGTGCCTTACCAAACACTGTGTTCTTTCTAAGCTCATTCAAATTCTCATCCTCAAACTGTTTGGCCTTGATGTGCTAAATGAAGATGGCCTTAACCTCAATGTTAGCTAACACCTCACCTTCTTTTGAGTTTCCCAGCTGCATGAACTTAGACTCTAGTATTAGAATTTCCTTAGACAAAGTCCGCTTGGTCACACCCAAGCAAGCTAGACTACCCATACTCACCACCTTCCGGCTTAATGCGTCTACCACCACGTTAGCCTTACCCCATTGATACTTGATGGTGCACATCATAATCCTTAAGTAACTCCATACACCTTCATTGTCTCAAATTTAATTCTGTTTGAGTAAATACATGTTGTAGGCTACGGTGGTTGGTAAATACCTCATACTTGACACCATAAAGGTAATGCCGCCAGATCTTGAGAGAAAACACTACCGCTTCAAGGTCCAAACCGTGCGCTCGGTAATTTCACTCATGTACCTTCAACTACCGCGATGCATAAACTATGACATTCTTATCTTACATCAACACAACACCCAAATTCGAATGTGAAGCATCACAATACACAATAAAATCTTTACCTTCCACCGGTAGTGCCAAGATAGGTGTCGTGGTTAGAAGAGTCTTGACCCTTTGAAAGCTCTCTTCACACTTGTCAGTCCATTTAAATGGTACTTTCTTCTTGGTCGACCTTTTCAATTGTGCGGTGATAGAAGAAAAATTCTTCACAAATCTTCTATAGTAGTTGGTGAGCCCCCCACAAAAATCCTAATTTCACTTACAGAGCTAGACTGAACCCAATTGAGGACTGATTCAATTATTTGGGAATTTATCATTACCCCTTCCTTTGAAACCACGTGCCCCAAAAAGGCAACTGAAGTCAACGAAAATTCATACTTAGAAAATTTCACATACAAATTTTGTCTCACAAAAACACCTAAAACAATACGAAGATGGTTGGCATGCTCTTCCCTACTGTTTGAATAAACAAAAATATCATCGATGAAGACAATTACAAACAAATCTAGAAATTGTTTAAACACACCATTCGTCAAATTCATGAAAGTTGGAGGCGTATTTGTCAACCCAAACGACATTACTAGAAACTCGTACTGCCCAAAGTGGGTCCTGAATGTCGTTTTTGGTACATCCCCAGGCTTAATTTTTAATTAATGGTAACCAGACCTTTGATCAATATTAGAGAAAATGGATGCGCCCTGCAATTGGTAAAAAAGGTCGTATATACGAGGTAGTGGTTACTTGTTCCGAATGGTGACCTTATTCAACTGCCGGTAGTCTATGCACATCCTCATACTACCATTCTATCAGAAAATTCATGATCGGTTGAGCTAATACTGGGTCGAAGGGAGGAATACATGCAACCTCTGCCTGTGTGTCCCCCTCTTGTCCAACCTCCTTCTCGTCCTCAATTTCCACATTCTCTTCTACCTTTTCATGATGCGCAGGAGGAACGTCATCTCTAGGAACATTGTTAATTGGCACTCCAACCCTAGTGGGTTCTACCCTTCCGTAGTCTCTTCCCCTTGATCTTCCTCTACGCCTGCCTCGACCGCGTTTTCTTATTGCGGAACCCTTGGCTGGTTCATTAACGAGAGCTATGGACCTGACACCATTGAAGCGAGTGTTAACCATATGCGAATAGAAGAACGAAGGAAATTAGATACCAATTTTGATTATTATACACCAATCGAAATCAAATTATAGCACGAAGTAGACAAGAGAAAGTAGAGAGATTTCCTAAAGTCCTATAGCCTCTCGAAGAAAAGTACAGACGTCTCCGTACCATTTCGTAAGACTCTACTAGACTCGTATTGGTACACCGAGAACAATGAACCTAGGGCTATGATACCAACTTTTTCATGACCCAGATCATCGTAAGTGACACCCACACTAAGCTTCCGGTGCAAAACCATTACTATAACCTATCTAAGCAATTTAACCAAGGACTAAACATTTAAAGGTACCGAAGCAAGTTTAAATTCATAAATGAAATGGTGTTCCCACAAACTCCTAAAGTTTAAAAAACCATTATCAAAACATTATGGAAACAACGCCTAGAACCTGAAAGAAAATGTACCAAACTCCAAATGACAAATCTAAGAACAAGAGGTACAACCCCAAACTAAAAAATGAATATCTTAAGTACTAGTCTAAGTCCGAACAGAAATGGACTAAACAGAATGTGAACTCATGGAACCTGGTAGAACAGGCTCGCCCATGAATTCGATCTCGATCAGTGATCTCCTAGCTATTGAAGATTCCTTGTACTCAACAAAGAAAGAGCAAGTGCAGTATCAAAGAAAGAGCAAGTACAATATCAGTACAAAACCACAGTGTACTGGTAGGATCACACTACTATCCAGCAAGCCAACATTCATAAGCAATCACAACATAGTAAGCATGACATACACAAAATATATACACATATATCGGTCATCACATCAAGAACAACTTACAATTCCACATTCTTATTAAGAAGTAAATATGAAAATTCGATGGTCTTCTCATGGAACTCATATCCAAATTGTTAGTGTGTTGGAACGTGACTTTTGATTTCAATTAGTGTGTTGGAACGTGACACTTCGATCTAATGTATATGTCAGACATGGAATTCGATCCCAGGTAGTGTGTAGGAACGTGACACCTGATCTATTCAACATACCACAATCACAATCACAATGTACATTCTCATAATCATACAATCAACTGATGATTCATGACATATAGTTATTCGCTTATACTCATTTACATAAGGCTTGATCGATAGCGCAACATTCACATACATAGATGAATTAATGAAGCATTAATAACATACATCCTACTAACATGAAACCAAACCATCACCTACCTCCAAATCAAACTTGAACCCCCACTTGAATCTTCCCTTTCGGGATTCGCTTCGCTTGTTCTAGGTCTCCAAACAATTAATATGAAGCAAGAGTAAATAATTAAGGTCTAATTTACCCGGATTACAATAAACCGAATAACCCAATACGAAACCCATGATCCTAAGGTGATGATAGACCTTTTTCCTACCAACAACTTCAGACCGAAATCCTCCCCATGAATAATTACCCAAGAAACCACATTCTACGGATCGAAATGGATTCAAGCAGTGAAACCCTTACTTTAGCACCAAAAGTGATATCACCTGGGGTCATCCCCTAGATCTTAAGAATGAAGTTTGCAGAATAATGACGTTTTTGTGATTTAATTCCGCCTAAGTAGCAACTGGCCGCTATGGTGGCCCCTATCCCATCACAACAGCCCCGCCCTGGCAGCTTCCACGGAAACAGAGAGGCGACTTTAGAGTTTCAAATCCTCATTTCACAACACACCTTCAATTCATGATATTCAGGAAATATCCGTTCAGAATATGATCAGTTTTAGGAGTTCTACTCGCTCGAATTCAATTCGATAAAGTCGTACGGATTTCTTAACATCTTAACTATATAATCATGTGATAAAAATCATAATTAGATCTCTCATTCATTACCAGATTTTCCTAGACCTGACATGACTAAGATTTCGTCCAAATCTAGACTGGGCTAGGAATTTCCAAGTTACTATCCAGAGGTTTTCTGACCCAATGTTTATTTTCGAATGACGGGATTAGGTCGTTACACCAAGTAACTCATTCATGATGTTCTTATAAAATGTGTTCTTTTACTTATTAAATGTGTTATTTTATTTATTAAGAGTAATTGGATTAAAATTTTATTTACTGGAAAATCATTTATCAATTTCTTTTTTACATTATTAGTTACAAATATAAAATAATTAATTTGTACAGTTTTTTTATTTAAAAAAAACTATGTGTATCTGAAATACCTTATTTAATGTCATTTATATCGACACATATTTGTCAAATACTAAATTCAATTTCTCATGATTAAATTTATTTCAGAATTAATTTAATTATGTACGTAATTGTACTTGTGCAACTTAAAAAAATATAATTAGATTGTGAAAAGCAAATAGGTTATCATAATTACTATATTGAGTAGTTATTAGGTTGTTTAATTGTATAATTTACAAAGATGGTAATTACACTTATTTTAATTAACATATAGCTTTCCAAAGAGATCCTAAACAATTTAAGAATGATAGCATATCCAGTTTTGTTATATATTCTTGTTTTCAGTCTTGAATTTTTTAATTTTCTATTTCATGACATGGGATGAGATAAAATGTGTAACACCCTTATTTTTTCTCAAAATTGATTATAATTTTTTTTTACAGAAAAAGAGTTTTTCCAGTTTAAATGACATTTTAAAAAGGGATTATTTTATTTATTCAGAGTTGTCAGTTGGAATTGAGTTTTGGTGTTTCAACTCACCTTATTTAAATCCCTAATCAAAAGGAAATTGACTCTTTATTTTGTTTGGTCTGTGAAATTAAAAATCAGGTACGAAATTCTATGACCGAGGGGAAGATATTAGGCACCCCTCGAGTCCCGTGGATCTAGCACGGTCGCTTTATTGACCTTCGTATGACTTGACTTAACTTTTGGATATTACATTATTAGATAAAAATATTATTTACGTAATAACGTTTTGTTATTAATTATTCTCATCATTTTAATTTATTGAGTCATAATTACACATATCATCATTTAAAAAGATGAAAATAAGAATAGACAATAGTGTTACTTAAATATGAAATAAACTATAAGTTGTTCAAATAGGAAATAAACCACGAGCTTTTATAACAAATTTACACTAAATCTAACAATATAAAAGATCTGACATGAAGTGGATATGAAAAATTTGAACAGATTTTATATTAAAACATAATAATTTAAACACATCTGAAATTTGACGACTTTAATATACTGCAATAAATGCTTGTATAATAATGATATTAAATTGTACAATAAAAATTACATGATACTTCTTGTGACAATTTAACAAAAAGAAAACAATCCAAATAAAATACCATAAAGGTGACCCTCGAACTCAACCTCTAATTGTTAGGTTGAAAGGAATTAAAAATGTTTTGATGTTTTGATTTTTTTTTTCTATATGCACAAGTGTCTTTTGATATGAATATATAGTGTATCCTTTTTTCTTTTTTTCTTTACTATTTTGTGTGTGTTGTTTTTTTGTCTCTCGTGTAGATTCTTCCTTTCTTTTGGTTGTGGATTGTGATATATATATATATATATAATATTATATATATATATATATATATATATATATATATATATATAATATTGTGTGTAGTACGTGTGTGTAGTAGTGGTGAGGGAGTTGTGAGTGGAGGGGGTATATATTTCTTATTTCTTTTTTTCTACTATAGTGGAAGAGCGAGTAATCTGACAGCATCGACATGTCTGCTTATTGTTAAAAAAATATTATTTGAGGATAGTGTGGTCATTTCCCTTTGCTGTCCTATTTTCATCTAATTCCACGTGGTTATCTTGGCCACTCTTTTATGTGCGTGGCATCACTGGATGTTTCCAGGACCTTCGCCCTCTCAAAGTCTCATTTATTGAAGAGGCATTTTGCCTCCAGCCTTTTCATCAAGGTAATTCTTTGTTGTCCTTCTTTCTTCCTCTTTTAATTTGTTTTTTATTCGGTTTCGTATTCATATGTTTTTTTTCTCGATTTCTACCTTTGGCTGAATAGATTTATAAAATTTTGATTTTAGATTTAGTTAATGGGTTGATGATGTTTTGAATGTAGTGTAGATGAGTGTTGAAATTCAAATCACTGTCCAACAACAATGTGGTTTTCCTCTGTCCTCAAGATTCTTCAGTTAGTGCTTGTGTGTTCCTCGATATTCAATCTTATTTGTTGTTGTGTTTTCATGTTATTTCTAAGCTTTACTCACCAAGTACAACTTCAATAATTGAACTTCTATGGGACAAATCTTTTGTGTTGAATCAGTTGTTTGATTCAAGATATATATAACGTCCTTATATATATATATATATATATACATATATATATATATATAAACTACAACTAATACAATTGGGAGCGGAATATGTAATTTCATATGTCCTAACCTAAAGTTTCACTTGAATACCCTACAGACATTCACCATGCACTAATAGAGAACTACACACTTTCACTTCCAAAATATGCATTGTCAGTCATTGGTCTCTTATTCTTTGTTTAGTTATTTTGTTTAGAATTAGTTCTCAATTAATTGAACGAATAAATGTTGGAACTTTCTCTCTTCACTGGTAGTTTTCCTCATAAAAAAACAGAATTGCTCTATTTCTTCGAGAGAACTCTAAGAAAATGATACAAATTTGAATATTCTATGTTGAAGACAAATCAAAATTTGTGGATGCGCAACCCCTTTAAAAAGGAACTGAAAGATAAGGCTCCTCTTCCTCCACTTCTCACTCTTCATCTTCTCTTCTTCTTCCTTTTACTAAAACGACTACTCTCACACATGCTTTTGCAGGAAGTTTTTGCATCAAAGTGAACTTCAGCTTTTGTCAATGCACAGCTTTTATAGGAAGTTTTGGTCGATGCACTGCCAGTAAGGCAAGAAACTGCTTCCGACACAAGGGTCATTTAGTATGTGACTATCTAACTGTGCTTTATACTTTGTTGTCACTGCTTATACAATTTGCTTTCAACATTGTCCACCTGCTGATTTTTCCCCCTCCAATTTCTATTGTGTTCTTCTGCTGATAATACAGTACTTTGTCAAACTTTTATTTGCCCCTTATTTTGTACCTTTTTTCAACAAATCCACTGCTATATATATTGCTAAATATACTGAAATCTCAAACTTCTTTTAATGCCTTCAAAGCATTAAGACCCACACGTCCCAGCAATAATATTTACATTATTCTTTTTAGTATTCATTTGCAGTTATTTTAAGCTTTCCAGCTCCATTCTTATTAACTTATACCTCCACAATCTGAACCCCTCTTCTTTGTAATTGCAGATATTTTGTGAACTACAAGGCATCAACATCGCTTGCTACCACCAACTATTTCGTTCAAATATATAAATAAGTATGAAACATAGCTGAAATATGCATAGGCAATACAATAACAACTATATAATACTTATATATGTATTACCAATATATGATAACAACTACTGTCAACAACAATCACTTGTTCGGTCCGTGCACGCACGGACATCACTATCTAGTATATATATATATATATATATATATATATAGTAATATTGTGTGTAGTACGTGTGTGTAGTAGTGGTGAGGGAGTTGTTAGTGGAGGGGGGAAAGTGGGAGGAAAATGGTAGTTTAGGTTAGTTTAGTTTTTATTTATTTTTTATATTAAAGTAACTATATACATAACCATTATAATAAAAATAAAACTAATAAATTACAAGAATAAATCATGAATAGTTACTTAAGAAATACTATCTTATTATTAAATTTAATTAAAAAGAAAATACATAATTTTGTATCTTTTTGTTTTTTTAAACATTTGAAAATAAAACTTACCTTAAAAAGTGATTTTAATGTTTCAAATCTCATAAAATAAATTTAATAAAATAAAATAAAAGTTAAAATATTTCATTTATATTTATAAAAATATTTCATGCTCTAAAAATGGGGTAGAAAATTAGATTCGGTCAAAAATTACGTGTCTACAAAATGGAATAATGAAAATTCATATTTGTCAATCCTAACTTATTTGCAATTGAGGTGTGATTGTAGTTTCTTTATTTCTATGAACGTTTTTTTTTTTTTTTTGCAAATCTTCTTTTAATATGATGGTCTTCTGTAAAAAAAAAACATTTATACTCTTTATTGCTCTCAATTACACATGCGTAAGTAAAAGAACTGAATTATCGAACAAAATGACTTGTCAATTAACTATTTAATCAATTATATTACTATATTATTACTGATATAAGAGTGCTAAAAGTGTTTGAATTTTATTTATAAAGAAAAGAATGCATGAATGAAATTAGAAAATTACTTACAGTGATTTGGAAAATTTTAGGGCTACAACATGTATAGGATTTGCTGTAATGCATCTCATGGATGAATTAACTACGGTTTATTACTGATTTACATGGTTGATTTTATGTTCATTGTCTCCTGACCTCTAGTCGCCTACTTCAATTAGCTGTCTAATTACTACATCGTTCAGTGGGGATAAGCAGTTTTAACTGGCGAACATTTATATTTTATCCTATTGCATAACCAAGTTATGTGTTCATCCGAGCATTACTCTTAAATACAGATTAACTCAAATTGATGAAAGATCAAGCTTTCTATATCTTTTGGTCTATCTACCTTATCATCCTCGAGTTTAAGAATAGACAATATATTTATTTCTATGGTGATTAAACATGAAATATTAAAACAAAAACATAAATATAATTTAAACGATAATCAATATTAATTCAAAGTAACTGATGTTCAACAATTACACATAACCAAACCCAGAACAAGGGCCTTTAATTACTAATCTCTAAGAAAAAACCCTAAAAAGTATTGAAAATTTTATACTTTGAAGCGTTATGATTGATCTCTTCCCTTTTTATACCTAATAATTATTTCTAAAATCTATTTATGAATGTTAATAACTGAGTCGTCAATAAATTAAAAAATCAAAACCAAAAGGAATAAGAATTCCTTCTATGCGTAAAACCGCCTCAACTTCAGCCGTTTTGCCAGAATGAACGACATGTGGCAGTAGACTAATTGCAATTCAGTTTGAATTCTTGAATTCTGCCATCTTTTTAATACTAGAGATATCCTATCTGAGACCTATGCTTACTTGTTATGCAGAAATTGCTTTATATATATAATACAGAATTTTGTTTGGTCTCAACTTTATGTTAATGGAAATCCACTCCATTAGAAGCAAGTGCGCGCAATCATACTTTTTGTCTAGAACAATATATGTACGTGACATATTTTAAATAATTATATTTGAGTAAAATTATGAGATGATCATTCAATTTAATTAATAATTATATAATAAAATATTTTTATCTTATTCTTATATATTTAATTTTTTCGATAAAAAGTGCTTTCGATTTGCTGAGACTTGAGCGTATTGACTTCGAGAAACATGCAAAGCATAAATACTGATCTTTGTGTAAGATTTTTTTTTTTTTTCATTTTCTTTGTACTCATCAGCTTGAAATTAAGAGTCTTAGATCATTTCCAACGCAACATCATTTTTTACAGCAAATTCTATATTTGGTGTAAAATTTGTGTTTTGAGCTTCAATACGCACTATTTTTATACTAAATTGGTGTGTGAACAGTGTTACACCAAATTTTGGTGTAACACTATTCATCACAACAAATCACTTTTTGAATATTATAATATTATTTTACTATATAATTTTTTAATTAAACATTATATAAATTATATGTTTTAATTAAATCTTTTGTATATTTTATTATTTTTATGTAATATTTTTATAATATTAATTTTAGATATAAAATTTAACGTTTTCATTAATTAATTTTTATATACTTTTTAAAAAAGTTAAATGTATGTTAATTCTAATGTAAATTATAATTGGATATAACACCAATTAACATTCACAAAAATTAAAAATGCAAACATATAATTTTTTAACAAATAATATAATGTACTTAAAAATAACCGAAACTAATAAATATTCAACAAAATAGTAATATATTAACATACATCAAAATTGAAATATAAAATACATAATAATTTAAAAAAGTATAACAAAACATAATAATTTTAAAAAAATTACAACAATAACTTAATAATTAAAGATTCTTTTGGATTCATCAATACAATTAAAATATGAATTGTAGTCAAAATTTTAGAAAGAATTTATTTTATCAAATAAGAAAATATAAATAAAATAAGAAATAATAATGTAACAATGAATATAGAGAAAAAGATTCCTTTTTGGTGTAAAATTTGGTGAAGTGAATTGGAGTTGATTACACCAAAAATAGCGCTGACACCAAATTTGATATAAATTTTGATGTTTGTGTTGGAAATGCCCTTAAAAGAATAATTACTCCCTCTGTCTCAATTGTTGGGGGAAAATAATTGAAATTTCATAATAATAATAATGAATAACTTTAATATTTAGAAAAATAATAGTCCTGAAAATAAAATAAATACTACGACAATGATATATAATAAAAGTGTATAAAAATTGATACTTGAGTCATGTTAAACACTGTCTAAAGAAACTATTTTAACGATATAAAATGTTTTCCAAAATTAAACAAACACTCCTCTTTCTTAAATAAAAGTTATAAAAATCAGCAAATTAATTATTATCAAATTATTAATGGGGAAATAAAATAACCGAACCAAAATAGTTAATTAACTTTGAAATAGAAACCCAAAACGAGAGAGGAAGTGAAAGCAAGAAAGAGTATAGAGTTAGAATTGGTTTTTTCTCTTTTTATCAAAGTGAAAGGTGCCTTTTTATAGGCCAAAAAATGAGTTCACTCTTGATAAGTATCACTAAGGTGGTAATGGTAGGCATGCAACTGCCAAGTCACTTAGAAGTTGCCATTTTCCAAGTAACTAATCCAATCCCCCTTTATTACTTGGCTTTTGCAAATACAATTCATAAAATAATCGTTTGAAATAAATGTATTTGTTTACATTAATTTATGTAATATTTTCATTATTCGAGAGTTAAATAATTTAAGTTTGATGTGAATTAAGTTTGACAGAAATTCATGCACGAGATCTTTAAATTTTTTGAAATTAAATTTATATATTTATAAACTATATAAAAAAATACTATAAAGCGCAATAATTGGCAATTCCAAATATGTGAAAGACCTATGAAAATTTACAGCCAAATGTAAGCTTGTTTGAATATCGAAATTCAAAAAGCGATGCATAAATTGAGATGGGGGAGCAATATTTTTTCTAGGAAGCGCATATTTAAAAAGAATTGGCGACTCACAACTCCTCTCCACCATATGGGGTGGGCATGATATGGTATAAACCAAATTATTATATCATCTCAAAATTCTTAATACCGTGATTTTGGTATTATGGTATTTGATGTGGTAAATGGTATACATTTTAACTTTTTTTGATATTCGATATGTTATTTGATATTTAGAAATAATATACTGAAATACCTAATATTACACAAAAGTAACAAATAACACACACACACACACACACACACACACATATATATATATATATATATATATATATTATTATTATTATTATTATTAAAATACTAACAAATATGCAACCTAGTATTAGTATAAACTAAATGTTTAGAAGTTAAAACTTTGACTACTCTACTTATATTCAAATGTATTTAAATGGCAACTGATTAACAAAAAGATGTAATTGGTACCCCCTAGATGTAACAAGGCACATAGAACCCCCAAAGGTCCTATGTAAGCCACTTAGCAAATCAGAACATAAAGCATTAGAATTATATAGAGTAAAAATGCATTTCAAGTCCAACAATTTCTCATAAAGGAAAGCAGAAGTCTAGACTTGTCTCAATTAGCCATTTATTACAATCGAAGTATCAAATAGGGTCGCAACCCTTACAACATAGTTCTCAAATGGAAGTACAAGAAAAGAAATTGGAAAATCATCATCCCTCCTCAAACTATGAGGACTCACCAAAATCAAGGGGAATAATCAATTCCAAGCCCAACTCTATCCACAATGGGGTCGGGACAACCTTGAAAACCAAACCCCACACTTGTGAAAAATGTAGGAAAATATGGGTTAGTACAAAAATGCATGAAGTATAATAGTCATGCATGAAAACCTTGAAAACATGCAAAAAAAAAAAGAAGACATTTAGTTGGATGCATGCAATTTACTAAGTTAAAACATCACTTTGTAGTTTAAACAGGAAAATAAGTCATAAGCATATTCATTACATTGATCATCATATCGTAAGTGAAACATACCATAAGTACCCTCAAAGTCTACTTGTGCAATGCATGAGTAAGATCCCATAATCCTAACCATGCTAAGAAAAAATTCTTGAGTAACAATAGTTCATAAATCATCTTCTTGTTGATAGTGGGAATGAGCCTTAACCGACATAAACCATGTGAGCTAAACATGGAATCTAGTGTTACCCACACTGAAAAGGGGTGTCCTACTTGCCTATGGTAAGAACACCATTATATTAGCTTTTAGGTGTATCCACTAGCTAGAGAACTATATAGGGGGCACATAGTTGATGGGATAAGAAGATTGTTGCTAGGAACCCGACCTTTCTCACGAAAAGGTGTCCATCTTATAGTCAATATCCACTTGGTGCTAATCATTCATTCCAAGGAGTACGTGTTAAGTCATAACTTGTTTCATTAATATAGCTCGTTAGATCACGCATGAGAAGAATTTTTCACAGTCCATATATACATATAACATCAGATTCAATTAGGTGAGAATAGCCTTTCAACCTTAGAATCGCCCTCATGTAAGAAAACATTTCACATTATGTTCATTATGTGTTCATGAGAATAGACTTTCAATCAACACAACAACTCATCATAATCATGCACACTTCCCTCTCAAAGTGTTCTTTAAGCATATACATAACATTCATAATTTATGCATTACATCATATCTTGCCTTCTCAAGGCCAAATCTCATCTCAATCAACATATCTAGGGTTACTACATTAGACATGGATGATAACATAATTCAATTTACTAAATTGCTACAAGCATAATCTCATAATACTCTTCTTTCATCAATTCACCCACATCACAAGTCATACATTGGGAATAGGGAGATTTCATCGTAAAACCATAACAAAGCATCAATTCAATCTTAATATAAAATAATTAAATAAATAATAATCGTTTTTGAAAATAAATCCATGACTTGGAGTGAAACCCTAGTTTTTTTGGAGGAAAATACAATTTGAAATTTAGTTTGGAAGGAATCCATGGATGAAGCCTATCCATGGATTAAGTAATACCGTACCTTAGCTTTGCTTCTTCAAACAAATTAAGTGAAAAAGCCCTCTTCTTCAAACCCTAGCTCAACTATCTTCTTCTTCTTCTTCCTTGGAGTTCTAGAGAGAAGATTTTGAGAGAAATTGCTTCTGATTTGGGAATTTGGAAATTATGAGGGAGATGAATAGATTTAGGGGTCTTAAAACATTAATAGTTAGTCTAAATTAATACAAACAACGTCACTAAATAGTAACTTAAAACTGGAAAACCCCCAAATACCCCTTAACTAACCCTCAAAACAGTTTCAAGACATGACCCACGACCCCCTCATCTATGGACCGTGGTTTGACCCACGACTCGTGCTGGTGAAACGTGGATGTGGGTCTGAGGGGTGATACTACAGGTTCCATCCATGGCCACTCACTCACGAGGCATGGGGTAGGGGGCTACAGATCGTGAGTGGCCCTTCGTGGGTCACTATTTTGGCACATTTTTGTGCATTCCTCAAGGACCCATGGTTGGTCCTTGGGGTTTGAACCTTGAGGTTCTATTACGAAAAAAATAAATTTTAAGGTACGGGGAGGTACTTTCAAGGCTCTAACCCTAACGTCAATCTCTAGCTTAGCCTATTAGTTTTACGTTAAGCTCTAGTTTAGTCCATTAGTTTCCGGAATGTTACACAGGCCCTCCTGTGGTACCACTCTTTGCTGCATTATCATTGATTGAACTACTAGTATTATTAGTTGCAAGAACCTTGGGGAATTTATATAACACCCCATAAATTTTTTGAACTAAGACTCGAACTATCCTTCGTGGTGAGTAGAATGTTACAAAGGAATTTAAAATTTCTTAAATAGTATTAAGGTCAAGTCACTAGATATAACACCTTGAGTTCCAAAAAGAACTAAAGAGAATTCATTTAGGTCATTCCTAGGTTCTTCTATGTTCTGGGTAAAATTAAAACGACCATAACTTTCGATACATTATGAGTTAGGAGACCCATAAGATATCAAATGAAAGATCTCTTAATCCTCATTCTAACGCAATCGAGTTTGCTCTTTTGAAGTCAGAATGTCCATTTAAGGAAACTTACCCAAAAATATGACGAGTATTTTAGTCTTTTCTTTACCCCCCCTCCCCCCACTTATTGTAAACGTGAATTACATTTAAATAAGGGTCTAAACTGATTAGAATCATTCTCATTCATCGCCAAAAGCATTTAGGGGTTTAGAGAGAATATCCAAGAGGAGAAAAAGTTCAAAGTTTCAAACGTTCATTCAAGAAATTTAAGATTTCACCAAGAATCTAGTTCTTTGAGGTATGTAAGCTTCCATAGTGTTGGGTTCGTTCACCCACACATCAATCATGAGTTTGTTTTGCGAGTCTATCCATAAATATTGATCTATTTAACTTCTTGATGTGTGTTCTTGAAGTTTCCTTATCGATTAACTTTTGATGTAAGATTATACTTGGGTCAACTTTAAACGACCATATATATTAGAATATAAAGAGTTACGTGACCCATAGCCTACCAAATTATACCTATCAAATTAAAGGTATTTGAATCTACTTTACAATGCCATTAATTTCGTATCAATCCAATTTCTGAGTAAAAAGTTATGACTATTTTAGTAACCTGATATAGTGCTGTTATGAATTACCTGACGGGAAAACATTAAAAAGGGTCATTTTCTAAACGAATTTCTTGACTAATAAAAGACTCAAAACAGTTAAATTTCATCTTTTAATCCATCATTGTCTTCTCTCTCAAACACCAGGGTAAAACCCTAAGGAAAAATAAAAGTAGAAGACTCCATACAAGATTCTTTCAATCTTTTTCAGGATTCTTCTTCAAGGGAAGTTTTTCTCCAAAAGCTCCATTTTTTTTCCAACTCAAATTCCTCCATATAATTATGAATCGCTAATGAAATTCATAATTTTTGGGCAGAGAGATTTGAAGAAACTAATTCAAGAATCTCAAGAAAGGTTTTCTTAATCGTTAACCTTCAAGCTAGTGTTTCAAGGCTTCTAATCAAGTTCTTCTTCAATATTCTTCAAGAACCTTGTTCTTCCACGTATGTAAGACTATCATAGTGTTGGAATATTTCATCCTCACGACCCACATCTACTTTCATATCAGTAAAAGAGTAATCTAGGATTCTTTCCCTAGATTTGAGTATTCTTGAGATAAGTTTTTGAGTTCGTGTTTGTTTTAAAAAATTTAATCCTAATTATTGAGTTTCTATATCGTTATTGAAATCCATGAGTTGATTTGTTCATGTCTATATTTCAGAATGAACCCTATTTTGAGTTAAAAATCTCGAGAAGCTTTTTAAAGTTAACTCTTGAGTTCTAAACTGAGTTTCTGAGAGGGTTAAGATGAGTTGTGAGAAAGAGTTTCTAAAACAAGATTAGTATGACAATGGAGTATGACATCAATGTTTAGGCAGTATGGTATCTAGTTATGTCATCAATGTTTAAGCAGTATGATATCTAGTATGCCATTAAAGTTTAAGCAGTATGGTGTCTAGATATACCATCAATGTTTATGCACTATAACTTCGAGAGTCACCAATGGTCATATTAAAATATGATTTTGATATGTATTTGAGAAAGAGTTTTAAGTATGAATTGAGTAAGAGTATAAGGGGACTGTGTATTCCCACATGTATCAATTTTTACGTTGATTAAACAGAAACCCAGATTTCTTAATGAGTTATGAGTTCAAAGATATTTCAAGAGCAGTCACCTTTTTTAAGAGGGTAGTTTGAGAAATTATCTCAAACCAAAGGAAGAGTTATGTTTTTAAACATATGAGCATGAGTATATATATTATCTAGAGTAGTATTGAGAAACGATATGGAGAGAAGTTTAGAGAACTTAAAGTCCTCATAAACCATGTATGCCAATATGGCTAAAGGGTCATACTTTTTAGATGATTTATTATTGCTTTTAGCATAGCTTAGTGTATCCACTTAGTTGAGGAGTTCTATACCCCGACAATTCATAGGATAGGCATTGGTGAGACATTGTATCATCACATAACTCATAGTGATGGTTGTCGATTAGAGAATTTCTCAATAAAGTTAAAGTGTATTTTTATATATCACTTATTATGTTGAGTTCAGAGATGAGAAAGTATTTTTTAAAGATTTAAATGATTTAACTCGTTTATTTATTTACATTCAACTTAAGTACATTATTATCTATTGCAATCCTTTCATTCAATTATTTTCTATTCCGCTATATTACATGCTCGTACATTCTATGTACTAAGCCATTTGGCGTGCATCATTTCATGATGCAGATACAAGTATTCATGACCATCAACATGCGTTTCATTGAGGTCATGTGATATTCCTGTCAGCTTTGGTGAGCCTTTTTATATTCAGAAGGACTTTACCTCAAACTAACAACTAGTAGTTTTGAGATGTCGTGGGTCTTGTCCCGACATCTTTTTGTAATATTAGAGGCTTCATAGATAGACAGAGTTGCAGATTTTCTGTATTTACTTTCTTTTGAGTATTGTTCAGACTTTCTTAAAGGTCACTATTGGAGTTCAATAAATTTAATTAAGTTTTAAGCTTATGTATGCTTGAGTTAGTCTTCCACTTGTTGCCAGCCATGATGAGGGTTCACTTGGGACCAACAATAATTCTTGAGTGCTAGCCATATCCAGTGTGTAAACTGTGGTCGTGAAAATTCATGTGAGAGTGTCTTTACCAACTGTTGACTATTCCTTTGAGTTGTAATGCTAAATAATGGACAATTATTAAATTGAATTTGAAACAAGGTACAACTAACACTTTATTTAAAGTTAAGACAGGATTCAAACAGACACCTCAAATGTCATTTACTTTAACCTTGTATCCATTTGGTAAGGTGATTAGAAAAGGATATGGTAGTGGTCTAGTGTTTTTAGGACAATTTTATCATAGGTCATATAATCTGATGCTCCTGAGTCTATGATCTAAGATCAAGCAATCAATACATGACAAGTTATCTATCTCAGTCATTGAATAACAGGCATGCATACCTGTTAGGTTCACAACTCCACTTATGATGTTTAAATCTTTATTGTCTTTATTTTCATCCTGCAGGGTCCCCAAGAGTTTGAGAAGATTCTCATACAGACCTTTAGATAGATTCAGTGGTATTTGTCTCCTCAGCTCAAGTTTTTCCAGACCACCTTGACTGTTTCCTTTTTCAAATGTGTAAGCAATTGCTGTAGAATTTGAACCATTTCCTTTGAGAAATCTGGAGTTGGATACATAGACATGAAGTTTATAACATTTGTCTTTTCTCTGTCTAGATCTTCTGCAATAGTCAGAAAACAAATGTGACTTGTTTTGTGCATAGCAATTACCGGTACTAAAACTACCTTTGAAGTAATAATTGTTGAAATTTCTAGAGTTATCTGGACATCCTCTATATGAAGTGTAGTTTCTCTTGTAATCTCCATTGGTGTTGGGTGATGCAGATGCACTAAGGGATGTGGACTCCAATACAACCTGGTTATGGGGCCTCACTTCTTGTTTCTTCTCCTCTTGGGATAGGTAGCAAAAGCTTGGTCCATACAAGGAAAAATTCTCATCATCAGGATATTTCCCTCATTGTGTACATCTCATTCAACCCCATCAGGAAGTGTATGAGCCTCCTATCTTGTTCAACCTTGTGCATCTTTGTTTTTCCACCATATATACACACACAAGTGCATTGATAAGTAATGTCGATTGTGTTCATCTCCTCCCACAACGTCTTCATTTTTGTGTAATATCAATGATATCTAGAGATCCTTGCACAAAATATTTTATTTTGTTTAAAAGTTCGTATAATCGCAACGATTGGTCTGATCATATCAATCCTCTAACTCCTCCCAAAGTTCCCTAGCATTGCTCACATATTGGTGTAACACCTCGCTATTTGAAAGAGCTAGAATTAGAAAGAACCATTTTTGAAAAGAATTAAAATTTGGAAATTTTGGCAAGTTATGTTAAGTATGAGTTTTGAGTCAACTTCAAAAGACCACAACTCTTGGTACATAATAAGTTAGGTGGGCTACAAGATATCAAATGAAAGTTCTTTAAAAATCTTTCCAACGCCCTCTTATTTGCTAATTTGGAAGCTCTTATGAGGGAAATATATCGGTTTGAACTCGGCTTGTCCAGTTAAGGAAAGTCACCCATATTTAGAGGGGTATTTTGGTGTTTTCCCTACCCAATTAATCAAATTCATTTTTAGTAATTTTTTTCAGGTATAAACTGATTTGGTTAAGTTTGCACAATTACAAATCATGCTAGGTCTTTGAGGATAAAAGAGGAGAAAAGAAGAGAAAAGCCAAAGTTCATCGCATTCTTGAGATTTCACTTGTGGATTTCGCCAAGGATTAATCCCAAATAGGTAGGTGAGATAACATAGCATTGAGTTCATTCACCCACGCCTATCATGATAAAATTCAGCGTATTTATGTTCTTTAAAGTAGAGTATATGAGTTCTTGATGAGTTTTTGTTAAAGTGTCGTTTGAATCTTCATTGTTGGGTTTTGGAGGAGTTCTTGCGATGATTTTTATGATATTCAAGGGTGTATTTTAGTGTATATATATATTGGTTTGGTATTCGAATCTAAGTGTTTGGGAAAGAAACTAATCAAATTTAGACGATTGATACGCTCAAACTTACTTCTCAAATAAGAAGTAAAGCGGTCGTATCAAGTAAAGAACCCAACTAATGAGGTTGGGATCGATCCCACAAGGAAAATAGTTCAGACTTAACTTTATTCTATTATTACTACTATTTAGCCAACTATTTTCCAAGAAAACAAAAGACAAAAAGTTTTTTTTTTATTTCTGAATTAAAGAAAATGACTAGCTAAATTAAAGTAAACAACTAACAGATTCAAATCTCGGAGTTTAATCAATTAATAAAAGTAACTAGGGCTTAAGTGTTCCCCACAGGTTCCTAACTTGATAACTCTAACTATAACAATTCTTTCCTAGTATCTTGCATGTAAAGTGATAAGTTATGTATCTCTAAATCCTTGGTCCGGCATATAGAAAATTTCACTCCGCACCTTGGTCCGGCTACGTGTGTTGCTATACTAACCCTTATCTTTACCTCATATTAAGCATTGTATTCGGTATTTGACTAAGTTATTACCTCGTACCAACCAATACTAGCCTATTAGATAGTCTACACTAAATCTATGTTGATAATTCTTTTCCTATTATCTACCTCCTTGGTCCGGCAAGTAGCATTAAGGCGAGTTCTAACGTTGGCCATCCGTTAAAAAGACTTCTACACGAAAGAATTATCAATACTTGCAAGACACCATTCTAGAATTGTTATTTTAGCTAGAGTTTACCTTGTTATTCACCCATTGTTCCCACAACCCTAGCTATGGAGTTTAGTTACCCATGGTCATAATTACATAATTCATATTTTTAATGGAAGAATTCATGTACTTACTTTAATGAGAAAGAATAAAATCCAGAATTTAACTTGATTAATCAACACAAAACACCAACAATCAATTCCAGAAAAGTGTATCAATTACTGAAATTAATTCTTCAATACTTGAACAAGAGAACTAAAAATTATCAAAAAGTCTAACCCCCAAAATGAGGTTTTTCGAACTATTTATAATAAAAACAAAACCTAATAAAAGAAGGATTCTATTTACTGAAAATCTGTCCAAACGCGTCTGGGTCGACGGACCTCGTGATGGACCGTCATGGTTACGATGGACCGTCATGGCCTCCGTCGTCCCATACTTCACACATTCTTCTGCTGCTTTCTTCATCCCCCCGACGGACAAGTATGACGGACCGTTTCAAGCACGAAGGTCCGTTGAGGGTCTCCGTTCCAAAACACTTGAACTTCTTGGAATTTGGGTACTGGGACTACTTCTCTGATCATCATGACGAACAAGCAGGACGGACCGTCGTGGCTATGACGGTCCGTCATGGACTTTCGTAATCCCACACTTGGTCAGACTTACCCATCTTCCATCAGTAGCTTTTCTCCTCACTATGATGCCACCTACGGACCGTCACAGCCTCGACGGACCGTCATGAGCTCCGTAGGTGGTCTCTTCTGCATTTCTTGCTCAAAAACTTCCACATTCATCCTTGGACAAATTTCCTGCAAACAAAGAGAACTTATATAAAAATCAACACAAAAAGGCTTTCGACACACAATAAACTTAAGGAAAAAGCATTAAAAGTACCGTGAAACCACGGTACATCAGTGGACACTTAGAAAAAGTAGTGAGACCCTTAGAACAGGGGTCTATGACAACCAAGACGGTTATGCAGGACGGACCGTCGTGGGCATGACGGTCCGTCACATGTGTCCGTCAGTGGACACTTAGAAAAAGTATTGAGACCTTTAGAACAGGGGTCTCTGACAACCAAGACGGTTGTGTAGGACGGACCGTTGTGGGCATGACGGTCCATCACATGTGTCCGTCAGTGGACACTTAGAAAAAGTATTGAGACCCTTAGAATAGGGTTCTCTAACAACCAAGACGGTTGTGCAGGACGGACCGTCACATGTGTCCGTTGGTGGACACTTAGAGAAAATACATTGTGGGGTGTTGGGACGGACCCTATGACGGTCCGTCGTGGTTATGACGGTCCGTCATTGGGGTCTCGTTCTGTCATTCAGAGACAGAAACTGGGGATGCCACAATCAACCCAAGTGATTCAAACCAAAGACCCAACACTTCCCTACAACTTTCTAACCTAAATACCTATCAAATTTACAAGGCTAAAACACCAATTTCTCAAGTTTTATCAAGGCAATTCGTGGGACTAATAACCTAGGTCAGACAAGATTTGGTCAAAGATCAAAGACCCACAAAAATAAATATGCTAATAGTAAATTAAAAACAAAAACGAAGAGTAAATGGGTAGAGTTCAGAAGCACATACCTTGGAATAGGAGAAAACAAGACGGAAGTGAGGCACCCAACTATGAAGATGAAAATCACAGCAGCAGACTCCGACCAAGAAAGGGGATTTTGGGATGGGGAAAATGAGAATGTGGGGATTTTAGAAAGGGAAGGAAGTTGAAAAGGGAGGAAATGGGAGAAAGAGGGAAAGAAACGGTTGAATGAAGGGGTGGGGAGTTTAAAAAGGTTTAAAACTTTTAAAACTCCCCAGCCGGGTAGGGTTGGGTTGCTGGATAATGAAGCGACGAGACCTCGACGACGGTCCGTCATATCTGCGACGGTCCGTCATAGGTTCCGTCGCATGTGCCCTAATTTTCAAAGCAATAAAGAACGTACCTGGCACGACGGAGTCATGCGATGATCCGTCACAGGCGTGACGGTCCGTCGATGTATCCGTCAGTGAATGTGGCAGAGTAATTTTCTGCAGAACTTCCTGGAGATGTGCTACCTGAAAATTTAAAACCCATTAGTAGAAAATGCTACCATTACTAGAAAGAAAACTATAATTTGGTTAGATGATACATATTGGGTTGCCTCCCAACCAGCGCCTGATTTATTGTCGCTGTACGACTGAGGACACTCGATTACTCAGACTTCATCAAGATGGTATGCCTCAATCACCTCATTCGCCGATTCCGCATGCCCTATGTAGATTTTTAGACGTTGTCCATTCACCTCAAACCGCACACCTTCCTTGTTTTCCAACTCAACCGCTCCATGAGGGAATAGTTGGGTGATCAAGTAAGGGCCAGTCCATTTGGACTTGAGCTTGCTCGGAAACAAGCGCAACCTAGAGTTGAATAAAAGGACCGAATCCCCAACCATAAACTCTCGTTTCTCGATTTTTAGGTCATGGTACTTCTTCATCTTTTCTTTGTAGAGGGCTGAGCTTTCATAAGCTTTTAGGCGAAATTCATCGAGTTCATTCAACCACATTTAATCGTTGTTCTGCAGCTTCGTTCCAGTCCATTTTTAACTTTTTCATAGCCCACATGGCTTTATGCTCTAATTCAACCGGAAGATGACAAGCTTTCCCATATACTAGTTGGTATGGGGACATACCTATGGGAGTCTTATACGCTGTCCGGTAGGCCCAAAGAGCATCATCAAGCTTCCTTGACCAATCTGTTCTACTAGCGTTCACTGTTTTTGATAAAATCTGTTTGATCTCCCTATTTGACACTTCAACTTGCCCACTAGTTTGAGGATGGTAAGGAGTGGCCACATTATGGCGAACCCCATATTTCTCCAATAATCCCTTGAAATTTTTTTTGCAAAAGTGAGATCCCCCATCACTAATAATTGCCCGTCGGGTACCAAATCGAGAGAATATATTCTTTTTCAAGAACGCAGTGACACTCTTCCCCTCATTGTTTGCGAGGGCGATAGCTTCCACCCACTTAGATACATAATCAACTGCTACTAAAATATACTTCATTCCATGAGAACTCACAAACGGACCCATAAAGTCAATACCCCAAACATCAAATAACTTAATCACAAGAATGGGGTTTAGAGGGAGCTCTTGCTTTCTTGAAATTCCGCCATCTCTTTGGCATCTATCACACGCTTTGGTGAACTCATGAGCATCTTGATGAATAGTTGGCCAATCGTAACCACATTGTAAGATCTTATGACCAGTCCGGATACCACTATGATGTCCACCAAAGGGTGAGGAATGGCATGCCTCTAAAACACTCAACATCTCAACTTCTGGCACACAACGCCGAATAAGCCCATCAGCACAGCTCCTATATAAGTATGGTTCATCCTAAAAGAACTTCTTCACATCGTACATGAACTTTTTCCTTTGATAAAAGGACAAGTCTGATGGAACAATATCACTAGCTAAATAGTTCGCAAAATCTGCGAACCATGGAATCAAGTCTTGTGAGGCAGCCAATACATGCTCATCGGGGAACATGTCATCAATATCAGTCTTATCCCCCAACTCTCTCATAGCTTCATCTTCTAGACGGGACAAGTGATCAGCAACTTGATTTTCGGTCCCTTTTCTATCCCTTACCTCAAAGTCAAATTCTTACAGTAGTAATACCCAACGAATCAACCTCGGTTTTGCATCCTTCTTTGCAATCAAATATCTCAATGATGAATGGTCAGTATGCACTATAACTCTAGTACCTAGCAAATAGGAGAGAAATTTTTCAAAAGCAAATACTACTACAAGGAGCTCTTGCTCAGTTACTGTATAGTTCTTCTGAGCTTCATTGAGGGCTTTACTAGTATAGTAAATGGGATGAAGGATTTTGTCCCTTCTTTGTCCCAATACCACACCAAGGGCAACCCCACTAGCATCGCACATCAACTCAAATGGACTGCTCCAATCCGGAGAAATAATGATAGGTGCAGATACCAATTTTTCTTTTAGCTCGCCGAATGCTGTAAGACAGTATTCATCAAAATAAAATTTACAATCATTCTCCAGCTGTTTGCACAACGATGTGCAATTTTTGAGAAATCTTTGATGAATCTCCTGTAAAAACCTGCATGCCCAAGAAAGCTTCTCACACCTTTTACAGAGATAGGTGGAGGAAGTCTCTCTATTACCTCTACTTTGGCTCGATCAACCTCTATGCCCTTTTCTGAAATGCGATGACCCAAAACAATACCTTCTTTCACCATGAAGTGGCATTTTCCCCAATTGAGTACTAAATTGCAGTCTTCACATCTCTTAAAAACCTCAGATAAATGGCTCAAACACCGCTCGAATGATTCATCAACCACCGAAAAATCATCCATAAAAACCTCACTTGTATCTTCCACCATGTCGGAGAATATTGACATCATACATCTCTAAAATGTGGCGGGTGCATTGCACAACCCAAACGACATTCTATTGAACGCAAAGGTCCCATATGGACAAGTAAAGGTGGTTTTCTCTTGATCTTTTGGTGCAATAGAAATCTGATTATACCCCGAATAACCATCAAGAAAATAGTACCACCCTTTTCTAGCAAGTCTATCCAACATCTGATCCATGAAGGGCATAGGAAAATGGTCTTTTTCGGTCCATGCATTTAATTTCCGGTAATCCATACACACCCTCCATCCAGATACCGGTCCCATTGGAACAAGTTCATTTTTTTCATTGGGGACCACAGTCATTCCCCCTTTCTTAGGTACACACTGAACAGGGCATACCCAACTACTATCGGCGATTGGATATATTACTCCGGCATCCAACCATTTAATGATTTCCTTCTTCACAACCTCTTGCATAGGTGGATTTAAGCATCTCTGGTGTTCAATACTTGGCTTATGATCGGGCATGAGTTGGATTTTATGAGAACAAATACCAGGAGGGATCCCAATAATGTCCGCAATAGTCCACCCAATAGCTCTTTTGAACCTTTTTAGCACTTTCACCAAACTCTCAACTTGTTGTTCATTCAGGTCTGATGCAATAATTACCGGCAATGTGTCACCGTTTCCTAGGAATTCATACTTGAGATGAGGTGGGAGAGCTTTTAGTTCTAACTTTGGAGCCTCCTCTATAGATGGTTTCGCGGGTGGAGACTCGCGATTCTTCATGTCTAGCTCATATTTCTTCGGTTTAAACCGAACATTACCACGATCAAGAGCAGCGACTAATGACCCATATTCTTCAATGCAATTATTATCAAAATTCATTATCACTGCCGCCAGTGCTTCTACACCTAGACGTTCTTCTATTTGTGTCTCGGGTGACTTACCAACTTTGTAGGATATAGCAGATACCGATTGGAGCTCACCACTCTGTCTCATGGACCTACAAATGTTGAAGGTCACTTCTTCATTGTTCAACAGAAATTTCATTTGCCCCTTTTCCATATCAACTAAGGCTCTACCCGTAGCAAGGAATGGTCTCCCAAGAATAATAGGCACCTCAAAATCAACTTCACAATCAAGAATAACAAAATCTACCGGAAATATGAACGACTCCACTTTTACTAGCACATCGTGGAGTATCCCTATAGGCCTTTTTACTGTTCGATCGGCCATCAGTAGCCGCATCGCAGTGGGTTTTGGATCACCCAAACCCAACTTCTTGTAAATCGAGAGGCGCATGAGATTTATGCTTGCCCCCAGATCATATAGTGCTTTCGCAAAATGTAATAACCCGATTGTATAAGGAATAGTGAATGCACCCGGAACTTCTTTCTTCTGCACTAAAGATCTTGTAGCAATAGACTACAATGCTGCATTCTATCATCATCTTCAAAAGTGACCGATCTTTTCTTTGTAACCAGATCTTTCATAAACTTGGCATAACCGGGCATTTGTTCTAGAGATTCTACCAAAGGGACATTGATAGAAAGTTGCTTCAATATTGTTATAAAATGCCGATATTTACCATCCTCGGTCTTTTTCACTGACCTTTGAGGAAAGGGTGGTGGTGTTCTAGGCATGGGAGTTACCTTTTTAGGCACTTCAGCATCTTTTTCAGTGTTATCTTCTTCATCACTAACCTCTACCACCTTATCATTATCTCTCATCACCTTTTCCACAATAGACGGCATAGGTGGGTCAATGGTTTGCTTACCACCCCGAGTTGTAATTGCCATACAGTGTCCATCATTTTTTGGATTTTGGATAGTGTTGCTAGAGAGAGTGCCCGGTTGCCGTGTGTTCACAGTCGCAGATAATTGGCCCATTTGCAACTCAAGCTGCTTAATTGATATTGCATATGTATCGACTTTCTGCCCAATACCCGCTACATCACTCCTTAACTCTTTCGTGTGCTCATCACTAGCATCGAACCTCCTCATCATTTTGTGCAACATATCCTCAACTCGCGCCATACTACCTCCATCATCCCTAGGAGCAACTTCCTGATTTTGAGGAGGAGCATAAGGCCCACTCCTATCATTTCTGTTACCATAGTTACCCCTGTTGAAGTTGTTGTCGCGGTTGTAATTTCCATCACGGACATAATTACCCTCAGGGTTATAGTTACCATAGTTCCGACCTTGGTTCCCTTGACCTTAGCGCCAATTCTCCTGATTGGAGCCTTGGGCATTCGGTCGGAAACCCCCCGTCTGATCATTTACTGCATAGGAATCCTCCTCATAATAATATTCATCAGTTGGTGGTGGTGGTTTAGACAAGTAGTTCACTGCATTTATCTTTTCTGCACCCCCAGTGACATGTTTTAACACCAACCCAAGCTCAGTTCTCATCTGTGCCATCTCTTCACGAATCTCATCTGTGGCTGGGTTGTGTGTGGAATGCACTGCAAAGGTATTTCTCCCCGTATCTGACTTCCTAGTACTCGTACTGATGTCCCTTATTGGGGACGCTGCATTTCATGATGCAGGCATAGGTACTCCAGCTAGTAGACCTCCTCAGTAGGAGCACACGACACTCTGCTACTTTTGGTGAGCTCCAAGTTGATTCGGATCTTTATTGAGTCTTTGGTAAATTCATTTTTGTATTTTATCGTAGTTAAGGGTAAGGCGGAGTCTGTCCCAACCTACTATAGTCTTCTATCTTTTAGAGGCTTTGTAGACGTATGTACATGGTTAAGTTGTGTCTTAAGGAGTTGTGGCCTCAACGGACAAGTATTGTATATAACTTTTGGATCTACTTATGTTGGTTTGCATCGCTGCGTCTTAGGGAATCGAGTGCCTGTCCGTCTTAATGGGTTTTGAGGCGTGACATTTAAAATCTATTTTTTTTTGTATTTTGGACTAAGGTTTTCTTTGGACTTAGGGTTTAGGGTTAGGGTGTAGGGTTAGGGTTAGGGTTTAGTGTTTTTTTAGGTTTTAGGTTTTGGGGTTTAGGAAATTCGTTTTAAAGTCTATGGTTTAGTGTTTAATGTTTGGGTTTTGGTATTTTAGGACTGGCGTTTTGGGTTAATGGTTTAGGGTTAGGGTTAGGGTTAACGTTAGGGTTAGGGTTAGGGTTTGGGTTAAGGTTAGGATTTAGGTTTTAGGGTTTGTGGTTTTGGATTTGATGTTTAAAATCTATGGTTTAGTGTTTAATATGTGGTTTTTCGTATTTTGGACTTAGGTTTTTTTTTGGACCTAGGTTTTAGGGTTAGGGTGTAGTTTTGTTTTTAATATTGTTCAGTGTTTAGCATTTGAGGTTTAAAATCTATTGTTTAGTATTTAATGTTTGGGTTTTGTTATTTTGGGCTTAGGTTTTTGGGTTTATGATTTAGAGTTAGGGTTAGGGTTAAGGTTAGGGTTAGGGTAGGGTTAGGGGTTTGTGTTCTACTAGATTTTTGGGTTTAGGGTGTAGAATTTGATGCTTAATATCAATGGTTTAGTGTTTATTGTTTGGTTTTTGGTATTTTGGGCTTGGTGTTTAGGGTTTATGGTAGGGTTAGGGTTAGGGTTTAGGTTATTTTTTAGGTTTTAGGGATTGGGGTTAAAGATTTGAGTTATAACATTTATGGTTAGTGTTTAATGTTAGGGTTTATGTATTTTGGGCTTGGGGTTTAGGATTTATGGTAGGGTTAGGGTTAGCATTAGGGTTAAGGGTTATTTAGGTTTTAGTGTTTGGGGAAAAGGACTTGAGTTGTAATATCTATGTTTTAGTGTATAACGTTAGGGTTTTGGTATTTTTGGCTTTGAGTTTAGGGTATAGGGCTTAGGGTTAGGGTTAAGGATAGGATTAGGGTTAGAGTTTATGTTAGGGATTGGGTTAGGGTTAAGGATAGGATTAGGGTTAGCGTTTATGTTGGGGATTGGGTTAGGGTTAGCATTAGGGATTAGATTTTTTTTTGGTTTTAGGTTTTGGGGTTTAGGAGTTTTGGTTTAAAATCAATGGCTTAGTGTTTATAGTTTTGGTTTTGGTAATTTGGGCTTGGGGTTTCGGGTTAATGGTTTAGGTTTAGGTTTAGGGTTAGGGTTAAGGTTACGGTTAAGGTTAGGGTTAGGGTTAGGGTTAGGGTAAGGGTTAGGGTTTAGTGTTTTTTAGGTTTTAGGGTTTGAGATTTAAAATTAATGGTTTATTGTTTAATGTTTGGGTTTTCGTATTTTAAACTTATGGTTTTTTTGGACTTAGGGTTTAGGGTTTAGGGTTAGGGTGTATTTTTTTTTAGGTTTTTTGGTTCAGGGTTTCGCATTTGAGGTTTAAAATCTATGGTTTAGTGTTTGATGTTTGGGTTTTGATATTTTGGGCTTAGTTTTTTGGGTTTATGGTTTAGAGTTAGGGTTCGGCTTAAGGTTAGCATTAGGGTTAGGGTTTTGGGTTCTTTTAGATTGTTGGGTTTAGGGTGTGGAATTTGAGGTTTAATATCAATGATTTAGTGTTTATTGTTTAGGTTTTGGTATTTTGGGCTTGGGGTTTAGGATTTATGGTAGGGTTACGGTTAGGGTTAATGCTAGGGTTATGGTTAGGGTTTTGGTTGTTTTAGGTTTTAGGGTTTTGGGTTAAGGATTTGAGTTGTGATATCTTTGGTTTAGTGTTTAACGTTAGGCTTTTTGTATTTTTGGGTTTGAGTTTAGGGTATAAGGTTTAGGGTTAGGTAGGATATGGTTAGGGTTAGGGTTCGTGTTAGGGAAATGGTTAGGGTTAGGGTTTAGTTTTTTTTTGGTTTTAGGTTTTGGGTTTCAGATTTGTTTTTTAAATTTATGGTTTAGTGTTTAATGTTTGATTTTGGGTATTTTTGGCTTGGAGTTTCGGGTTAATGGTTTAGGGTTAGGGTTAGGGTAAAGGTTAGGGTTTGGATTTGGATTAGGGTTAGGGTTAGGGTTTAGGTTTTTTTAGGTTTTAGAGTTGTGGTTTAGGATTGAGATTTAAAATCTATAATTTATTGTTTAATGTTTGGGTTTTCTTATTTTGGACTTAGGGTTTTTTTGGACTCAAGGTTTAGGGTTTTGGGTTTAGGGTTAGGGTTAGGATTAGGGTTAGGGTGTAGGTTTTTTTTAGGATTAATGGTTCAGGGTTTAGCATTTGAGGTTTAAAATCTATGGTTTAGTGTTTAAAGTTTGGGTTTTGATATTTTGGGCTTAGGGTTTCGAGTGTATGGTTTAGAGTTAGGGTTAGGTTAAGGTTAGTTTTTAGGTTTTTGGGATTAGGGTTTAGGATTTGAGGTTAATATCAATGGTTTAGGGTTTAGGGTTTGGGGTTAGGTTTAAAGTTAGGGTACGGGTTAGTGTTTTGATTAGGGTTAGAGTTAGGGATTAAGTTTTTTCTAGGTTTTAGGGTTTGTGGTTTAGGATTTGTGGTTTAAAATCTATGGTTTAGTTTTAATGTTTCAATTTTCTTAATTTGGACTTAGGGTTTAGAGTTTAGGATTTAGGATTAGGGTTAGGGTTAGGATTAGTTTTAGGGTGTAGGTTTTTTTAGGTTTTATGGTTCAGGGTTTAAGCATTTGAGGTTTAAAATCTATGGTTTAGTAGTTAATGTTTGAGTTTTGGTATTTTACACTTGGGGTTTAGGGTTTAAGGTATAGGGTTAGGGTTAGGGTTAGGATTAGGGTTAGGGTTAGGGTTAGGACTAGGGTTTAGGGTGTAGGTTTTTTTTAGGTTTTATGGTTTAGGGTTTAGCATTTGAGGTTTAAATTGATAATTTAGTATTTAATGTTTTGGTTTTGGTATTTTGGGCTTAGGGTTTTGAGTTTATGGTTTAGAGTTAGGGTTAGGATTAAGGTTAGGGTTAGGGTTAGGATTTTGGGTTTTCTTAGGGTTTTGGGTTTAGCATTTAGGATTTGAGGTTTAATATCAATGATTTAGTGCTTAATGTTTGGATTTTGGTATTTTGGGCTTGGGGTTTAGGATTTATGGTAGGGTTAGGGTTAGGGTTAGGGTTTAGATTGTTTTTTAGGTTTTAGGGTTTGGGTTAAGGATTTGAATTTTAATATCTATGATTTAGTGTTCAATGTTAGGATTTTGATATTTTGGTCATTGGGTGATGAGTTTAGGGTTTAGGGTTAGGGATAAGGATAGGGTTGGTGTTAGGCATATGGTTAGGGTTAGGGTTTAGTGTTTTATTTTAGGTTTTAGGTTTTGGGGTTTAGTATTTTCAGTTTAAAATCTATGCTTTAGTGTTTAATGTTTCGTTTTTTGTATTTTGGGCTTGGGGTTTTGGGTTAATGGTTTAGGTTTAGGGTTAAGGTTAGGATTAGGGTTAGGGTTAGGGTTTAGTTTGTTTTTTTTAGTTTAATTACCCTTTGAGGGGTAGGGGCTGAGCGACACCCCGAGGCCTTATCATTAATAAAAACAAAAGTACAAGGAGGGGGGCATAAACATAACCTCCGAACCTAAGGTGGTTCAGAATTAAATTTCCAAAAGGAAGTCAACTCATCCCCTTACAAAAAATATGAAACCAAAAACACTAAGTTCCTAGAGGAGAGGACTCCTCTCAATACATAGTATCTAGGAAGCATAAACAAGGGATACTCTCCCTTTACATTTTGAAAAAATAAAACTATTCTAATCTAACCTATTCGAAGAAGCTATAATTTTAAATTATGGCTAAGTTGAAAAGGTGTAGTACACTGTCTAAGGAGGTTCTGTGATCTTTTTAGTTTTCTTCCTTCTGAAACTTGGCATCTTCTGAGTATCAAGATGGTAATACGCCCTGGCTTCTAATGGTAGCAGCTGACTGTCAAAAAACAGTTGAGAAGTAGTGACTGTGTGGCTGAATTTGGATAATGAATCAGCCACAAAATTAGCTTCCCTGAATATATGTTGACACTTGAAGTCTTGAGTTTGATTAATGAGAAATTGTAGCTTTTCCACCTGTGTCATTATGGTCCATTGGAGGTTGGTCTTGTGTGCAAGCCATTCTACTAGAAGTTGTGAATCTACCTCTAGTAGAATTTTCCTGTAACCCAGCTCCAGCCCCCAAGTCAACCCAAAAATAGCAGCTCCAAGTTCAGCTTGATTGTTTGTACCAACACCAAGTGGAACAGCAAATGCTATCACCATTTTGCCATTTTGATCCCTTATGATTCCACCTGCTCCGATCTTGGCAGGATTGTCAATCGCACTGCCATCCGTGTTGATTTTTATCCACTTTTCTGGAGGTTTTTTCCATGCCACCAAGTTACTTTTGTGTCATGGGTGCAGGCTTCCCCTAGTTGAATTAAACCTTTCCAAGTTGAAGTCCATTTAATTTGAGGGAATGTTACTGTTAATATCCTGTAGGTATTCTTAAAAATGGCATATTTGACTATACTAATGTTGGATGATTTTCCTCCATATCTTCTTGCACACCTATTTTTCCACAGATTCCAGCAAATGAAGATAGGTGTGGCCTATAAGAGAAGTTTGTGTGCCTTATTTTTGTGTTTCGTATTGTATGATAAGGTGTTGCAGGGAGCTGTGATTTGGTGTGATTCCAGCTACTGCTGCCAGGCTCTGCCACACATAAGCTTCAAATTGCCCATTGTTAAGAATGTGTTCTATTGTGTCCAATCCTTGCTTGTTAGAACAACAAAAATAGTTACAAAAAGTAATAAGTTTTTCATTAGTTGGGAGTTTTCCTTTCAAAGCTCTCCAAACAAGGAAGGATGCTTTGAAAGGAATACTCTTATGCCAAAGAAAAGAATTGAACAAGGTTTTTGAATTTTTCTCCCTGATCTTGTTCCATGCTGATGAGCATTTAAATTTTCCATCACTGTTGAGTGTCCATATTGCTTGATCTGGAAGGTGTTGTTGAGTAGGTAGTTCTACAATAAAGATGTTTGCTAGTTGGAAACTAGGAGCTTACTGTATTAACTTGTTCCAATTCCATCTTCCATTACACCAAAAATCCGCAACTGTACTATTGTTTAACCTGTTACTATTGGTGGAAAACTGAGCTAGATGACCAGTACCTATCCAATTATCCCACCAAAAAGATCTAGATCCTGAGTTGAGTTTCCACTGAATGTGTTGCTCCATTTTGTTCCTTATTTGTAGCATGTGTTTCCAGGTAATTGAATCTCCTGTGTCTCCTTTTTTGCAATTAGGATTAGACCTCTGACAGTATTTTGCTTTCAAGAACCCATAATGTGTGTTTGGTCCTACAGATCCACCATTGTTTATATTTAAAGGCCATGCACACATCTTGAATATTCCTCATACCACCACCCCCGCCCCTTCATCATATGGGAAACTCATGTTTTTCTAGGAAGCCCAATGATACTTTCTATTGTCATTTCTCCTTCCCCAGAAGAAGTCAGCCATGAGCATTTGAATCTGTTTAAGCACAGTAGATGGTGTTGTTGTTGCTGAGAGAATATGTATAGGGAGAGATTCCAATACATGTTTAATTAGAATTGCCTTGCCTCCATAACTTAGCTGCTTAGTTTGCTACCCTGTGATCCTGCAAATGACTTTGTTAACAAGGTCAGAAAAATAAATGATTCTAGGTCTACCCATAAAAAGTGGGCATCCTAGATAAATTATGCGACCCTGTTTCTGTTTGAAGCATGTAATTCTTTTAATTCTATCCCTTGTGGTGTTAATAGCATTTGAGTGAATCATGAAATGGCTTTTGTCTCCATTAACCAGCTAACCAAAGGTATCTTCATAATCTTTCAGGGTTTGCATGATGAGTTTTAAAGTCTTGTTTCTTCCAGAAGAGAACAGAAAGATATCATCTGCAAAACTTAAGTGATTCACCATTGGCCCCCTCTTTTCCATAAAGAAACCATGAAGGTCAAGATTGTTGTTGAGTCTATTGAGAGATCTTGACAGTACCTCTGCTCCTAAAATAAATAGGGGGATCTCCTTGTTTGAGCCCTCTTGTGGAGTGGAAGAAATCATACCTCTTACGATTATTGATGATAGAGTACCAATTGTTAGCCATAATCTGCCACACCATATCAATGATTTTTTCATCAAATCCCATATTCCTTATTACAAAACAAATGTAGGCCCAAGAAACTCTATCGTAAGCTTTTTCCATATCCAATTTAATAATGACATTACTCCCAATTTAGGCTTCCTAATTTGATGTATAATCTCTTGTGCCAACATAATGTTCTGTGAAATATTTCTCCCTTTAACAAAGCATGATTGGTTAAGAGAAATCAAAATAGGCACAATAGGACTAAGTCTGTTGCTCACCAGTTTAGAAATGATCTTACTAGTGAAATTGCTCAGACTTATAGGTCTAAATTCTGTCAATTTTCTGGGGTTACTTACCTTTGGCAACAAAACAATGCAAGAATGAGAGAAATATTTGGGGATCATCTGACCAATGAAAAAGGCAAGAATGACTCCAAGGAGGTCTTGCTTGATGATATGCCAGCATTTTGGAAAAAGTAGCCATTCATTCCATCTGGACCAGCAGCCGAAGTGGGGTTCATAGAGAAGACCACTTCTTTCAACTCCTCCATAGTTGGAATGTTAATGAGCCTATCATTTTGATCCTGACTTACCATCCTTGGAATGCATTCTAAATTACTCTCATTAATAGCTTTGTCCTGATCAGTGAAGATTTGTTGGAAAAGATCACAAGAAGCTTTAGCAATAATATCATCTCCCTGTAACCACTCCCTATCTTCATTGATGATTTTGTGAATAAAGAGCCTTCTTCTTCTTCTCCTTATCAGAGAATGAAATTATTTGGAGTTCGTGTCACCTTCTTTGAACCATTGAAGTTGAGTTTTTTGTTTCATATAGAGTCCTCCAGTTTCAGGAATTTAATATATTTGGCATTGAGTTCATGAAGGAGTGTTCTGTTTGTTTCAGTTTGATCCAAGATAAGGTTTTCCTCGGCACTTCTTACCTTTTCTTCATATTCTTTAACCTGTAAGAAAATATCTCCAAATTCTTGCTTCGACCAAGTGCTCAAGGTGTTAGACAATCTTTTGAGTTTTTGATGAAATTTCCACATCACATTACCTTCCATATCCCTCTACCAACATGCCTTCATAGTAGTCAGAAAATTAGGATTATCAACCCAGCAGTTGACAAAATTTAAAATACTTGGTATAATCAGTGTCCTTTGATATCATTTCCATAAGAAAAGGACAGTGATCCGAGCCTGTAGAAGATAAGTGAGTGATGGTAGTTTGTGGAATGGATTCGATCCAAGTATCATTAACAAGAGCCCTTTTCAATCTTTTCCAAATTCTGTGAGCAATGCCTCGCTTGTTAGACCAAGTAAATTTCTGTCCACTAAAGCCTAAGTCTATAAGACCACAAACTTCATCTTCATGTTATAAGGCACCCTCCCCCCCCAATTTTTTCCTCTCTTGTAGTGATAACATTAAAGTCTCCAACAGTGCACCATGGTTTATCATTACCACTATCTTGTTGAAGCAATTTATCCCATAAAGGCCTTCTGAGGTGATCTATACATTTGGCATACACAAAAGTGATAGTGAACTTGTTCTGAACCTCATTATGATTAAAGTCACAGGTGATTTGCTGTTCATCCGCATCACTAATGACACGGTCAACATCCCCATTCCAAAAAACCCAGATTTTACCATTGTAGTTGCTAGCAGCATTCTCCATAGCTAATTGAATTTTGAAGTTCTGAACATTAACACTATCAGAAAAGGGTTCCAATATTGTAATGATAGAAAGATGGTGATTTTCCTGAGCATTTTGAGCCTTTCCACAACACCTTGGGTGTTGATTCCTCTCACATTACATATAATTGTACTAATCATTGGGATGATCTTGAGGAGAATAACCTTGTATTTGGTCTGCTAGCAGTGACTGTGGTGATATCTTGATTTTTGAAGTGAAATTTGCTACGTTGAAGCCCCCTTGGAGATAGTCCTTGATTCTGAGTTACCTGTTGGATCGCATCCTCAATAGTATGATCATTTTGTGGGCTAAAAGCTATAATTAATGCCTCACTGGTCTCATCATCATCCTCTTGATCATGTATTGATTATTTGTCTCCATCAAACTCATCCTCAGAATTATATACCTCATATTCATCAATAAGTGGGACAGTGTTGAGTTGGCATTCCTGTTGTCTCTTGTCTGTAGGTTCTGTGGGGGTAGGAGTCATGTACTGGGCTTGTAATGGAGAAATATCCATGCCATGTTGATCATTTACCATAATGAATTTTTTACATGATTCCTCCTCTCTTTTCTGTTCCTTCTTTTCCTCATTTTCCTGCACTTTACTCATCCTTCTTTTGGCAGCATCCCTTTTTGTTTACTGGGTTTATTCTTAGTCTTTGGAGTGTTTTCCTGTATACTTGTACTAGGATTATTGCCCACTTCCTTTGCCTTAGAAACTGAATTTTGCTGACTTGTGTGACCTGCTTCCTTATGTTGGTTTTCCTTGCTTTTTGCAGCCTTGTCTTGTTGTTGTTTGGATTGCTGTTGTTGAACCTGTTCTTGTTTAGATTGTTATTGCTTGCTTTTTGGACTGGCTGGGGCTCTAAGGTCTCTATTGAGGTCATTGTGTACCCCCTCATGCAAAACATGATGCAAATTCCCCCCTTTGGTCACCCCTTCCTGCAGGTTAGTAAGGCTCTCCTGACATCCCCCATCCATCCCTCCATCAGCTTCACCGGATAAATACTCAGACACATAAACATTATTAAAGTTAGGTTTTATAGCTGTGATACCTGAGTTTCTGTTTCTGTCTTCCTTTTGCATTGTCATACCTTTCCTATATTGTATCCCATTGTATCTCTATTTTGTGTTTCTGCATCCATATGCTCCCTGCTACTTGTTTCCTCTCCTGTTGTATTGTGTTCTTCCTGCATTTCCAAGTTAGTAAAAAAATTTTGTTGTGAATTATTAGGCATACCTGCATATTGGTTCTTTTTTGCTGTCTGATTTGTAGTTGAGGTAGGTTTCCATGCTGTCTTTTGAGTTTCATGCTCCTGTTGTCTCATATTTTTCCTTCTTTGAGTTTGCCAATAATCCTCATTTTGCTGTGCTATTTGTTTCTGCTTGTTAATTTTTTACTGTGTTGTTGTTGTTGTTCTCTACTCTCTTTTGGTTTGTCCTGTCTGTCTTCCTGTTCTTTTAGGTTTGGGTTCTCTTTGTTTTTGTTTTTCTTCTCATTTTCTTTTTCCTTCCTCTGTCTGTAATCCTCATCCCTTATTTGGATTTGCATTCATCAATTTAGTGTCCCTAGTGTCTACAGTACTCACAGTAAGGAGAAATATTTTCATATTCCACTGGTTGCCATATGCCTATGGTGTCATCATCATTGTGCAACCCAATCCATACATGTCTAGGTCTAGGTTTAGTCAAATCTATTTGCATCTTTACCTTGTCCATTCCATCCCTTGACCTTTTAATCGAGGTTGTATCCAGGTATAAAACCTTACCTACTGTCTCCAGTAAAGGAGTGAGGAATGGTTGTTTAAAACAATGCCAAGGTAATCATGGTAGTAGAATCCATAAAGGAACAATTGTGTTTCCTCTTCCAGAGTAAAAAATGGTGTCCAAGCTTGTATCCTCATAAGTTTACCCTCAATTATCATTCTTTGTTGTGTCCAAACAGTGTTGTAGTCTAGCTCATTCTGAAGGTCAATGAACACATGTTTAGCATTATAGTGGGTAATGTTGACCCCCCACTCAATTGAGTCTGTTGGATAAAACTCTTCCTGATAAGCTAAACCTTAGGCATAGTAGTACTAAACTTCCCAACCAGTGTGAATTTGCAGTCTACGGTAAGCGTGTGCATGTAATCATGCATGTCAAAAATCACAGCAGGTTGGCCCTGTTTAGTAGTTTGTGTGGAAGTTGTTTTCAACACAATGGTAGGACTTTGAGCAGCATGGATGTGCCTGAGTCTCTCAGCCAAGGTTTGGACGACTGTATATGGAGGTGGTTCAGGGACATGCTCTTGTTTGTTAGCTGGGAGACTCTTAGGATTGCTGGACTCATTGGTTTTGGGGTTGGGAGCATTTTGGGTAGTATTTTGGATTGGTGGGACTCGTTTATCAAAGTTGCTAGAGATTTTAGGAAACTCTCTATGGTAATGGTTTTGATCACTGTTTTCCCTCAGATCCTCCTTTTCATTATGCCCCAGATTTGTAGCTTCATTGTTTTGGTTTTGATCCCGTTGGTTCATACCACTATTGACAGCCTCCCCCTGTACCTGTAACACTAGACATAACAGCTAATTTTCACATGGTATTATCATGCACATGGCCAATATTATCCCTTTGGTTCACAACATGATTGACTGCCTCCCCCTGTACCTGTACACCAGGCATAGCAGCTGATTTTCCCATGGCATTATCATGCACATGGCCAATATTAATACTATTGCTAACTTGAGTATGACTATAGTTGTATTTATATACTTACCTGCCTGGTTTGCCTCCCCTGTTTGCTCCTTGAATATTTGTTGTTGGCCTTGTCTTCGATCACCTGTAGCTTCCTCAATGCCATCAGAGCTCATGCCGATGTTTGACTTTTCGACCCTGCGTATAGCTTTAACATTAGGCTTGAACCCAAATGAGTAGTTTGATGAACTCTCCACATCAATAACATCCTTTTTAGGAGATATTGCCTTGTTTTGTTGAACCTTGGGAGCTAGACTTGCTTCCATAACCTTATCTCTTACTATTTCGCTGTTGAGGTGTTTCTCCAAGTTAGAATGCTCAGAATTTTTAGTTGGAGTATGTTCTTGAGTTAAACGATTAGAGATGTTAGTGAGATGGATTTTGTAATCATTATAAGGAGCTCTGTTAGCCTCGCCGGTATCAGTATTCCTTCGACTGACGTTTTGACCATCTGAATTCCTATTGCTGGCGACTTGGGCTTCCATTTCACTAGAAATTGCTGTAAGATGGATGTCTTCCCCCTGTGAGTAAATCCCAGTAGGTAGGGCATTGCGAATCATCTGGGAAGATACTCGATTTTGAGATCGACCTTCTTGTGACCTGTTCGCGATTTTCCCAGAAATCGCACCTTCATATTTTTCAATTGGCAAGACAGAATTTTGTGAAATTTGAGTATGTTGTAGCTTTTAATGGGTAGAATCGTTCCCTCAACCATTATACTCTTGATTAAATCTGATAAAGTCTGGGGAAATAATTTTTCGGTTCCCATCTTCTTCACTCCAAAAAAATGCACTGTTCACCGCTTCTTTGGATTGCAAATTCCCGAATTATACAACGAATTAGAGGGAGATTCATGGATGGATGTGTTCGTCTTCTCCAGGCGCACCTTTTGGGGCTGGTCCGGCGGTCTTGAAGATACCACTGGCGGCTCACGCACCATGTCAGCCAGGCTGAACTAACCGTTAGGAGCGTGCCTT
Organism: Solanum sitiens; assembly: GCA_016801875.1. NCBI lineage: Eukaryota > Viridiplantae > Streptophyta > Magnoliopsida > Solanales > Solanaceae > Solanum > Solanum sitiens. The sequence goes on along the minus strand of JABWTJ010000177.1, from coordinate 28,825 downwards.
TTAGTTAATTTTAGGAAGCTTTTGGCTTAGTGAGATAAGTTAGAGAGAGAAAAAAATCATGAATTGGGGAAGCGATTTTAGTTTTTTTTTAGGTTTTAGGGTTTGTGGTTTGGTATTTGAGGTTTAAAATCTATGGTTTAGTGTTTACTGTCTGGGTTATCGTGTTTTAGACTTAAGGTTTAGTGTTAGGGTGTAGGTTTTTTTAGGTTTAATGGTTCAGGGTTTAGCATTTGAGGTTTAAAAATAGTTTAGTATTTGATGTTTGGGTTTTGGTATTTTGGGCTTAGAGTTTTGGGGTTATTGTTAAGAATTAGGGTTAAGGTTAGGGTTAGGGTTTTGGGTTCTTTTAGATTGTTGGGTTTAGGGTGTAGAATTTGAGGTTTAATATCAACGCTTTAGTGTTTATTGTTTAGGTTTTGGTATTTCGAGCTTGGGGTTTAGGATTTATGGTAAGGTTAAGGTTAGGGTTAATGCTAGGGTTAGGGTTAGGATTTTGGTTGTTTTAGGTTTTCGGGTTTAGGGTAAAGGATTTGAGTTATAATATCTATGGTTTAGTGTTTAACGTTAGGTTTTTTGTATTTTTGTCTTTGAGTTTAAGGTATATGATTTAGGGTTAGGGTTAAGGATAAGGTTAGGGTTAGGGTTGTGTTAGGTATAGGGTTTAGAGTTTTTCTTGGTTTTAGGTTTTGGGGTTTAGGATTTGTTTTTTAAATTTATGGTTTAGTGTTTAATGTTTGGGTTTTGGTATTTTGGGCTTGAGGTTTCGGGTTAATGGTTTGGGTTAGGGTTAGTGTTAAGGTTAGGGTTTGGGTTTGGGTTATGGTTAGGGTTAGGGTTTACGTTTTTTTTTAGGTTTTAAGGTTTGTGGTTTAGGATTTGAGATTTAAAATCTATAGTTTATTGTTTAATGTTCGGGTTTTAATATTTTGGACTTAGGTTTTTTTTGGACTTTGGGTTTAGGGTTTAGGGTTAGGGTTAGGGTTAGGGTTAGGATTAGGGTTAGGGTGTAGGTTTTATTTTAGGTTTAATGGTTCAGGGTTTAGCTAGGAGATTTAAAATCTATGGTTTAGAATTTAATGTTTGGCTTCTGATATTTTAGGCTTAGGGTTTCAGGTTTATGGTTTAGAGTTAGGGTTAGTTTTTTTTTTTTAGTTTTTTGGGTTTAGGGTTACGATTTGAGGTTTAATATCAAGGGATTAGGGTTTAGGGTTTAGGGTTAGGTTTAAGGTTAGGGTTAGGGTTTGGGTTAGGGTTAGAGTTAGGGATTAAGTTTTTTTTTGGTTTTAGGTTTTGTGGTTTAGGATTGAGGTTTAAAATCTATGGTTTAGTTTTTAGTGTTTTGGTTTTCGTATTTTGGACTTAGGGTTTAGAGTTTAGGGTTTAGGGTTAGGGTTAGGGTTAGGATTGGAGTTAGTTTTTTTTTTTTAGGTTTTATGGTTCAGGGTTTAAGCATTTGAGGTTTAAAATCTATGGTTTAGTAGTTAATGTTTATGTTTTTGTATTTGGGCTTAGGGTTTTGGGTTTATGGTTTAGAGTTAGGGTTAGGGTTAAGGTTAAGGTTAGGGTTAGTGTTTTGGGTTTTTATATTTTTGGGTTTAGGTTTAGGATTTAAGGTTTAATATCAATGGTTTAGTGTTTAATATTTGAGTTTTGGTATTTTGGGCTTGGGGTATAGCGTTTATAATAGGGTTAAGGTTAGGGTTAGGGTTTAGGTTAGGTTTCGTGTTAGGGATAGTGTTACTGTTAGGGTTTAGTTTTTTTTTTAGGTTTTAGGTTTTGGGGTTAAGGATTTTTGGTTTAAAATCTATGGTTTAGTGTTTAATGTTTGGGTTTTGCTATTTTGGGCTTGGGGTTTCAGGTTAATGGTTCAGGGTTAGGGTTAGGGTTAAGGATAGGGTTAGGGTTAGTTTTGTTTTTAGGTATTAGGGTTTGTTGTTTAGGATTGGAGATATAAAATCTATGATTTAGTGTTTAATGTTGGTATTTTCTTATATTGGACTTAGGGTTTAGGGTTTAGGGTTAGGGTTAGGGTTAGGGTTAGGTTTTTTTTTTTTTAGGTTTTTGGGTTTAGGGTTTAGGATTTGAGGTTTAATATAAATGGTTTAGTCTTTAATGTTTGGGTCTTTGTATTTTGGGCTTGGTGTTTAGGGTTTATGATAGGTTTAGGGTTGGGATTAATGTTAGGGTTTAGTTTTTTTTTTGTTTTTTTTTTTTTGGATTTTAGGGTTTGTGGTTAAGGATTTGAGTAGTAATATCTATAGTTTAGTGTTTAATTTTGGTTTTTTGTATTTGGGCTTTGGGTTTAGGGTTTAGGGTTAGGGTTAATGATAGGGTTAGGATTAGGGTTAATGTTAGATAGGGTTAGGGTTAGGGTTTAGGTTTTTTTAGATTTTAGGTTTTGGGATTGAGGATTTTTGGTTTAAAATCTGTGGTTTAGTGTTTAATGTTTGGGTTTCTGTATAATTGACTTAAGGTTCAGGGTTTAGGGTTAGGGTTAGGGTTAGGGTTAGGATTAGGATTACGGTTTAGTTTTTTTAGGTTTTATGGTTCAGAGTTTAGCATCTGAGGTTTAAAATATATGGTTTAGTATTTAATGTTTGGGTTTTCATATTTTGGGCTTGGGGTTTAGGTTTATGGTTGGGTTAGGGTTAGGGTTAATGTTAGGGTTAGGGTTAGGGTTTAGGTTGTTTTTTAGGTTTTAGGGTTTGGGATTAAAGATTTGAGTTATAACCTCTATGGTTTAGTGTTTAATGTTAAGGTTTTGGTATTTTGGGCTTGGGGTTTAGTATTTATGGTAGGGTTAGGGTTAGGGTTAATGTTAGGGTTAGGGTTAGGGTTTAGGTTATTTTTAGGTTTTAGGGTTTGGGGGTTAAGGGTTTGAGTTGTAATATCTATGGTTTAGCGTTTAACATTAGGGTTTTGGTATTTTTGGCTTTAGTTTAGAGTATAGGGTTTAGGGTTAGGGTTAACGATAGGGTTAGGGTAAGGGTTCGTGTTAGGGAAAGGGTTAGGGTTAGGTTTTATTGTTTTTTTTAGTTTTAGGTTTGGGGTTTAGGATTTTTGGTTTAAAATCTATGGTTTAGTGTTTAATGTTTGGGTTTTGGTATTTTGGGCTTGGGGTTTCGGGTTAATGGTTTAGGGTTAGGGTTAGGGTTAGGGTTAGGGTTTGGGTTAGAGTTAGGGTTTAAGTTTTATTTAGGTTTTATGGTTTGTGGTTTAGGATTTGAGATTTAAAATCTATGGTTTAGTTTTTAAGGTTTGGGTTTCGTATTTTGAACTTAGGTTTTTTTCTCTTGGACTTAGGGTTTAGGGTTTCTATTAGGGTTAGGGTTAAGGTTAGGGTTAGGGTGTAGATTTTTTTTTAGGTTTTATGGTTCAGGGTTTAGCATTTGAGGTTTAAAATCTATGGTTTAGTATTTAATGTTTGGGTTTTGATATTTTGGGCTTAGGATTTCGGGTATGGTTTATAGTTAGGGTTTTGGTTAAGGTTAGGGTTAGGGTTTGGGTTTTGGGTTTTATGAGGTTTTTGGGTTTTGGGATTAGGATTTGATGCTTTATGTCAATGCTTTAGTGTTTAATGTTTGGGTATTAATATTTTGGGCTTGGGATTTAGGACTTATGGTAGGGTTAGAGTTTGGGTTAGGGTTTAGGTTGTTTTTTAGGTTTTAGGATTTGGGGTTAAGGATTTGAGTTGTAATATCTATTGTTTAGTGTTAAATGTTAGGGTTTTGGTATTTTGTGCTTTGGATTCAGGGTTTAGGGTTTAGGGTTAGGGTTAAGGATAGGGTTAGTGTTACGGTTCGTGTTACGGATAGGCATAGGGTTAGTTTTTTTTTTTAGGTTTTAGGTTTTAGGGTTTAGGATTTTTGGTTTAAAATCTATGGTTTAGTTTTTGATGTTTCGGTTTAGGTATTTTGGGCTTAATGTTTCGGGTTAATGGTTTAGGGTTAGTGTTAGGGTTAAGGTTAAGGTTAGGGTTAGGGTTAGATTTTAGATTTTTTTTAGGTTTTAGGGTTTGTGGTTTAGTATTTGAGGTTTAAAATCTATGGTTTAGTGTTTAATGTTTGGGTTTTTGTATTTTGAACTTAGTTTTTTTTTGTCTTAGGGTTCAGGGTTTAGGGTATAGGGTTAGAGTTAGGGTTAGGGTGTAGGTTTTTTTGGGTTTTATAGTTCAGGGTTTAGCATTTGAGGTTTAAAATCTATGATTTAGTGTTTAATGTTGGTATTTTCTTATATTGGACTTAGGGTTTAGGGTTTAAGGTTAGGGTTAGGGTTAGGTTTTTTTTTTTTAGGTTTTTGGGTTTAGGGTTTAGGATTTGAGGTTTAATATAAATGGTTTAGTCTTTAATGTTTGGGTCTTTGTATTTTGGGCTTGGTGTTTAGGGTTTATGATAGGTTTAGGGTTGGGATTAATGTTAGGGTTTAGTTTTTTTTATTTTTTTTTTGGATTTTAGGGTTTGTGGTTAAGGATTTGAGTAGTAATATCTATAGTTTAGTGTTTAATTTTGGGTTTTTGTATTTGGGCTTTGGGTTTAGGGTTTAGGGTTAGGGTTAATGATAGGGTTAGGATTAGGGTTAATGTTAGATAGGGTTAGGGTTAGGGTTTAGGTTTTTTTAGATTTTAGGTTTTGGGATTGAGGATTTTTGGTTTAAAATCTGTGGTTTAGTGTTTAATGTTTGGGTTTCTGTATAATTGACTTAAGGTTCAGGGTTTAGGGTTAGGGTTAGGGTTAGGGTTAGGATTAGGATTAGGGTTTAGTTTTTTTAGGTTTTATGGTTCAGAGTTTAGCATCTGAGGTTTAAAATATATGGTTTAGTATTTAATGTTTGGGTTTCTATATTTTGGGCTTGGGGTTTAGGTTTATGGTTGGGTTAGGGTTAGGGTTAATGTTAGGGTTAGGGTTAGGGTTTAGGTTGTTTTTTAGGTTTTAGGGTTTGGGGTTAAAGATTTGAGTTATAACCTCTATGGTTTAGTGTTTAATGTTAAGGTTTTGGTATTTTGGGCTTGGGGTTTAGTATTTATGGTAGGGTTAGGGTTAGGGTTAGGGTTTAGGTTATTTTTAGGTTTTAGGGTTTGGGGGTTAAGGGTTTGAGTTGTAATATCTATGGTTTAGCGTTTAACATTAGGGTTTTGGTATTTTTGGCTGTAGTTTAGAGTATAGGGTTTAGGGTTAGGGTTAACGATAGGGTTAGGGTAAGGGTTCGTGTTAGGGAAAGGGTTAGGGTTAGGTTTTATTGTTTTTTTTAGTTTTAGGTTTTTGGTTTAGGGTTTTTGGTTCAAAATCTATGGTTTAGTGTTTAATGTTTGGGTTTTGGTATTTTGGGCTTGGGGTTTCGGGTTAATGGTTTAGGGTTAGGGTTAGGGTTTGGGTTAGAGTTAGGGTTTAAGTTTTATTTAGGTTTTATGGTTTGTGGTTTAGGATTTGAGATTTAAAATCTATGGTTTAGTTTTTAAGGTTTGGGTTTCGTATTTTGAACTTAGGTTTTTTTTTCTTGGACTTAGGGTTTAGGGTTTCTATTAGGGTTAGGGTTAAGGTTAGGGTTAGGGTGTAGATTTTTTTTTAGGTTTTATGGTTCAGGGTTTAGCATTTGAGGTTTAAAATCTATGGTTTAGTATTTAATGTTTGGGTTTTGATATTTTGGGCTTAGGATTTCGGGTATGGTTTATAGTTAGGGTTTTGGTTAAGGTTAGGGTTAGGGTTTGGGTTTTGGGTTTTATGAGGTTTTTGGGTTTTGGGATTAGGATTTGAGGTTTTATGTCAATGCTTTAGTGTTTAATTTTTGGGTATTAATATTTTGGGCTTGGGATTTAGGACTTATGGTAGGGTTAGAGTTTGGGTTAGGGTTTAGGTTGTTTTTTAGGTTTTAGGATTTTGGGTTAAGGATTTGAGTTGTAATATCTATTGTTTAGTGTTAAATGTTAGGGTTTTGGTATTTTGTGCTTTGGATTCAGGGTTTAGGGTTTAGGGTTAGGGTTAAGGATAGGGTTAGTGTTACGGTTCGTGTTACGGATAGGCATAGGGTTAGTTTTTTTTTTTAGGTTTTAGGTTTTAGGGTTTAGGATTTTTGGTTTAAAATCTATGGTTTAGTTTTTGATGTTTCGGTTTAGGTATTTTGGGCTTAATGTTTCGGGTTAATGGTTTAGGGTTAGTGTTAGGGTTAAGGTTAAGGTTAGGGTTAGGGTTAGATTTTAGATTTTTTTTAGGTTTTAGGGTTTGTGGTTTAGTATTTGAGGTTTAAAATCTATGGTTTAGTGTTTAATGTTTGGGTTTTTGTATTTTGAACTTAGTTTTTTTTGTCTTAGGGTTCAGGGTTTAGGGTATAGGGTTAGAGTTAGGGTTAGGGTGTAGGTTTTTTTAGGTTTTATAGTTCAGGGTTTAGCATTTGAGGTTTAAAATCTATGATTTAGTGTTTAATGTTGGTATTTTCTTATATTGGACTTAGGGTTTAGGGTTTAGGGTTAGGGTTAGGGTAGGGTTAGGTTTTTTTTTTTTAGGTTTTTGGGTTTAGGGTTTAGGATTTGAGGTTTAATATAAATGGTTTAGTCTTTAATGTTTGGGTCTTTGTATTTTGGGCTTGGTGTTTAGGGTTTATGATAGGTTTAGGGTTGGGATTAATGTTAGCGTTTAGTTTTTTTTATTTTTTTTTTGGATTTTAGGGTTTGTGGTTAAGGATTTGAGTAGTAATATCTATAGTTTAGTGTTTCATTTTGGGTTTTTGTATTTGGGCTTTGGGTTTAAGGTTTAGGGTTAGGGTTAATGATAGGGTTAGGATTAGGGTTAATGTTAGATAGGGTTAGGGTTAGGGTTTAGGTTTTTTTAGATTTTAGGTTTTGGGATTGAGGATTTTTGGTTTAAAATCTGTGGTTTAGTGTTTAATGTTTGGGTTTCTGTATAATTGACTTAAGGTTCAGGGTTTAGGGTTAGGGTTAGGGTTAGGGTTAGGATTAGGATTAGGGTTTAGTTTTTTTAGGTTTTATGCTTCAGAGTTTAGCATCTGAGGTTTAAAATATATGGTTTAGTATTTAATGTTTGGGTTTTTATATTTTGGGCTTGGGGTTTAGGTTTATGGTTGGGTTAGGGTTAGGGTTAATGTTAGGGTTAGGGTTAGGGTTTAGGTTGTTTTTTAGGTTTTAGGGTTTGGGGTTAAAGATTTGAGTTATAACCTCTATGGTTTAGTGTTTAATGTTAAGGTTTTGGTGTTTTGGGCTTGGGGTTTAGTATTTATGGTAGGGTTAGGGTTAGGGTTAATGTTAGGGTTAGGGTTAGGGTTTAGGTTATTTTTAGGTTTTAGGGTTTGGGGGTTAAGGGTTTGAGTTGTAATATCTATGGTTTAGCGTTTAACATTAGGGTTTTGGTATTTTTGGCTGTAGTTTAGAGTATAGGGTTTAGGGTTAGGGTTAACGATAGGGTTAGGGTAAGGGTTCGTGTTAGGGAAAGGGTTAGGGTTAGGTTTTATTGTTTTTTTTAGTTTTAGGTTTTTGGTTTAGGGTTTTTGGTTCAAAATCTATGGTTTAGTGTTTAATGTTTGGGTTTTGGTATTTTGGGCTTGGGGTTTCGGGTTAATGGTTTAGGGTTAGGGTTAGGGTTTGGGTTAGAGTTAGGGTTTAAGTTTTATTTAGGTTTTATGGTTTGTGGTTTAGGATTTGAGATTTAAAATCTATGGTTTAGTTTTTAAGGTTTGGGTTTCGTATTTTGAACTTAGGTTTTTTTTTCTTGGACTTAGGGTTTAGGGTTTCTATTAGGGTTAGGGTTAAGGTTAGGGTTAGGGTGTAGATTTTTTTTTAGGTTTTATGGTTCAGGGTTTAGGATTTGAGGTTTAAAATCTATGGTTTAGTATTTAATGTTTGGGTTTTGATATTTTGGGCTTAGGATTTCGGGTATGGTTTATAGTTAGGGTTTTGGTTAAGGTTAGGGTTAGGGTTTGGGTTTTGGGTTTTATGAGGTTTTTGGGTTTTGGGATTAGGATTTGAGGTTTTATGTCAATGCTTTAGTGTTTAATTTTTGGGTATTAATATTTTGGGCTTGGGATTTAGGACTTATGGTAGGGTTAGAGTTTGGGTTAGGGTTTAGGTTGTTTTTTAGGTTTTAGGATTTGTGGTTAAGGATTTGAGTTGTAATATCTATTGTTTAGTGTTAAATGTTAGGGTTTTGGTATTTTGTGCTTTGGATTCAGGGTTTAGGGTTTAGGGTTAGGGTTAAGGATAGGGTTAGTGTTACGGTTCGTGTTACGGATAGGCATAGGGTTAGTTTTTTTTTTTAGGTTTTAGGTTTTAGGGTTTAGGATTTTTGGTTTAAAATCTATGGTTTAGTTTTTGATGTTTCGGTTTAGGTATTTTGGGCTTAATGTTTCGGGTTAATGGTTTAGGGTTAGTGTTAGGGTTAAGGTTAAGGTTAGGGTTAGGGTTAGATTTTAGATTTTTTTTAGGTTTTAGGGTTTGTGGTTTAGTATTTGAGGTTTAAAATCTATGGTTTAGTGTTTAATGTTTGGGTTTTTGTATTTTGAACTTAGTTTTTTTTGTCTTAGGGTTCAGGGTTTAGGGTATAGGGTTAGAGTTAGGGTTAGGGTGTAGGTTTTTTTAGGTTTTATAGTTCAGGGTTTAGCATTTGAGGTTTAAAATCTATGGTTTCGTATTTAATGTTTGGGTTTTTGTATTTTGGGCTTAGTGTTTCGGGTTTAGTATTTCGGGTTAGGGTTAGGGTTAAGGTTTGGGTTAGGGTTAGGGTTAGGGTTTTGGATTTTCTTAGGTTTTTGGGTTTAGGGGTTAGGGTTTGAGATTTAATATCAGTGGTTTAGTGTTTAATGTTTGGATTTTGGTATTTTGGGCTTGGGGTTTAGGATTTATGGTAGGGTTAGGGTTAGGGTTAGGGTTTAGGTTGTTTTGTAGGTTTTTGGGTTTGGGGTTAAGGATTTGAGTTTTAATATCTATGGTTTAGTGTTCAATGTTAGGGTTTTGATATTTTGGGCTTTGCGTTTAGGGTTTAGGGTTTAGGGTTTAGGGTTAGGGTTAAGGATAGGGTTAGGGTTAGGGTTTAGTGTTTTTTTAGGTTTTAGGTTTTGGGTATTGGATATTCAGTTTAAAATATATGGTTTAGATTTTAATGTTTGGGTTTTGATAGTTTGGGCTAGAGGTTTTGGGTTAATGGTTTAGGGTTAGGGTTAGGGTTTGGGTTAAGGTTAGGGTTAGGGTCTAGGTTAGGGTTAGAGTTTAGGTTTTTTAAGGTTTTAGGGTTTAGGGTTAAGGTTTTGAATTGTAATATCTATGGTTTGGTGTTCACTGTTAGGGTTTTGATATTTTGGACTTTGAGTTTGGGGTTTAGGGTTTGGGGTTATGGTAAAGGATATGTTTAGGTTTAGGGTTAGGGTTTAGGTTTTTTAGGTTTTAGGGTATGTGGTTTAGGATTTGAGGTTTAAAATCTATGGTTTAGTATTTAATGTCTGGGTTTTCGTATTTAGGATTTTAGTATTTTAGGCTTGCCGTTTAGGATTTTCAGTTTAAAATCGATGGTGTAGTGCTTAATGTTTGAGTTTTTGTATTTTGGGCTTGAGGTTTAGGATTTATGGTAGGGTTAGGGTTAGGGTTTAGTTAGTTTTTCGGTTTTTCGGTTTGGGGTTAAGGATTTGAGTTGTAATATCTATGGTTTAGTGTTCAATGTTAGGGTTTTGGTATTTTTGGGCTTTGGGTTTAGGGTTTAGGGTTAGGGTTAAGGATAGGGTTAGGGTTAGGGTTAGGGTTTAGTGTTTTCTTTTAGGTTTTAGGGATTGTGGTTTAGGATTTGAGGTTTAAATCTATGGTTTTTGGGACTTAGGGTTTAAGTTTAGGGTGTAGGTTCTTTTTAGGTTTTATAATTCAAGGTTTAAAATCTATTGTTTAGTGTTTAATATTTGGGTTTTTGTATTTTGGGCTTCGGGTTTAGGGTTTATGGTATGGTTAGTATTAGGGTTCATGTTAGAGTTAAGGTTAGGTTTTAGGTTGTTTTTTAAGTTTTAGGGTTTGGGGCTATTTGAGTTATAATATCTATGGTTTAGTGTTTAATGTTAGGGTTTTGGTATTTTAGGCATTGGGTTTAGGTTAAGGTTAAGGATAGGGTTAGGGTTAGGGTTAGGGTTAGAGTTTAGTTTTTTTTTAGGTTTTAGGGTTTTTGTATTTTGGGCTTTGGGTTTAGCGTTTAGGGTTTAGGGTTAGGGTTAAGGATAAGGATAGGGTTAGGGTTAGGGTTAGGGTTAGGGTTTAGTGTTTTTTTATGTTTGTACCACCAGCTCCGGAAAAACAGCAGGCACATGCTCAAAAAAGCATAAAGCGTTTGTTGACGTTCGTTCCTTTCATTTTCAACATTTGGAATTCTTTGATTAATTTGAGAAAGTCTTTCAATGGTAGCTGGATCCATACCTCCCTTTGCTTTGCCAAATAGAGAAAGAAGCTTCCATTTATAGGCGTTGGAGGCCCTTAACCCTTTCTTATTATTAGTAAGATACGTTGTCTTGGTTCTGTAACATGGTTCAAACCTGGCTTTTCATGAATATGGTACCCCATCCACTAGATTTAAGTGCGCTGAATAATTGTCCTTTCCTCGTACGCATGAGGAAAAGAGGGTAAGAAAGTTGATCCTAGTGTTCCAAAGGAAGATGCTCCAACAAAGAGGGTTTCTATGCACTCCGTACTAGAGGTGAGAAGCCGGATTACAGTGATGATGATGTTGGTAAGTCCTTGTCTTTCTCTTGTCGTGATATGGGTTCCTTCTAAGTGGGGGAGCATGGCTAGAATTATGCTAGAAATTGTTGCATGTGCATGATGTTTGGGAGTTTGGTTGAAATTAAATTTCATTAACTTCTTTCATTGTGTGTTTTATTGAGTTATGAGCATGTTGTAAAGGTGTTTATATGATGTTACCTTGCATATTAGCATGTCTATATCATGAATTGCTAAAAATTGCATTTTTGAAGAATTTGCCTAAAATCACTGTAGTAGTAGCACTGTTCACTGTAAGATTTTTTGAAATTTGACTAATTGATTCTTTGGTCTAAAATTATTGTTATGTGATTAGGACTGATGTATATAAGTATTATAATGAATATAAAATGAGTTTATGCTATTTGGAATGGAGCATGTGAGTTTTGTAGCATAATGAGTTATAGAATTGTATTCTTGTTCCTTGTTGTGTAGTGAATCTCTTGATCTTGTGAAATTGATGTTTTTCTCCTTGACTATGAGTTATATGGTTTGATTATGTGCTTTTAAGTTCATTCTCTAATCTTGGAAGTGTTCGGAGAGTGGCAATGTCGTTCGAGGACGAATGTTGTCTAAGTGGGGGAGAATGTAAGGTCCCGAAAATGACTTAGGTTATCTAGAGCCTAACATTGTTGTCATGGTGATCTAAGGTCCTTAATATGTCTATAATGTTGTATTGAGGATGTAGCTAAAGTATTAGGTGCATTGAAAGTCAAAACGTCAAGGGTCAACCACGATGTTCGACGACTAAGTCACCTAAGTGTCTCATGTGAGGGCCTATGTGTTTATGTGTTACTCTTGTGGTTCTAAGGTCTTAAATGAGTTTAATGTGATGTGTATAGGTAGTGCGTCAAGTTTCAAGAAGTTTGGAGGTCAAACACTCAAGAACGTCCATGGCATTTGAAAGATGTGCCTTGAAATGATCTTGTGTGTCTAGGCATGTTTTGTCAAGTTTTACGTATTCATTTTGAGTAAAATTCATGTGAGAGGTCCTAAACTCGTATACGTTCATGTTTGGGTTGGAAACGTCTGGGCAAACATCCCCAAGGACCAACCAAGGGTCCTTGAGGAAGGACCCAAAAGACAGAGGCATCGACGGCTCGTGGGCCAATCGATGCCCCGTCGATGGGTGTCGTCGGTGGAGACTTAGTCTTGGGTGAGTAGGGATCCTTTTAAAGTCTCTGACCCAACCAACGGAAGGACAGGACGTCCGTTTGTGGACAAACGGTCCATCGACTACCTTCCGTCTGTGAAGCCATGTCCCTGCGCAGTTTCACTGCCAAGTTAGGGGTGAAATTGTAATTTCACCCCACTTATAAATGGAAGTTTTGGCGGTTCTTTAAGGGTATTTTGGGTATTTTAAGTGTGTATATAAGTGTTTAACACTTAGAAGATTTCATTCAAAAAAATCAAAACCCCAAAATACCTTAGAAATTCCCCAAGACTCCATTGAAGTCCAAAATCAAGGAAGAGAGGTGTGACGTTTTGAGTGGAGATTCTTCATCAAAGTGAAGAATTAGCTTCATTGAGGTATGACTTTTGATCCTTGAAACTCGTTTCATCAAGGAGCCCAACTTTCAAAGATGTTTTCTAAAGTTTTCAAAAGATGAATTGACCTTTTTCATGATCTTCCATGGGTTCTTCCATTATTGTTTTTCAAACGTCTATTTTGGATTAGATTGATTTTGTATTTATGATTTTAACTCAATTTATCTATGAACCAATGTAATTGATGAACCCTAGTTTTTGACTAATTTATGGGTTACTTGATATTGGTCTAATGTTGATGAATTCATGTGTAGTTTCTTATGGGCTTTCTAATGATATAAGAATTGTATTCAATTGATTTATAATTGATCTTAGATTGTTGAATCTATGTTGAATTGGTTTAGATTTCATTGATTTTTATAATTCTATATTGAATTGGTGTTCATGGCCATGGGTAAGGGCCTTATGATGTTGAATTTAGTGATTTGGTATTGACTTGAAGTGTTGATACTTAAGTGGTGGTACGCTGCCCTAATTCCTTTATTTTAATGTCAATTATACTTCAATTATGTTATGATTGGTTTGGTCCACCTTTTGTGGCGATGCTATGTGAATTGATGTGGCCTTGTCGGCGTTATTTTAAGTACATTGATGATCATGGCCTTGTCGGTACTACTTGAACTTATATGGCTATTTTTGTAGTTGATTTAGTGATGTATTATCTAGGTAAATCATGTTGTTCTAGGACTATGTGTTAAGTGCGTAGGCTTAGAGTTGATATATGGTTGTTCCTAATTTAGTTATATCAGTGTATAATGATTATGTAGATGATATTAAGGTAATGAATAGGTTGACTAAATAAGGTTAAGTGTAATGGCCTGTATTATGTCTATGCTAGTTCTATTCATGTTATACTTGACATAGACTTATAGTGTAGGTGAGGGATCATGTTTCTTATATGATTAGTGTTGGTTTAAACTAGCTCGGAAGGTGATGTAATGCCTTGCACGTTTCAGCATATGTACTGCAAGTTAACTCCGACGGAAAGTATTTAAGTAAATATAGTAAGGTGGTAATTGAGCTTAAAGTTCAATGTTAAGTACTAAGTTGAAAAAAGGGATTAACATTCACAAATTGAAATAAAATACTTGAGCTACTTGCTTGGCTTAATTGAGCTAGCATATGCATCACCTACTTGAGCTATAATATAGTTAAAGGGCCAAAGTTTGATGGACCTGATTTAGGCTTATATTAATAGGCTCACTTGAAGCCCAAACCTATTAAACAAAAAAATGTGAATGAAAGAAAGCCCAACAGCCAAATCTGCCAATTGGCCATTATGGATAAAGCCCAAGTGAAACTAAGTAGGTGCATCACCTACTAAGACCTTTTTTACCATGTGATTGGGCCAAGTGTGTTCCACCTACTTGCATTAATCTGGCCTAAGTTGAATAAAAGAACAAAGGGAAAATGGATAGACAAGGTCCAATAATCTTAAGTCCAAAAAGGCCCAAGTTAAAAGGCCAAGTAGGTGGGTCACCTACTTGACAATATATGGCCCAAACTTCGCCAAGAAAGTCGGCCATAGCACCTCCCTTTTAAAAGGATAAAGATCAAGTCTTTTTCTCCATTTAAACTTGCATAATTTTCAGATTCCTTAAGTTTCTTTCTTGGTCTCTCTTGGCTTCAATAAGTAGCCCTAAAACACCTTAGGGTTCTTGAGTATTGTCTCATTTTCAAATAAAAGTTTGAAGGAGAGTTTGAATTCATGAAGTACAAGTTTAGAGGATAAATTTCCAGAATTAAGGTAAGACTACAACCCATTTGTTTTCCTCGCTTTGACTACATGTTTGGAGTGGAGAACTTTTTATATATTTATCAAGAATTCATGGATTGTGATAAATCCTTGAGTTAATATTCTCCTATTAGGCTGAAAGATTTGAGATTGATAGTGTCTGCCTTATGAATATTGTTGTTGAGGGCAGCTTGGGTATCTTAGGAGAGGATGTATGAAGCTGTATTAGTGTGTAGAGGAAGGGTGTGGTGGTTCACCGTTTGTGTAAGGGTTGTATGGGCCTGTTTTCCGTCAAATATTTTAGCTACTATTTTGGAGGGCCTTAATGTGATTAGTTGCTGACGTTAGTTTAATCATGACTAATGTTGTAGATTAGCACCCAAAAGGGATGGCTGAATCGTGATAGTGGTATCGGTCAGAAAATAAGGTATGTAAGGCTATTGGATTCCATATTCCTTGGCATGAAATCTGACACCTGTAATTAATATCAATGAAGTGAATCTCCTAAGTTCTATTCCTAGTAAAAGAAATAATAGCATCATACTAACTCCAAACAGCTAATTATATCCCTCCCCCCATCCTAAGTACATAGATCTACTTCATTATATGTTCACTACTCTATACTTATGTAATTATCCCCTTTGTGCTTTTATAGAAATGGTATTTGCAAAAGAAAGTTTGGTGAATCCTTCTCCTAGTCAATTGAAGCCAATTGTGCCATTAAGCTCTTAAAGTAATATGTTGATGTTACATAGCTCCTTATGTCATTGTTACTGCCTCAAAGTATTATTTTTCATGTATTGTACTACTGGTCCGTATTTCCATATCTCCAAGATGATTATGACCACCAAAACAACATCTCAAAAGTGTTATGATTATCCATAGAACAATCCCAAAAGAGTTCTAAACTAATAAACAGCAATCTTAAAGATTAAAGAATCTAAGTGAAGAAATTTGTATTATTACGGGTGGAAGCCCAGGGGCGAGAGCCTAGCATGGGTCGATCCCTATTGGTATAGAAGGGTGGCAAATTAGGGGCGAAAGCCTAGCATGGGCCGATCCCAAATTTTGTAATTATGAGAACTGCATCCCAGGGGTTAATATGCCTAGCATGGGTCATCCTCTTCTACCACTGATCAGCTGATCACTTGCATCGCATGCCCTACAAAGCTAATAACGTACAGAAAAGTAAAGGAAAGAACGTAACTTACATGATCTCACAAGAGTAAATAAAGGTGGTCTTCTCTCTTAATCTATGCACTCATATGTTGCTACGTGATTTCATTTGAGCCCTCGTATTACATATGCTGTTGCCTTACATATTCAACATATTTTTCGTACTGACGTCCCTTATTGGGGACGCTGCATTTCATGCTGCAGAGTTAGGGTTAGGGTTTAGGTTGTTTTTTAGGTTTTACAATTTGGGGTTAAGGATTTGAGTTGTAATATCTATTGTTTAGTGTTAAATGTTAGGGTTTTGGTATTTTTTGCTTTGGATTTAGGGTTTAGGGTTTAGGGTTAGGGTTAAGTATAGGGTTAGTGTTAGGGATAGGGTTAGGGTTAGGGTTTAGTTTTTTTTTATGTTTTATGTTTTATGTTTTGGGGTTTAGGATTATTCGTTTAAAATCTATGGTTTAGTGTTTAATTTATTGGTTTAGGTACTTTGGGCTTAATGTTTTGGGTTAATGGTTTAGGGTTAGAGTTAGGGTTACGGTTAAGGTTAGGGGTTAGGGTTCGGTTTTATTTATTTTTTTGGTTTTAGGGTTTGTGGTTTAGGATTTGAGGTTTAAAATCTATGGTTTAGTGTTAAATGTTTGGATTTTTGGATTTTGGACTTGAGTTTTTTTTGGTCTTAGGGTATAGGGTTAAAGTTAGGGTTAGGATTAAGGTTAAGGTGTAGTTTTCTTTTAGGTTTTATGGTTAAGTGTTTAGCATTTGAGGTTTAAAATCTATGGTATAGTATTTAATTTTGGATTTTTGTATTTTGGGCTTAGTGTTTCGGGTTTAGTGTTTAGGGTTAGGGTTAGGGTTAAGGTTAGGCTTATTGTTAGGGTTAGGGTTTTGGGTTTACTTAGCTTTTTGGGTTTAGGGTTTAGGATTTGAGATTTGATATCAATAGTTAAGTGTTTAATATTTGGAATTTGGTATTTTTTGTTTGGGTATAAGTTTTATGGCAGGGTTAGGGTTAGGGTTTAGGTTATTTTTAGGTTTTAGGGTTTGAGGGTTAAGGATTTGAGTTATAATATCTATGGTTTAGTGTTTAACGTTAGGGTTTTTGTATTTTTGGCTTTGCGTTTAGGGTGTAGTGTTTAGGGTTAGGGTTACGGATAGGGTTAGGGTTAGGGTTCGTGTTAGGGATAGGGTTAGTGTTAGGGTTTAGGGTTGTATTTAGATTTAGGTTTTGGGGTTTAGGATTTTTGGTTTAAAATCTATTGTTTAGTGTTTAATGTTTGGGATTTTGTATTTTAGGCTTGGGTTTTTGGGTTAATGGTTTAGGTTTAGGGTAGGTTATTTTTAGGTTCTAGGGTTTGTGGTTTCGGATTTGAGATTAAAAATCAATGGTTTAGTGTTTAATGTTTGGGTTTTTGTATTTTGGACTTATGGTTTAGGGTTTAGGGTTTGGGTTAGGGTTAGGGTGTAGGTTCTTTATTTAGATTTTATGGTTCAGGGTTTAGCATTTGAGGTTTAAAATCTATGGTTTAGTATTTAATGTTTGGGTTTTGATATTTTGGGCTTAGGGTTTGGGTTTTATGGTTTAGAGTTATGGTTAGGGTTAATGTTAGGGTTAGGGCTAATGTTAGGGTTAGGGTTTTGGTTTTTTTAATTTTGGGGGTTTAGGGTTTAGGATTTGAGGTTAAATATCAACGGTTTACTGTTTAATGTTTGGGTTTTGGTATTTTGGGCTTGGGGTTTAGGATTTATGGTAGGGTTAGGGATAGGGTTAGGTTTAAGATTATTTTTTAGGTTTTAGGGTTTGGGGTTAAATATTTGAGTTTTAATATCTATTTTTTAATGTTAAATGTTAGGGTTTTGTTATTTTGTACTCGGATTTAGGGTTTAGGGTTTAGGGTTTAGGGTTAGGGTTAAGGATAGGGTTAGGGTTAGGGTTCGTGTTAGGGATAGGGTTAGGGTTAGGGTTTAGGGATTAGGGTTAGGCTTAGGATTAGGGTTAGGATGTTAGGTTTTATGGTTCAGGGTTTATCAATTGAGGTTTAAAATCTATGGTTTAGTATTTAATTTTTGGGTTTTGATATTTTTGGCTTAGGGTTTTGGGTTTATGGTTTAGAGTTAGGGTTATGGTTTTGGGTTTTTTAGAATTTTAGGTTTAGGGTTTAGGATTTGAGATTTAATATCAACGGTTTAGTGTTTAATGTTTGGGTTTTTGTATTTGGAGCTTGGGGTTTAGGATTTATGGGGTTAGGGTTAGGATTAGAGTTTAGGTTGTTTTTTAGGTTTTAGGGTTTGGGGTTAAGAGTTGTAATATCTATAGTTTAGTGTTAAATGTTAGGGTTTTCGTATTTTGTGCTTTGGATTTAGGGTTTAGGGTTTAGGGTTAGGGTTAAGGATAGGGTTAGTATTAGCGTTCCTGTTAGGGATAGGTTTAGGTTTAGGGTTAGGGTTTAGGTATTTTTTGGGTTTTAGGTTTTAGAGTTTAGGATTTTTAGTTTAAAATATATGGTTTAGTGTTTAATGTTTTTGTTTAGGTATATGTTTTGGGTTAATGATTTATGGTTAGGGTTAGGGTTAAGGTTAGGGTTAGGGTTAGGGTGAGGTTTTAGTTTTTCTTTGGGTTTTAGTAATTGTGGTTTAGTATTTGAGGTTTAAAATCTTTGATTTATTGTTTGATGTTTGGGTTTTCGTATTTTGGATTTACGATTTCTATTGTGTTAGGGTTTAAGGTTTAGGGTATAGGGTTAAAGTTAGGGTCAGGATTAGGGTTAGGGTGTAGGGTTTTTTAGGTTTTATGGTTCAGGGTTTAGCATTTGAGGTTTAAAATGTATGGTTTAGTATTTAATATTTGGGTATTGGTATTTTAGGCTTAGTATTTCTGGTTTAGGGTTTAGGGTTAGGGTTAGGGTTAAGGTTAGGTTTATGGTAAGGGTTTTGAGTTTTCTTAGGTTTTTGGGTTTAGGGTTTAGGATTTAAGATTTAATATATATGGTTAGTGTTCAATCTTAGGATTTTGGTATTTTGGGCTTTGGGTTTAGGGTTTAGGGTAAGGGTTAAGGATAAGGTTAGGGTTAGGGTTAGGGTTAGGGTTAGGGTTTAGTGTCTTTTCTAGGTTTTAGGTTTTGGGGTTTAGGATTTTATGTTTTAAATTTAGGGTTTAGTGTTTAATATTTGGGTTTTGGTATTATAGGTTTGAGGTTTTGGGTTAATGGTTTATGGTTAGGATTAGGGTTAAGGTTAGGGTTAGGGTTAGGGTTTAGGGTTTTTGAGGTTTTAGGGTTTGTGGTTTAGGATCTGAGGTTTAAAATCTATGGTTTAGTGTTTAATGTCTGTGTTTTCATATTTTGGACATAGGTTTTTTTTGGACATAGGGTTTAAGGTTAGGGTGTATGTTTTTTTTGTAATATGGTTCAGGGTTTAGCATTTGAGGTTTAAAATCTATTTTTTAGTACTTAATGATTGGGTTTTGGTATTTTGGGCTTTGGGTTTCAGGTTTATGGTTTATAGTTAGGATTAGGGTTAAGGTTAGTGTTAGGGTTAGGGTTAATGTTTTGGGTACTTATAGCTTTTTGGGTTTAAGGTGTAGAATTTGAGGTTTAATATCAATGGTTTAGTGTTTATTGTTTGGGTTTTGGTATTTTGGGTTTTGGGTCTAAGGTTTATGGTAGGGTTAGGGTTAGGGTTAATGTTAGGGTTTGGGTTAGGGTTAGGGTTTAGGTTATTTTTAGGTTTAGGGTTTGGGGGTTAAGAATTTACTTGTAATATCTATGGTTTAGTGTTTAACGTTAGGGTTTTTGTATTTTTGGCTTTGAGTTAAGGGTATAGGGTTAGGGTTAAGGATAAGGTTAGGGTTCGGGTTAGGGTTCGGGTTAGGATTTTTTTTTTTTTTTAGTTTTAGGTTTTGGGGTTTAGGATTTTTAGTTTAAAATCTATGGTTTAATGTTTAATGTTTGGGTTTTGGTATTTTGGGCTTGGCGTTTCGGGTTAATAGTTTAGGGTTAGGGTTTAGGTTTTTTTAGGTTCTAGGGTTTGTGGTTTAGGATTTCAGATTTAAAATCAACAGTTTAGTGTTTAATGTTTGGGTTTTTGTATTTTGGACGTAGGGTTTAGGGTTTAGGGTTTAGGGTTAGGGTTACCATTACGGTTAGGGTGTAGTTTTTTTTAGGTTTTATGGTGTAGGGTTTAGAATTTGAGGTTTAAAATGTATTGGTTAGTATTTAATGTTTGGGTTTCGATATTTTGGGCTTAGGGTTTCGGGTTTATAGTTTATAGTTAGGGTTAGGGTTAGGGTTAATTTTAGGGTTAGGGTTAGGGTTAGGTTTTGTTTTTATGTTTTTGGGTTTAGGGTTTAGGATTTGAGGTTTAATATCAATGGTTTAGTGTTTAATGTTTGGGTTTTGGTATTTTGGGCTTGGGGTTTAAGATTTATGGTAGTTTTAAAGTTAGGGTTAGGGTTTAGGTTATTTGTTAGGTTTTAGGGTTTGGGGTTAAGTATTTGAGTTGTAATATCGATGGTTTAGTGTTAAATGTTAGGGTTTTGGTATTTTGTGCTTTGGATTTAGGGTTTAGGGTTAGGGTTAGGGTTAGGGTTAGGGACAGAATTGGGGTTAGGGGTTAGGTTTTTTTTAGGTTTTAGGTTTTGGGGTTTAGGATTTTTGGTTTAAAATCTATGGTTTAGTTGTTTAATATTTGTTTTTTTGTATTTTAGGTTTGAGGTTTTGGGTTAATGGTTTAGGGTTAGGATTGGGGTTAAGGATAGGATTAGGGTTAGGGTTTAGGTTTTTTTAGGTTTTAGGTTTGTGGTTTAGGATATGAGGTTTAAAATCTATGGTTTAGTGTTTAATGTTTGGGTTTTCGTATTTTGGACTTAGGGTTTTTTACGCGGACTTAGGGCTTACGGTTTAGGGTTTAGCGTTAGAGTTAGGGTTACGATTAGGGTTCGGGTGTAGGTTTGTTTAGGTTTTATGGTTCAATGTTTAGCATTTGAGGTTTAAAATATATGGTTTCAAAAAATGTTTGGGTTTTAGTATTTTGGGCTTAGGATTTTGGGTTTATAGTTTAGGGTTAGGGTTAGGGTTAGGATTAGGGTTTTGGGTTCTTTTAGTTTTTTGGGTTTAAGGTTTAGAATTTGAGGTTTAATATTAATGGTTTAGTGTTAATTGTTTTGGTTTTGATATTTTGGGCTTGGGGTTTAGGGTTTATGGTAGGGTTAGTGTTAGGTTGATGTTAGGGTTAAGGTTAGCATTTAGGTTGTTTTAGGTTTTATGGTTTGTGGTGAAGGATTTGAGTTGTAATATCTATGGTTTAGTGTTTAACATTAGGGTTTTGGTACATTTGGCTTTGAGTTTAGGGTATAGCATTTAGGGTTAGGGTTAAGGATAGGGTTAGGGTTAGGATTTGTGTTAGAGATAGGGTTAGGGTTAGGGTCTAGGTTTTTTGTTTGGTTTTTGTTTTGGGGTTTAGGATTGTTAGTTTAAAATCTATGGTTTAGTATTTAATGTTTGGGTTTTGGTATTTTGACTTGGGGTTTGGGGTTAATGGATTAGTGTTAGGGTTAGGGTTAGGGTTTAGTTTTTTTTTAGGTTTTAGGGTTTGTGGTTTAGGATTTGAGATTTAAAATCGATGGTTTTGTGTTTAATGTTTGGGTTTTTGTATTTTGCACTTAGGGTTTTTTTCTTGGACTTAGGATTGAGGGTTTCGGGTTAGGGTTAGGATTAGGTTTAGGGTTATGGTGTAGTTTTTATTTAGGTTTTATGGTTCAGGGTTTAGCATTTGAGGTTCAAAATCTATGGTTAAGTATTTAATGTTATGGTTTTGATATTTTGCGCTTAGGGTTTTGGGTTTATGGTTTAGTGTTAGGGTTAGGGTTAATGTTAAGGTTAGGGTTAGGGATAGGGTAAGGATTTTGGTTTTTTCAGTTTTTTGGGTTTAGGGTTTAGGATTTCAGGTTTAATATCAATGGTTTAGTGTTTAATATTTGGGTTTTTGTATTTTGGGCTTGGGGTTTAGGATTTATGGTAGGGTTAGAGTTCGGGTTAGGGTTTAGGTTATTTTTTAGGTTTTACAGTTTGGGGTTAAGGATTTGAGTTGTAATATCTATTTTTTAGTGTTAAATGTTAGGGTTTTTGTATTTTGTGCTTTGGATTTAGGGTTTAGGATTTAGGGTTCGTGTTAAGGATAGGGTTCGTGTTAGGGTTCGTGTTAAGGATAGGGTTAGGGTTACGATGTAGGTTTTTTTTAGGGTTTACATTTTGGGGTTTAGGATTTTTCGTTTAAAATCTATGGTTTAGTGTTTAATGTTTCTGTTTAGGTATTTTGGGCTTAATGTTTCGGGTTAATGTTTTAGGGTAAGGGTTAGGGTTAAGGTTAAGGGTAGGGGTTAGGGTTAGGTTTTATGTTTTTTTTTTTGGTTTTACAGTTTGTGGTTTAGGATTTGAGGTTTAAAATCTATGGTTTAGTGTTTAATGTTTGGATTTTTGTATTTTGGACTTAGTTTTTTTTTTGTCTTTGGGTTTAGGGTTTTTGATATAGGGTTAGAGTTAGGGTTAGGATTAAGGTTAGGGTGTAGGTTGTTTTTAGATTTTATGGTTTGGGGTTTAGCATTTGAAGTTTAAAATCTATGGTTTAGTATTTAATGTTTGGATTTTGGTATTTTTGGGATTAGTGTTTCGGGTTTAGGGTTTAGGGTTAGGGTTAGGGTTACAATTAGGGTTAGGGTTTTGGGTTTTCTTAGGTTTTGGGTTTAGGGTTTAGGATTTGAGATTTAATATCAATGGTTTAGTGTTTAATGTTTGGATTTTGGTATTTTAGGCTTGGGGTTTAGGATTTATGGTACGGTTAGGGTTAGGGTTACGGTTTGGGTTGTCTTTCAGGTTTATGGGTTTGGGTTAATGATTTGAGTTGCAATATCTATGGTTTAGTGTTCAATGTTAGGGTTTTGGTATTTTGGGCTTTGGGTTTAGGGTTTAGGGTTAGGGTTAGGGTTTAGTGGGTTTTTTTAGGTTTTAGGTTTTGGGGTTTAGGATTCTTGGTTTAAAATCTATTGTTTAGTGTTTAATTTTTGGGTTTTGGTATTTTGGATTTAGGGTTTAGGGTGTAGGGTTAGGATGTATGTTTTTTATTAGGTTTATGGTTCAGGGTTTAGCATTTGAGGTTTAAAATCTATGGTTTAGTATTTAATGTTTGATGAATTATTTTTTTTACCAATAAAAATGGGAGAGAGAGTTAAAAATAATGTAGGCATTATAATATTTTAGTAAAAATTTTAAGGCCACACTTATAATGTGTTGTTTTAACAATTATAACAATATGACACTTTAAAAGTGTGGTCATATATGTTAATAATTGTTGTCAATTGTATCATATTGTAACAACACTTACAAAGTGTAGCTTATACCATTAAATAGTACACTTTTCAAGTGTTGCCATATAAAGTGTAGCTAAAAATTAAGACCTTGGGCTACACTTTGAAAGCGTCCCCAAAAATATTTTAGGCAACACTTTATAAGTGTTGTCCAGAATTAGTGTGGCCGTAGGCCTAAAATGGTGTAGTGATGGTTTATGGTTAGGGTTAGGGTTAAGGTTAAGGTTAGGGTTTAGGTTAGAAATTTGAGTTATAATACCTATGGTTTAGTGTTCAATGTTAGGGTTTCTCCATTTTGGTCATTGGGTTAAGGGTTTAGGGTTAGGGTTAAGGATATGGTTAGGGTTAGGGTTAGGGTTAGGGATAGGGTTAGGGTTAGGGTTTAGTATTTTTTTTAGGTTTTTCGTTTTGGGCTTAATGTTTCAGGTTAATGGGTTAGGGTTAGGGTTAGGGTTAGGGTTTAGTTTTTTTTAGGTTTTACAGTTTGTGTTTTAGGATATAAGGTTGAAAATATATGGTTTTCGTATTTTGGACTTAGTGTTTTTTTTTGGACTTGGGGTTTAGGGTTTAGGGTATAGGGTTAGGGTTAGGGTTAGGATTAGGGTTAGGGTGTATGTTTTTTTAAGGTTTATAGTTCAGGGTTTCATTTGAGTTTTAAAATCTATGGTTTAGTATTTAATGTTTGGTATTTGGTATTTTGGGCTTAGGGTTTTGGGATTTATGATTTAGAGTTAGGGTTAGGGTTCGTGTTAGGGATAGGGTTAGGGTTAGGGTTTAGTTTGTTTTTAGTTTTTTGGGTTTAGGTTTAGGATTTAAGGTTTTATATCAATGGTTTAGTGTTTAATGTTTGGGTGTTGGTATTTTATGCTTGGTGTTTAGGATTTATGGTAGGGTTAGGGTTAAGGTTAGGGTTTAGGTTATTTTTTAGGTTTTATGGTTTGGGTTAAGGATTTGAGTTGTAAAATATATGGTTTAGCGTTCAATATTATGGTTTTGGTATTTGGGCTTTGGGTTTAGGGTTTAGGGTTTAGGGTTTGGATTTAGGGTTAGGGTTAAGGATAGGGTTAGTGTTAGGGTTCGTGTTAGGGATAGGCTTAGGGTTACTGTTTAGTTTTTTTTTTAGGTTTTACATTTTGGGATTTAGGATTTTTCGTTTAAAAATCTATGGTTTAGTGTTTAATGTTTTGGTTTAGGTGTTTTGGGCTTAATGTTTCGGGTTAATGTTTTAGGGTAAGGGTTAGGGTTAAGGTTAAGGGTAGGGGTTAGGGTTAGGTTTTAGTTTTTTTTTTTGGTTTTACGGTTTGTGGTTTAGGATTTGAGGCTTAAAATCTATGGTTTAGTGTTTAATGTTTGGATTTTTGTATTTTGGACTTAGTTTTTTTTTTGTCTTTGGGTTTAGGTTTTTTTATATAGGGTTAGAGTTAGGGTTAGGATTAAGGTTAGGGTGTAGGTTTTTTTTAGATTTTATGGTTCAGGGTTTAGTATTTGAGGTTTAAAATCTATGGTTTAGTATTTAATGTTTGGATTTTGGTATTTAGGTCTTAGGGTTCAGGTTTTGTGTTTAGGGTTAGGGTTAGAGTTAAGGTTAGGGTTACAATTAGGGTTAGGGTTTTGGGTTTTCTTAGGTTTTGGGTTTAGGGTTTAGGATTTGAGATTTAATATCAATGGTTTAGTGTTTAATGTTTGGATTTTGGTATTTTGGGCTTAGGGTTTAGGATTTATGGTACGGTTAGGGTAAGGGTTAGGGTTTGGGTTATTTTTTAGGTTTATGGGTTTGGGTTAATGATTTGAGTTGTAATATCTATGATTTAGTGGTCAATGTTAGGGTTTTGGTATTTTGGGCTTTGGGTTTAAGGTATAGGGTTAGGGTTAGGGTTAGGGTTTAGTGTTTTTTTTAGGTTTTAGGCTTTGGGTTTTAGGATTTTTGGTTTAAAATCTATTATTTAGTGTTTAATTTTTGGGTTTTGGTATTTTGGATTTAGGGTTTAGGTTGTAGGGTTAAGGGTTAGGGTTAAGGTGTAGGTTGTTTTTAGGTTTATGGTTCAGGGTTTAGCATTTGAGGTTTAAAATTTATGGTTTAGTATTTAATGTTTGAGAATTGGTATTTTGGGCTTAGTGTTTCGAGTTTTATGGTTTAGAGTTAGGGTTAGGGTTAAGGTTAGGGTTAGGCTTACGGTTAGGGTTTTGGTTCTTTTTAGGTTTTCGGGTTTAGGGTTTTGGATTTGAGGTTTAATATCAATGGTTTAGTGTTTAATGTTTGGGTTTTTGTATTTTGGGCTTGGGGTTTAGAATTTAGGGTAGGTTTAGGTTGTTTTATTAGGTTTTAGGGTTGGGTTAAGGATTTGAGTTGTAATATCTATGGTTTAGTGTTCAATGTTAGGGTTTTGGTATTTTGGACTTTGGGTTTAGGGTTTAGCGTTTAGGGTTTAGGGTTAAGTCTAGGGTTAGGGTTAAGGTTAGGGTTTAGTGTTTTTTTTAGGTTTGAGGTTTTGGGGTTTAGGATTTTTGGTTTAAAATCTATGGTTTAGTGTTTAATTTTTTGGTTTTGGTATTTTGGGCTTGGGGTTTTGGTTTATGGTTAGGGTTAGGGTTAAGATTAGGGTTAGGGTTTAGGTTAGAAATTTGAGTTATAATACCTATGGTTTAGTGTTCAATGTTAGGGTTTTTGGATTTTGGTCATTGGGTTAAGGGTTTAGGGTTAGGGTTAAGGATAGGGTTAGGGTTAGGGATAGGGTTAGGATTAGGTTTAGTGTTTTTTTTAGGTTTTTAGTTTTGGGCTTAATGTTTCAGGTTAATGGTTTAGGGTAAGGGTTAGGGTTAGAGTTTACTTTTTTTTTAGGTTTTAGAGTTTGTGTTTTAGGATATGAGTTGAAAATCTATGGTTTTCGTATTTTAGACTTAGTGTTTTTTTTTGGACTTGGGGTTTCGGGTTTAGGGTATAGGGTTAGGGTTAGGGTTAGGATTAGGGTTAGGGTGTAGGTTTTTTTTAAGGTTTATAGTTCAGGGTTTAGCATTTGAGTTTTAAAATCTATGGTTTAGTATTTAATGTTTGGGATTTGGTATTTTGGGCTTAGGGTTTTGGGTTTTATGGTTTAGAGTTAGGGTTACGGTTCGTGGTAGGGATAGGGTTAGGGTTAGGGTTTGGTTTTTTTTAGTTTTTTGGGTTTAGGGTTTAGGATTTAAGGTTTTATATCAATGGTTTAGTGTTTAATGTTTGGGTTTTGGTATTTTGGACTTGTTGTTTAGGATTTATGGTAGGGTTTGGGTGAAGTTTAGGGTTTAGATTATTTTTTAGGTTTTAGGGTTTGGGTTAAGGATTTGATTTGTAATATATATGGTTTAGCGTTCAATTTTAGGGTTTTGGTATTTGGGCTTTGGGTTTAGGGTTTAGGGTTTATGGTTTGGGTTTAGGGTTAGGGTTAAGGATAGGGTTAGGATTAAGGTTAGGATTAAGGTTAAGTTTTAGTGTTTTTTTAGGTTAATGGTTTTGGGGTTTAGGTTTTTCGGTTTAAAATCTATGGTTTGGTGTTTAATATATGTTTTTTTGTATTTCGGGCTTAGGGTTATGGGTTAATGGTTTATGGTTAGGGTTAGGGTTAAGGTTAGGGTTAGAGTTTGGGTTAGGGTTAGGGTTTGGGTTTAGGGTTTTTTTAGGTTTTAGGGTTTGTGGTTTAAGATTTGAGGTTTAAAATGTATGGTTTAGCGTTTAATGTCTTGGTTTTTGTATTTTGGACTAAGGTTTTTTAAGGCTTTATGATTCAAGGTTTATCATTTGAGGTTTAAAATCTATTGTTTAGTGTTTAATTTTTAGGTTTTGGTATTTTAGGCTTTGGGTTTAGGGTTTATGGTAGGGTTACTGTTACATTAAATATTAGGGTAAAGGTTAGGTTTTAGGTTATTTTTTAAGTTTTAGGGTTTGGGGTTATTTGAGTTGTAATATGGTTTAGTGTTTAATGTTAGGGTTTTGGTATTTTCGGCTTTGGGTTTTGGGTTAAGGTTAAGGATAGGGTTAGAGTTAATGTTAGGGATAGGGTTAGGGTTAGGGTTAGGGTTTAGTTTTTTTTTTAGTTTTTAGGTTTTGGGGTTTAGGATTTTTGGTTTAAAATCTATGGTTTAGTGTTTAACATTTGGGTTTTGGTATTTTGGGCTTGGGCTTTCGAGTTAATGTTTTAGCGTTAGGGTTTGGGTTAAGGTTAGGATTAGGGTTAGGGTTTAAGTTGTTTTTTAGGTTTTAGGGTTTGGGTTAAAAACTTTAGTTGTAATATCTATGGTTTAGCGTTTAATTTTAGGGTTTTGGTATTTTGGTCATTGGGTTAAGGGTTTAGGGTCTAGGGTTCGGGTTAAGTATAGGGTTAGGTTAGGGTTTGTGTTAGGGATAGGGTTAGGGTTACGATTTAGAGTTTTCATTAGGTTTTTTTTTTGGGGTTTAGGATTTTCGGTTTAAAATATATGGTTTAGTGTTTAATGTTTGCGTTTTGGTTATTTAGGCATGGGCTTTTGGGTCAGTGGTTTAGGGTTAGGGTTTGGGTTTGGGTTAGGTTTTATTTTTTTATTAGGTTTTAGGGTTTGTGGTTTAGGATTTGAGGTTTAAAATCTATGGTCTAGTGTTTAATGTCTGGTTTTGTATATTGGACTTAGCTTTTTTTTTGGACTTAGGGTTTAGGGTTAGGGTGTAGGTTTTTAAAAAAAAGGTTCAGGGTTTATCATTTGAATTTTTAAATCTATTGTTTAGTATTTAATGTTTGGGTGTTGGTATTTTTTCTTTTTAATACCCTTAGAGAGGTAGGGGCTTAGCACCACCCCCAAGCCTTACAATTTCACCAAAAATATGTACAAAGAGGGGGACATAAACCTTACCTCTAGTCCAATGGTGGCTCGGGTTCAATTTCCTAAAGAAATCTTACCCTCACCTTATGTAACGACCTGCTTAGTCGTTTTGAGCAGCAGATTTTATTTCTGGAAAACTGTCTGAGACGACGTATCCAACGACGGACCGTCATGGGCACGACGGACCGTCGAGGGTGTCTCGTTCCAAACACTTGGAATTCTTATATTTGAGTGCTGAAATCAACTCTCTGAACTCTGTGACGGACCTGCAGGACGGACCGTCACAGACATGACGGACCGTTGTAAGGTTCCATTTCAGAACACTTCAACTCTTGAGAATTGGGTACTGAGAGCAATTCTCTGAAGTCTGTGACGGACCTGCAGGACGGACCGTCACAGACATGACGGACCGTTGTGAGGTTCCGTTTCAGAACACTTCAACTCTTGAGAATTGGGTACTGAGAGCAATTCTCTGAAGTCTGTGACGGACCTGCAGGACGGACCGTCACAGACATGACGGACCGTTGTGAGGTTCCGTTTCAGAACACTTCACTCTTGAGAATGGGTACTGAAGAGCAATTCTCTGTCCGTCGTGAAAAAAAACGGAAGTGGCACAGGACTGACCGCGTCGAGCACGAACGGATCCATCACAGGTATTTGCGTAATCCAGTCGGGTCAATTTTCTGTGTAAGATTTTAACAAGGGGAGTTTTTTGTGACTATTCTTAGCTATAACATAATAAATTTTTAAAGTGGGGTCAATGTTAAATAACTCAAATCCTTGGGTGTAAAGCGGAGAATGACCTTTGAGTTAAGTTAGTGGGGTGGTTGCTTCCTCATCTTTCATACCTATTAATTGCCAATTTGGGGAAAAGAGAGAGAGTTTGGAGAAGGAAAAATTGTACGAAGAGAACAGAGAAGAGAGGAACAGCTATAAGATAGAGCAACCAAGAGAACCAAGAAGCTTGAGAGATTGCTTGTTTGATCAAGGATCCTTGGTGAAGGTAGGTTATGGTTGATACTATTTGTAGTTAACTCTTAATAGTGAATGATATGTATTGGTAGTATTGTAAACCCTTCTATATGCTTAATCTTATGCTTTCATGAATGTGATTATGTGTTTGTGATAAAATAAGCTTAATGAAGCTTTGAATCCAAAATCTTGAAGAAACCCTAATTCACCTTGAGATTGGTGATGCCTTGGTATAAAAGAAGGCTTGATGAATTGTTAGAATTAGGGGATCGGAGTGTCACGTTCCGACACATAGTATTAGTGGGTCGGGTGTCACGAACCGACACATAGAATTAGGGGATCGGAGTGTCACGTTCCGACACATAGAATTAGGGGATCGGAGTGTCACGTTCCGACACATAGTATTAGGGGATCGGGTGTCACGAACCGACACGTAGAATTAAGGGATCGGAGTGTCACGTTCCGACACATAGTAGTGGGG